>CM069909.1:21975190-22465190 GCA_036172215.1 Camellia granthamiana | reverse complement strand
CATTCATCAACAACATTTTTCATCAACAACATTTTCCTTAGCAAGTTGAGCACAACTCATGAAATTTTATATACGCAAATTACTAACAAAAAGCTACAAGCCCGCATGAAAATGCCTAGCAAAAAAAAAAAAAAAAACTATAACTGTAGCAACACATGTAAAATACCAAATTAAAAACTGTAAAAATACATTCGACATCCTAAAAACTATGTCAGTCGCCCAGATCAGTCATCGGAATCAGACTCTAGTGGCTCAACATCCACTTGCTCATATGGTATTGGCATAATCAATGAAGCTTTAGCAGCAGCAAGGGCTTTGTGCCAGCCATGTTTGAATCCCCGATTTTCAAACTTGGGGACTTGGTCCAAATACTCGGCGAGTCCAGCATTTTTCCCGGCCTCGAATACTTTGGAAGCCTCCGAGTCGGCTGTTTCCTTCGCCACCTTCATTTCAGCCAACGCAGCCTCCAGTTTGGAGACCGCCTTCTGGGCCAATTTGAGCGCATCTTCGCTCGTGTCCACCTTCTTCTCGGCATCCGATCTCAATTGATCTGCGCTACGAGCCCTCTCCACCTCGGCCTCAGCCCTTGAGGCTTTCTTGTTTACCCTCAAAGCTTCGACCTCGGCCATTCTCCTCTGGCCCTCAACTTCCTTTCGCAAATGACCAATCTATTTGACGGCGTCGCGATGGCGATGGCACATATCGGCTATCCTTCCGACGGTCTTCAAAACAAGAATTTAAAACCATAACTTCAATAGTATTTGGATTAAGTGAAGCAAAGTCCGAATATGTACCAAAAGTGCCGATTGGGCGGCTAGTGCTGTCGCATTCAGATCTGGTTCCACCCGGAAAGCCTCCCTGTCAAACGGCAACGATACAGACGTAGCCAAGCTGAATACAACTTCTGGATCTTTAAGCGCCGAAGCATTAGAAGAAACTGACATGTTTTTTATCATCGGCTGAATGACAAAAGGAACGATCACATTCGATCCCTCTAATCAAGGACGTTTGCCGCCTTGTTCTTTTGAGCCGGCCTCAAACTCGGCAGGGCGTTTCTCTGCCTCTTTCTCAACTTCTTGGCCGGCTTGCATGATCAAAGTAGATTTGGCATTCCGATTTTTTGCCGTCTCCACCTCAATAATGCGCAAGGACTTTGATTCACTAACAGGCAGGGAGAGTTGAGATTCGGTGGCGGGTGGTACTTCAGACGGAAGGGCCTCCGCTCTTTGCCGTGCAGCCAACCTTTCCGCATTCGCCTTCCTGGCAAGTTTTGTCAGGCTTAACTCGGCCATGTCTTCGGGGCCTGCGGCGGGAAGATCCTCTAAGCCGTGAAAAACGCCGTCAAGTGAAAGATCTCCTCGGCTCGAAGTGGATGGAGGATCGGCCGAATTCAATACCTCGTCAGACTCGGTTTCGGACTGATCTGATTTGGTAACATTAGCTACATCCCGCTCCGAATCAGATCCTTCAAAACCAACCTGCCTCAAGTTTTTGAAGTCGGACAAAATAAGAGCGATAAGAGAATCTTCACCCTCCAGAATCGGGATATTTTCCACCGTCGAGAAGGTCGTATATGTCGGCTCGTAACGAAGCAGAACGTGGGCCGCCCTCCCTTGTTTCTGAAGACTTCGACAGCTGAAATACTTGAGCGCGACTTTGATATCCGAAAGAACGGCGTCGTCAGTTGAAGACAGGACTTTCTTCAAATCGTTCCCTGCATAAGCCAAGCCGTAACATTTCAAAGAAGAGGCTTTACAACAAGAATGAACAAATAATAAAAGCGAGAAGGCAATCGGCCACCTGGCTCACCCCTCCGTCTAGGAATAGGGTCGACGTGATCCTCCCCTTCGCCAAATTCCCAGTTACCTTGGACAACGATCATAACATCATCAACTCATTTCCCAGAACTGGAAAGCATAGTAATTAGCTGATGGTCGATATCCTTGGCCCTAAGGAAGAAATGCCCGTGCCGACCAGAAGACTTAGCCAAGGCATAGCAATGCCGGATGGCTGGAATGCCAAGGTTAATTCTAAGGCGATGGTTGAGCGCTATAACCCCCATTATAATTCTAAAGAAATTCACATTGAATTGGGAAGGGATTAAACCCCAATGGCGAAGCATAGCCCTAAGAAACGGGTGAAGGGGAAAATGGACTCCACCCTCTACGATTGACAAAAGAGGAAAGACAATCGTGGTTTTGTCCTCCCTCTCCATATCAAGAGTGCCGTCTGCCACAAGCAATAGAACATCATCAGGAATGGAGAAATGGCATTTAAAGCCAGTAATTTGATCTGACGAGAGGAGGTCTTTTAAATGTTTCACCATACCCTACAGTTTATAAGAATATGCCAAGGAGGGAATAAACCAGAAAGAGTCTTCGAAGCAAGGAAGGAGAGAACTTACAAAGGACGAAGAGGATATCGGAGAAGAGAGATGCAGGGACGATTCAAAAGGCAGTCCAGCGACGAGCGTCATAAAATACATACTTGAAAGGACGTCAAAATTTTAAATCGCAATAAATAGATACGTACGAGAGGGCGGGAAGTCGAAACGAAAATCGAAAGGGGTGCGCTTAGATATCCACATAAGGATGAGGCCAACTGCCGAATTTTGGCTTTGATTTTTCAAAATTCAGAACTAAGCACTCCAGCCAACTGTCGTTGGTAAAGTGCTAGGGAGGCAATTGTGGGAGCCAAATAAATAGAAGAGTCAGAAAGTGCGTACCCCAGAAATCAGATATTATTCGGCTTCATATTGCGTGACTAGGATGCCGAATACGTTAGGAAGGCCGAATAGCTGGAGATCAATAGCTCCGAATAAATAAAAGGGAAATGGGATAAAAGTAGGCTCAGGCCCCGAGGCCCAAAAAGCAAGTATAAATACAAGAACCACAGATTTAGAAAGGTTTGTAAGAATCACTTCACTTAACTTAGTAAACAAGCTATCCTGAGTGTCTGAACTGACTTGTCCGTCGGAGTGCTAATTCCGGCACCCCCGACCAGAGTGTTTGTATCTTTTCAGGTGACTAACTGAGGATCACTAGCGTCTCCCAAGATCAGAAGAGTATTTCCAAACCACTTCTCCACAGAGATCACCATTTTAAGTGATACATATTCAAAACACTTTTTTTTCAAAACAAACATAAAATCAAAATGTTCTAACTTTTCGGGAAATTAGTCTATACTTGTACGTTACATATAGAACAAGAGCATCTACTGTACATAAAAACCGCGTCATGATTAGTAGAGGCTGATTTTTGATTGGATGAGTGGGGTGTTCAATTATTGACCTTCCCCTCTCATACCTAAGTTCCCGAACCAAGACACTTTGGTGACGACGGACTAATGGCCTTTGGCTTGAGTCACGGGTTTCCTAAATTTCCCAAAATAAATATTTAGGTGGCGACTCTGAAATTTGGCAAAGCAGTCCATTTTTGGTATTTGATTCAAACATCAATTTTCCAAAAGAAATTGCCAGATTTGGACTCTTTTTGTGTTTCTACTGTTTCACATTGCACTTGTGAAATTAGATTCAGAACCAACACAAGTGGAGTTTGAACTGTAAGAGCTATTTATTCTTCTGAAAGGGAGAGCAAAAAGCTGAGCTATAGTTTCTGGCGACTCCGCTGGGGATTTAGAGAACTTGACTTGAAATTTATGATGTGAATTTTTATCTACATTTATATGTTCTTTGCATTGTATTTGTATTGGTGCGCCTTAGTCCCTGTGTTTGCCATATGTTATTCCTGGACGGTCAGCTGGAGGCTTGCCTACAAAGCTTGCCAAAAGGCTGACCGGTCATGGGCTCTGTCAAGTTGGGAACATAACCCTTGGATCTAGATTACCGCTGTACCGCTTGATCCTCCCTTCACTTCTCGGTATTAGGTATGAGAGGTATATTAGGTAGTCTTGTTGAGGAACCCTCTGTGACTATTTGACCTAATCCATATAGTACGCTTTAGTGACTATTCAAATTAGGACAGGATGCTACCCATACAGGATGTTATGAAACCACTTGCTTGAAATAGTGCAACCTAGATCATGTCAAAATCTAGGATAGGGTAACCGTACCTTCTCATAGGGGTGTTTTGGTTCTTTTTATGTGGTATGTGCTTTTACAGTGAAATATACAGGATGGTTCATAGCATTGGTACAAATGAGCAATCAGTCTAAGAACAAAGTTCAGTGGGGATCACAGTTCAGCTGCGTGTTGTGATGAATTGAGAATTGGGGCCGAAGTACTGTCCGTTTTTTTAAAATATGTTTTATTTCTTTCTTTTTGCTAGGTAGTTTTTCATCATAGCTTCAGAAAGACTCGATATCCCCCGAGTTGTTTGGATTTGTTCTCGTAGGCTTCGTAAAATGCAAGATCTTGTTGATGGTCAGCCAGTGTTAGTTTCTCTCCCGCCGGTTACTCGACGAAGAAGGAATAGATAGTCAGCATCAGTACCAAGCACTCAGTAAACTCCCGTTCACTCACCAGCATCTACTTCATCCAGTCTAACAATGGCACAGAACCCAGCACAAAACACAGAAGAAGTTGCTGCCATGATGGCAGCAGTCCAAAGGACCATGGATACGGTCAACCAACGGATGGTTGCACAGGATGAAGTCATTGCTAATCTGTGACGCCCATCTGGGGCATCTGCATCTGCTGTACATCCGGTCTAGGCTGCCCAGCCAAATCCTGATCTCCCTCCACCACTAGAAACTCCTTAGGTCCCAGATCCTCAGGAGATGTTTCCAACAGCTTCAACTTACAGACCTCCGGTACAATCTCCTACGAGAACCATTCCCTTCGATATGAATGAAGTTGATCCAGCCATGATCAAAATTTCTAGGCTTGAGAAAGCCTTGAAGAAATCCCAGGGTTTTAATTCAATTCCTGGCATTGAGGACGGGTACACTGAGGCTTCAATCAGGTTGCTAGAAAAATTCAAAATGCCTCACATCAATAGATTTGATGGGAGCGAGGATCCAATTGTGCATGTCTGCCTATTTTCAGATGTGTTGAGGCCCATGGGTTTATCTAGGGCACAAAACTCATTATTTGGGAGGACCCTGTCAGATGTAGCGGCCATCTGGTACGCTAAACTAGAGGATTCAACGAAGCGGAATTGAGAAGAACTATCTGAGGGGTTTGTTAACTAATACTCATACAATACTCAGATAGAAGTAGCAATCAGTGAGCTGGAAACAACCACTCAGAACCCTAAAGAACCCTTCATTGATTTTGTGGCAAGATGAAGGGAAAAGACAGCCAGAATGACGAGCAGACCTTCTGAAAGAGAACAAGTCAAGTTAGTGGTCCAAAACCTCGAGCCAGACATGTTGCATAGAATGATAGTGGCACCGTTGTCCACATTTGCTTCCTTACATGAGTTAGGGGTTCAAATTGAGAGCGCCTTCAAAAAGGGCATCATCCACAGAACAAGTGAACCTGCAAAAAAGCCATTCACTTGGAGTACTAATGCTAGTACTAGCACTATTCCGTGGCCTGCAGATGTTAGTACCATTGCTACAACATCGACTAAGATGGTCGATCCCTTTGCTGCTGCCACAAACTCACAAACCGCACAAAATAGTCAACCTTGGAACCGAAGAACTTTCCCCCCCCTCCATATGAGTCCAACCCACACCCTCAAGGTGTTGATGGACAAGGGGCATCTCAAGCCTCTTGATTCTCGCCCTCTCCCAGACCCACTGCTAGCTAGACACAACCCAACCCAATATTGTACTTTCCACCAACAACATGGCCATCATACAGATTCATGCTATCGTCTACGTCATGAGATTCAAAATCTCGTTGACAACAAAGTCATCGCCCTTCCTAAACCATATGTGACAACCAACCCACTTCCTACATATAACCAAGTTTCTCACCCCAGAAATATTAACCATATCCAAACACTACCACCTACTTTCAACCCAAGCATATATATTATCTCGTCCCACCTACCGAAACCGGAGGTGGTTATTCCAAAAGGCACAAATATGTGCATGTTGGATCTAGCCCTACAAATCCAATCCAAAAAGGTTATGGTAGGAATAGAGAAAGAGGAGAGTGCATTAAAGACAAGGTTTTCTGATACCTGTGTCATAGAAAAGGGAGCTTCGCTTGCAGAGGAGCATGACCCCAGTTTATACATTGTGGCCATTGATCAACCAAAACCAGTGGTCCTATTGCTGGATGTTCTCAGTGTCAATGCTATCGGGGAAGGCCAGTTAGGGCAACATCATAACGATTGACTTGGCTGAACTGGAAGAGGATCTAGTTCAGATAGAAGAAGACCTAGCCAACCTCTACTTCTTTGAAGAAGAGGAAACAAGCAATGTCCAGATAGGCTGGTTGGATTCAAGTCGGCTGGAAACAAACAATGGTTGGTTTGGTGACGAAGAGCTAGATGAGGTGGAAGAGATAAAAGGGGTCAGGGAGGAAAAAGATGAGACCACGTCTAGTACAGAACAAGTGCTAGAACAATTTGAGCAGGAGAGAATGGAAGAAATTCAAAGGAAGATGGCCTTGCCAGAAACCAAAACCATAGTTGGAAAGGAAAGGTATGTTGCTGAGGGGCGTGATGTGAACATGCTCCAAGTAGAGTCTAATAAAAGCTTGGCCATGACTGCCGAAGAGTGGTGGGAAGATAATGATCTGAGTCATGCATACACGGACGAAGGGTGGAAATCCAATACCCCCGACGATACGTGGTATACGGACGAAATCAATCACATGACCTGGAGTGGTCGGTACTTCAAACCTACGGCTGTAGATCAACCAGAATCCTCTAACAAAGAGGTTGATAACACCAAAGAGAAGGACTGTGAAAACAACCTCGTTTTGAAATAGCTTAAGAAGATTCAGACATATATCTCAATCTGGGGATTGATAATGGCTTCTTGGGAGCATAGACAAGCATTGCTAGAGGCAATGAATAGCACCAAGTTGCCTATCGACACTACCGTTGATCAACTGGTGTTGTTAGTCACATCCGGCGATGTTACACCAGTGATATCTTTCACGGATAAAGAGCTGCTACCTGAGGGTGCCAACCACAACCGACCCTTGTATGTAACTCTGGAGAGTTAAAAGAAGTGGATTCCGGTAGTGTTAGTAGATACTGGATCGGCGATCAATGTGTGTCCGGCACGGACTGCTTATGCTATAGGTTTGAGGCCTGTTGACTTCACACCCACAACTCAAGCCGTCCGAGCTTATGACAATACAAGCCAGGATGTCATGGGAACATTCAAGAGCCATATCCTGATCAGCCTGTCCGAACATGAGGTAGAATTCCATGTAATAGATGTTCCAGCTACCTTCAATCTACTATTGGGAAGGCCTCGGCTGCATCAGATGAAAGCTGTGTCATCAACAGTCCATTAGTTGGTGAAATACCCCTTCAAATGTGGGATTGCTACGGTGTACGGTAATTCGTCGATCCACCCTCCCCAGGGAACTGCCACACCAGTGTTGGAAATCATACACGGGGAAGAAGATGTATTCCTCTCTAGCTTCTCACTAACAGAAGCCCGGGTAGTCCAATCTATCATGGCAGAAGCTGACGGAATCTATGTGAGTGCTCAGTCCATCTATATGATGAACAAATACGGGCATATGCCTGGATCAGGACTAGGCAGGAGTGGCAAGCATGGAGCCGTTGTCACGAAGGAGCTGATTCACAACCCCCATGCTTTTGGGCTGGGATACAAACCTACTACTAAGGATTGGCAAAAGAAGTGGGCTGAGTTGAGAAGAAGAATTAAAGCAAAGAATGATGGAAAACAATATGCGTTAGTTCACAAGCCAATATGGGAAACCTTGAATGATGCTTTGTTTGCCAAAGGGAAGATTTCCCCTTTTGTGGATTTCCAGAGCCTTGGTTTGACCAGGAGACGAAGACAATCTATCCCGGGTTCAAGATCTTCTTCGGGCACCAGTTACCGGAAGAGGAAGATAAGCAGATGGACCTAAGTACTAATACAGGTCAAGGCAGGATTGTAATTGTGAACATTGAAGAAGAAAAGCTGTTGGGAAAAACACTGATTGACCTACTAGCAAATTCTACTGTCGGAACTGAGTCTGACAACTTGGGGGATAATTTTACTATCTCAATGATTGGGGATAAACTAGAAGCGGATTTCTCTAAACTTATTGTGGATGCATCTGAGGCTCCACACCTAATCTGGAAATTTGAAAAGGGCATCATCAGTAGTTCTGAATCGGATAATAAGTCCGAATCTAATTCCATCGAGTTTGTACAGTCAAAGTCAGATTCGAGTTCTTCTGAGTCTGGTACTTCCAGGAGTGGTAATCCGAA
This sequence comes from Camellia granthamiana, assembly GCA_036172215.1. NCBI lineage: Eukaryota > Viridiplantae > Streptophyta > Magnoliopsida > Ericales > Theaceae > Camellia > Camellia granthamiana. The sequence goes on along the minus strand of CM069909.1, from coordinate 22,456,872 downwards.
TGCCAAAGTCCTGTCAAAGTCTTCTTTTAGTTTTTCTTTTGAGTCAACTGTAACCGAGGACCCAGACTTTACTAATGGGAATGTCGTAGAGTTTGCTTACTTTTCTGTGCCTTTAATTTGTTGCACTGATCTTGATTTTCAAAATTTTGACTTAAACGAAGAGGAAGAAATTCCTCGGGGTTTGAAAAATTTGGTTGACCAAGAGGAGGAGAGGCACGTTAAGCCCTGCACAGATGAAATCACTGCAATTAATGTGGGTACTGAGGAGGATCCCCATTTGGTCCAGATCGGATCCACGTTATCTTCGGAGGAACGTGAGCGTTTAATTGCTTTATTAAAAGATTTCAAAGATATTTTCGCGTGGTCCTATGAAAACATGCTTGGAATAGATCCTGAGATTGTACAGCACCGGATCTCTCTTAATCTCGAGGCTCGACTAGTCAAACAAAAACTGCGTAGAGTTCGCCCAGATTGGCCATTAAAGATCAAAGAGGAGGTTAGCAAACAGATTGATGTAGGTTTCTTGATGGTATCTGAATACCCGACTTGGTTGGCTAATATCGTTCCGGTTCCAAAGAAGAACGACAAAATTAGGGTTTGCGTTGACTTCTGGAATCTAAATAGAGCAAGTCTGAAAGATGATTTTCCATTGCCACACATCGATGAACTGGTAGACTTCACAGCTGGCCATGCTTTGATTTCATTCATGGATGGGTTTTTCGGGTATAATCAAATTTCGATGGCACCGGAGGACAGAGACAAAACTGCTTTCACCACGCCGTGGGGTACCTACTATTATAGAGTTATGCTTTTTGGACTGAAAAGTGCTGAGGCTACATATCAGCGAGCCGCAACCACCATTTTGCACGACATGATCCACAAGGAGGTTGAAGTGTATGTGGATGATATGATCGTCAAGTCTAAAGAGCGAGGAGGTCACTACACTGCACTGGAAAAATTCTTTGAGCGAATCAAGGAGTATAGACTGAGGTTAAACCCACAGAAAAGCACCTTCGGGGGTAACTGTAGGAAAAATGTTGGGATTTCTGATTACATAAAGGGGAATTGAAGTAGATCCCTCCAAAATCAAGGCCATCGTAGAAATGCCACCACCAAGGACTGAAAAGGAGGTGCGCGGCTTTCTGGGTAAGGTGCAATTCATAAGACGGTTTATCTCAAAATTAACCTTGACTTGTGAACCACTGTTTGGTCTGTTGAAGAAAGGAAAGAAATTCCAATGGGATGATCGGTGTCAGTTTGCCTTTGAGCAGGTTAAGCAGTACCTTCAGAATCCTCCTGTATTGTCGCCACCAGAACCGGGGAAACCACTGATCTTGTATTTATTAGTAACAAATTCAACAATGGGGTGCATGCTAGCGCAAGAATTAGAAGTGAAGGTGGAGAAGGCCATCTATTATCTAAGCAAGAAGATGTTAGAATATGAAACTCGCTACACTCCTCTCGAGAAAGCTTCCTGAGCTTTGGTTTGGGCAACGAGGAAGTTGAGACACTACCTGTTAGCTGATTTTGTAATTCTAGTTTCGAGCTTAGATCCCATCAAATATCTCTTTGAGAAACCAACACTTACAGGTAAGCTAGCTCGTTGGTTGTTTCTTTTCTCCGAGTTTGACCTCAAGTATGTCGCATGCAAATCAGTCAAAGGGAGAGCTGTAGCGGAATTTCTAGCGGATCACCCAGTAGAAGGAGATGATGAAGCAGTGGAGTATCTATTCCTAGATGAAGACATCCTGCAGATAGAAGAGGAACCATGGACAATGTACTTTGCCGGAGCGTCTAATCAGTATGGTTATGGGATCGGTGTGTTGCTCATAGCACCCGATGATTCACACATATCTCTAGCCTTCAAACTCCGGTTTAAAGTATCCAACAATTAAGCAGAATATGAAGCGTGTATTGCTGGTTTGGAAGCTACCCTAGAACTAGGGGCAATAAGATTGGATTTTATCAAAGATTTGAATTTGGTTGTGTCTCAAGCTAACGGATATTGGCGGGTTAAGGAAGAGAAAATGAAGGTTTATCATCAGGCCCTAGATGTGTTAATTCCGAGGTTTGAGAAATTGACACTCACACATTTGCTCAGAGAGAACAACCGATTTACTGATGCGTTGGCAACTTTATCTACCCTGGTGGATATTCCGCTTGGAGTGAAGATGCGCCCTATCATCATTGAACAGAAGTATATGCCGGCGTATGAGACCATCACCATGATAGATGAGGTTCAAGACACGAACCCCTAGCATTACGATATCTGGAATTTCCTGGACAAAGAGGTGTACCCACCAGAGGCAAGTGCCAAGGACAAAAGGGGAATACAACGTCTGGCCATCCAATTCATCGTCTGCGAAAACAAGTTGTACAAAAGAGGCCATCTGGGAATGCATAAGTTGTGTGTTGAGGAAGGAGAATCAAGGCACCTTATGGAAGCTATCCATGGAAGAGAGTGCAGAGCTCACATGAATGGTGTGATGCTAGCTCGAAAAATCCTTAGACAAGGCTACTACTGGTCAACAATGGAGGAGGACTATATTGGCTTTGTACGACGATGCCACAAATGTCAGATCCATGCCAATCGCATGAACATTTCGCTATCGAAACTCTATAATATGACTTCACCATGGCCTTTCTCAGTCTGGGGAATTGACGTTCTCGGTGCAGTCACGCCAAAGGGATCAAACGGGCATGAGTTCATTTTGGTAGCAATCGACTACTTCACAAAGTGGGTGGAGGCCCAATCCTATGCTGTTCTAAAGGCGTCGCATGTGGCTAAGTTCATCAAGAACAACATCATCTGTCGGTATGGGGTGCCCAACGAGATCATCTCAGATAATGGCTCGCATTTCAAGAAAGAGGTGATAGACCTGCTTGAAAAATATAACGTGGCTTTCCGTAAGTCATCAACATACAGGCCGCAGATCAATGGAGCTGTTGAGGCTGCAAACAAAAACATCAAGAGAATTTTGCAGAAAATGGTTGAAACCTACAGGGACTGGCCGGAGAAACTTCTAGTTGCACTCTGGGGTTACAGAACATCGATCTGAACATCTACAGGAGCAACCCCTTATTCTCTTGTTTATGGAATGGAAGCTGTTTTGCTAATCGAGATTGAAGTACCGTTGCTAAGAATTATGGTTGAGTGTCAAATAAGAGAGGCGAGAGAGTTGCATATATATATGTATATATATTGTATATCTTTGTATTCTATATATTTGTTTGAACATTTTGGTCACAAGAGTGGCTTGGGTTTATTGGTTTGGCTCAGTGGTTGAAGACTAAGAGACTAAGCCCAAGGTCAGGGGTTTGAACCCCACAATAAATGCTTCTTTTGTTTTGTTTTGGTTTTATGTGTATATGTCTCATATATATGTATGTATATAATTGTTTGCAAATCTTGTCACAAGACTGGCTTGGTTCAGTGGTTTGGCTCAGTAGTTGAGGACTCAGAGAAGCTTGAGGTCAGAGGTTCGACCCTTCATAGCAACGAGTGTTTCTTTTGTTTTGTTTTGGTTTTATGTATATATGTCTTGTATACCTATATATATTTGTTTGAATTTTTTTATTTTTATTTTATTTTTATTTTTTTATTTTTTTTCACAAGAGTGGCTTAGTTTAGTGGTTTGGCTCAGTGGTTGAAGACTGGGGCCTAAGCTAGAGATTGGGGGTTTGAAACCCTGTATCCCTGCATTCGTGTTTTCTTTCCTCTTTGCGTGTTTTGCTTACACGCGATGACATTAGCCCATGGAATATTCTGTCTCAGTAACGGCATATGCTCGCTGACGTCTGTAAACAGAATATTCCTTATCAGTAACAGAATATTTCCCAAATGTGTATGCCATATGTACGTATATGAGTATTTTGTCCATATTTGTCCATATTTGTCTGTGTATACGTACGTATTTGTGTACTATACTTGCTATGTTGCACGCACGTCTTGTATCTTTCAATTCATGCATAGAATATACTTTCAATTTAGCATAGAATATGCTTTCAATTCATGCACAGAATATACTTTCAATTTTGCATAGAATATGCTTTCATTTTCATAGAGAACATGCTTTCAATTTTGCATATTGTCTTTGGCATAGAACATGCTTTCAATTAACATCATGCATCGGTTACCTATCTTGCATGGGAACATGCGTTGTCACTGTATTGATTTGTAATCTTGTTCACTTGTTCACTCTGTGCATCTATCGCACAAAAATCTCACTCTGTGCATTGCACAATAAACTCACTTCGTGCATCTATCGCACAATTTCAACTCAATCGCGCTATCTTGCGCATTCATCCATATCGCACTGTCTTGTGCACTCATATAGCACTGTTTTGTGCCTTTATTCACCCTTATTTGCACTGTTTTGTGCATTCATTTTGTATCACACTATTTTGTGCATCCTATATCGCACTATTTTGTGCACCTTGCATCGCACTGTCTTGTGCACCTACACAGCATTATTTTGTGCATTCACCTTTCATCGCACTGTCTTGTGCATTTACCTTGTATAGCACTGTTTTGTGCATTCATTCCCCTACATCGCACTATTTTGTGCACCTCACTTGTACTGTCTTGTGCACTCCCGTGGTCTAGGAGACCTTAAATCCTCTAGAGGTGCAATTCCTTTGGTGTTTGTCGTGCTCGAACGACTTTAGGTGGTCTGGTATAGCCAATATCCTGTGTTTGTAATGAGTTCCTAGGAGACCAACTGCGACGGTGGAAACTAGAGTTCAAATGGCGATGCCTAGAACGCAAAAGGTTTGGAATTTTCGAGACTAAAGTCTGGTTTAAATACCCAGGGGAGTATCTCCGGCTTGAAATCTATATGGCAGCCCCATAGGTTGAGGTAGCGTATATGCGCCTCAATTTTGGATACTGAACCAACCTAGTCTGTCACCCCGTTGGAGAATAAGGAAAGTTGTGAATATAATCAAAAAGAAAAGTTGCATCAGTGGCTTCTACATGTAGAGGTTACCCCTTGTCATTCTACCATACCTTCTTCCACTCGCGTGAGACGCGTTTGGATTTTGAATCCGCCTTTGCTCCCCTCACGTAAGACACGTTTGGATCTCAAGTTCACATACTCCTCTCGCGTAATACGCGTTTCGATATCAAGTTCATATACTGCTCTCGTGTAAGACGCGTTTGGATCTCAAGTTCACATAATCCTCTCGCGTAAGACGCGTTTGGATCTCAAGTTCACTTTCCTCCTCTCGTGGACGAAGCGTTTGGATCTCACATTCACTACATCCAACATTTATGCTTTCATTCAGTGTCATATCATTGTCTTGATTGCATTTTATTGCATGATCATAAGTTATGTTTTGCATTTCATTGCATGATCATAAGTTATGTTTGACATATCATTCTGCATCTTTCCCCTGAACTACGCAGGTTTGATTCCTTGCGAAAGGATACGTAGGCAACCCTCAAGTTCAACTAATTGTTTGCACATTTGTTTGTTTACCTAAGTCTTACAACCTCGTCAAATGAGTCGTCTTTGGGCTTTGACATTCACTCACGTCATGAAATAACTTCAAGCCTTGTCAAAGAGGGGCAACTGTAGACACCCCATTTTGACCGGCCCTAAGACTTGGGTGCTTTCTTTTGATTACCCAATGATGACAATTAGAATGTATTTCTCACAAAATCCTCAATAAAAGAGATGGAATTTGAACTTTAATTCCAACCTTCACAGTTTTGGCTAGATTGTTTTAAACTACTAAATATTTCATTAATTTAGTATTTTGTAATTTTACATAATTTTATGTGTTTGTTCATATTTTTGGTGTTTTTATATATATTGGTATAAATTATATATTTTAGATATTTTATATATTATATTATATATATTATAAAAGAAATATAATAAAAAATTATATTGATGTCGGCAGGCCGACATCAATTCACTCTACTGAGCATATATATATATTATATGATATTTATATATAATATTTATATTATTATAATTATATTATATATATTATAAAAGAAAAATAATAAAAAATTATATTGATGTCGGCATGCCGACATCAATTCACTCAACTGAACATATATATATTATATGATATTTATATATAATATTTATATTATTATAATTATATTATATATATTATAAAAGAAAAATAATAAAAAATTATATTGATGTCGGTATGCTGACATCAATTCACTCAGCTGAACATATATATATTATATAATATGCATATAGATGATATTTATATAATATTTATATTATTATAATTATATTATTATATTTTGGTTTGTTACTTATATAAAGCAACCAAATGGATGATTTGAAGGGGGCCGGAAAAAAAAATTGATTCAAGAAGCAAAAACATTTGAGTTAGAGAGCCAAGAGAAAAAAATATTTCAATCTTGAGCCAACACTTCCATAAACTCCATAATTTCGAATTGAGGATTTGAGAACAAATTTTTTTTACACTTGAGGGTGATCAAGAGGGAGTTCGTAAACTAAGGAGTTCAGACTTTCTAGAAATTTGAGGGTGTTGGAATCAAGTTTGTTAATTAAGAGCTTACCTTTCTTTCAAAGATACAATTTTGCATCTTTTTCCTTACTTCTCTCTTACTCTTTTCCTATCTTTTTATACACTGTTTTGTGGCTGTTTTTGGACTGTTCTTGGACTATTTTCAGAGGCTAAAATATGGTTTAGAAGTCCCAAAAGTGGAGGGGTTAGCCACCATTCCTTAAACTTGTTTACTAGCTTTAATCTATTCATAATTGTTCACCTTTGTTAGCTTAATTTCAGTACTATTTTATGCTATTTAGGGGGTTGTTTAATTTATTTCAATAAGTTTGTTTGACATATTATGTTTATGTTATATTAACCAATCAATCAACTTCTCATAATCATCTCTGCAACCTCCCTCCATTCTTTGCTTATTTCGATTAAAAAGTTGTGAAAAATTAAGATTGTGGTTCAAGTATAAGAAAGGAACTCTTCAATGCTTAGTGGTTTAATCTCTTCGGAGGTTCATTACTAAAGGTATAAAACGCTTTATGCTTAATGGTTTAATCTCTTTGGAGATTCACTACCAAAGGCATAAAACATTTTATGCTTAGGAGGTTCATTACCAAAGGTATAAAACGCTCTATACTTAATGGTTTAATCTCTTTGGAGATTCACTACTAAAGGCATAAAACGTTTTATGCTTAGGAGGTTCATTACCAAAGGTATAAAACGTTCAATGCTTAATAGTTTAATCTCTTTGGAGATTCACTAATAAAGGCATAAAACGTTTTATACTTAGGAGGTTCATTACCAAAAGTATACAACGTTCTATGCTTACTGATTTAGTCTCTTAGGAGATTTACTACCAAAGGCATGAAACGCTCTATACTTAACGGTTTAAATTCTTTGGAGGTTTACTACCCCAAATGTATACATGTTCTTATACTAAAGCACAATGTTTTATTTTCCATTTCTCTTTATTTATTAGTGTGTTTATTTTTAAGGGACTAATTGACCATTGGAAATCACCAACGAAAGTGTCATTATCACTCAAGTTTGGGTTTTTCTAAGTCATTATCACTCTTTTAAGTTTGACGAGTCCTTGTTGCACATCTTGAATTTGACTTGGAATCCCTTATCGCTTGTAAATAAGTTTGACTCTTCCTTTGTAATTTCCCCCGAAGATAAGAAAAGATAAAGAAATGGAAAGGTAATGATAAAGGCTAATAAAATTGGTTAAAATTGGATTACAACCGACATAAAGAACCAATATGATTAATTGAATTCGGTCGGACGTTATGCCGAGTTTATTGTGTCAAGGCTTTTCTTACATCACTTCATGAGAATTTGATGAATCTTGAAGTGTCTCTACTTCCTTTCTTGAATTCACTTCATGATATGAGAGAGGGATGGTTGTTTATTCATTGCATTTATTGATCATTGTCCAAATTGTATCTGAGATCATCAAGCAATCAACTTGCTAATTGATGGTTTTGGAGATAATTCCAACCCTCTCTTGAGTATTTTTATGATAGAGAAGGGTAAAAACAAAGACAAACATGGCTAGGAATACCCTGTCTGCACTGTTTCACCTCAGGTACAAAAAACAGATTTCCACAAGAAAATGAAGTATTGGATTTATTTGGGGCTCGACTGAGTCGTGTTTTGGGGTCGGCAAGGCTCCAATAAATTGCAAAACAATACACTTTTGACCAAAAGCAGTAACTAGAGGTGAAACAGAACAAATCCCAGCGAGGCAGACAGAATAATTCCCGAGGAGCATCGAGCAATCATTGCATATTATTATTGTAATAAATTAGACAGCCCCTTTCATTTATTATTCATTCGGCATTGTAATAATTATTTGTTCGGACACTTGGACATTCGGACCCTCTTTCGCGAGGACAAATATGTAATAAGTTGTATGTCTTCCAACCCCCATTCTTTCTCCCTTTTATTTCATTGCTTATAATGGTTAGATTAGGGACATCATGTTTAATTAGTATTTTCCATGATTTGCATCCATTCGTTTACATGCATAAAAGTTCAGCTTATCATATTATTCAAATGTCAAATTCAAACTCCTTACTTGCATACATGTGCTATCACACACCTTGAATTGACTCACATGCCATACTAATAGCTGAACCTTAATTGCATGTTGCATGTGTTGCATTAGTCATTAAATTAGGATCATGCATTTTTTTTTAACTATTTGATTTCTTTTTGGACTCGCCTTCGGACATTAAGGTAAGCATTTTTGCTTTAGCATATTGCATAAGTATGAATGCTGTCATATCAAACGTATTACCATGAGGCTAACTGCTTATTTGATATACCTATTTGAATACCTGTGGATGAAGGCTAATCACTTGAATTGGGATACTTTGATTCATGTATATATGAGATCACCATTTTAAGTGATACATATTCAAAACACTTTTTTTTCAAAACAAACATGAAATCAAAACTTTCCAACTTTTCGGGAAATTAGTCTATACTTGTATGTTTCATATAGAACAAGAGCATATACTGTACATAAAAACCACATCATGATTAGTAGAGGCTGATCTTTGATTGGGTGAGTGGGGTGTTCAATTATTGACTTTCCCTTCTCATACCTAAGTTCCCGAACCAAGATACTTTGATGACGACGGACTAATAGCCTTTGGCACGAGTCACGGGTTTCCTAAATTTTCCAAAATAAATATTTACGTGGTGACTTTGAAATCTGGCAAAGCAATCCATTTTTGACATTTGATTCAAACATCGATTTTCCAAAAGAAATTGCCAGATTTGGACTCTTTTTGTGTTTCCACTATTTCACATTGCACTTGTGAAATCAGATTCAGAACCAACACAAGTGGAGTCCGAACTGTAAGGGCTATTCATTCTTCCGAAAGGGAGCGCGAAAAGCCGAGCTACAATCGGCCTCTACTAATTATGATATGATTTTTATGTACATTATATGCTCTTGTTTCGATTATTATGCAAACTTTACTATGTGATACACATAAGTATAGACTAATTTCCCAAAATTTGGAACGCTTTGATTTCATGTTCGTTTTGAAAAGTGTCTTGAATATGTACCAACTGAAAAAGTGATCTTATATGTACATTAATCAAATCATTCCAACCTAAGTGAAAAAGCCTTCATTCATTGGCATTCAAACAGGTATATCAACTAAGCACTTAGTCTCATTGGAAACATGCTTGACATGGCAACACTAACATACATGCAATATGCTAAAGCAAGAAATGCTCACCCAGTACTCAACTGAGGCAAGCCAAAGGAAATAAAACCATTAGAAAAATGCATGCTTTACTATGCAAGTGACTAATGCAACACATGGAAAATGTGACTACCAGGTTCGATTTTTAATATGTCATGTGAATCAACTTAAACATGTGGTAGCACACGTATTCAAGGAAGTAAGAAATGACAACATGGTGTGAGAATGATGAACCGAACTCGATGCATGCAAAAATGGGTATTTTACACATTGTGATGACATGAAATCAAAATGTGGATGCAACCATCATAAGCGAGTAAATAAAAGGAAGAAAGAAATGGGGGTTGGAAGACATACACAATATTACAATTTTGCCCTAATGCCAGAGGGTCCGAATAAATGTCCTAATTAACTAATTAGTACAACACCAAATTAATTAACTAAGTTAACTAGCTATTACAAATTCAAAGGATTTGAACTAATTAATTACCACATACTAATTAATCTAAGGGCTACAAATTGATGAACTCGAACGGGAGTCGGAGAACCACATGTGCAATTGAGAACAACCTCTCAGAAACTCCTCTGTTCTGCTGCCAGATTCTGTTATGTTTTGCAGCCAGAAAATTATTTTGTGTTTGCCTCAGCGTTTGCTATGTTTTGTCAAAAAAATGACACTGCCTTCCTAAAATGGAATGGAAGGATGGCTGGCTGACCACCATTTTTGGGCTCTGCCTTGTTGCAACAGAATGGAAACAGAGCACAAACAAAGTGTTTCCAAGGGATGTTTGTCCTTTCTGCCTCTCACTATCATGAATCTGATCAAGGGAGGAGTAGACTCGATTCATATACCATCAATTGTTGCAAAGTTATTGCATGATGATCTATGAACCGATAGGACAAAGGCTCAATAAATGGAAATTAAAGACCAACAAAACCATCTCCCTATCATGGAGTTACCTCAAGGGAAGTGATAGACATTGCTTCTTGAATTATTGACATCACTAAAGAGTATGTAATGACTCGAGGCGCAATAGTTTCAATATAATGTCCGATTGAACCCAAACCAATTTTATTACTCTTGTTACCACTTTTATTCCAATTTTAATCTCTTTTATATTACCTTGCCATTCTTTATTCATTTTGTCCAAAAGTGATAATTATGTCCACTAATGAAGAGAAGTGTCAAACAAGAAGTTGTGCTTAGTATGAGAGAGATGTAATGCCTTGGTAATGAACCTCCGAAGAGATTAAACCATTAAGAATGTAAGGTTTCTTTCTCATGCCTTAAACAACAATCAATTGTTTGAAACAACTCTTAAACAAAGAAAACCAAGAAATGAGAGAGGTTGCAGAGATGATTATTACAAGTGTGAGTATATGTATGAAAACTATGAAATAAAAGCTATCAACTCAAATAGATCGGTGTCTAAGGCCTAAACCACCAAATCTATGAGGACTTACAATAATACAAGTATAATATGCAAAGCATAAACTAAGTAAACACACTAAAACAACCCTAAAACTTAACAAAATAGTGCTGAAAAAGTAGTTTGAAAAGCTAGAAAAGTGAGCGAAAATAGGAGAGAATTAAAACTAGTAAGCAAGCCAAAGGAATGGTTGCTAACCCCTCCACTTTTTGGACCTCAAAATCACATGTTTTAGCCTCTGAAAACTTTGAAAATCAGTAGTTAAAAGTTGAAAAACAAATGGTAAACACAAGGATATAAACTTGGAATAAGGTTCAAGGAAGGGTGGTTAACCCCTCCACATTTGGTAACTTTTAAATCACAAGTTTCAGCCCACAAAATAGTGCAAAAATAGTGTAAAAAAAATATAAAAAAGAAAAAGAAAAAGAGAGAAGAGTAGTTTAAGCAAGGCAAAAGTTATACTTTTGAAGAGAAGATACTATTTTGTTCACAAACCACAAGGTACTCACTCTCGAGGGCTGAAATTTCAGCTCAATAATCTCAACAAGAAGCCTCAAAATTTTGGTTTGGGAAGTGTATGTATATTGCAAGATAGAGATGGAGAGTGTTTAACAAGATTTTGGCTCTTCACAAATTTTTCTAACCTAAAATTAAGAGGGGTGGGCTTGTATTTATAGAAAAATATCCTCTCATGTCAGAAATATCTATATAGAGACAGCTGGTGCAAGGCATGCACATAGGGGGGACAGTTGGCTATAAATATCTATTTGCCGGGACACATGGCCGGCCGACCAATATAATTGGCTGGATTTTTCATCAATTGGTCAGGTAGCTACTTGCAAAAAAAAAAAATCTATTTTCAAGCCCGACTTCAAACGGGTATATCTCCCTCATCCAGACTCGGTTTTAGGTGATTCTTGAGTCTAAATTGAAGCCTCGGAAGTCTAATTTTCAATGGTGGTAGTCTCACATCTAAATGCTAAGTGTACAAAGAGATATGCCTAATTTAGTGAAGGCAGCTCATTTCTTTCTTAACAGTTTGATGCTCAACCGTTTCCCCAACTAGTTTTCTTCCAACCCCTTCTATTTCCTTCAAATCCAAACCTATAAATATGATGTTTTCAAATATTTTTCAAAGAGTTCACCTCCTTTCCATTCATTTCCACTTTGTGCTTACTCGATTTACCGAAAAGTGCAATATTTTAAATGAAATGCGAGCCTCAGAACATCGTAGAAACATTTGGAAAAACATTTTGAAAAAGAGGGTTTTAAGGTCTAAAATGGTTTTGGTCAAAATAGGGTGTAAGGTTGGGATTAGAAGCTCAAAAACTAAAGCCTTTTCCTAAAGAATTTGAACGATTGTACAGTGTAACTTTTTATCATTTAGTATTCACCATGAGGTGCCCAAGTCCTAAGGGTGGTCAAAAATAGGGTGTCTACAGTTTCCCTTCTTTGATAGAGCTTGAAGTCATAAAATGACATGAATGAATGTCAAAGTCCAAAGACGACCCATTTGACAACGCCGTAAGACTTGGGCAAAGCAATTAAAACGTAATGCAATTGGTTGAACTTGAAAGTTGCCTATGTATCCCTTTGTAAGGAATCAAACCAGCGTAGTTCATGGGCAAGATGCAAATGATATGCACAAAGAATATCGTTGAAAGCTGGACTTACACGCCTCGCAAAGCCGGTTTTGAAAATCCATGAGCATGCAAGACAATACAATGAGCGATAATCAAGAGGACAACATATGAATGCAAAGCCTTAAGGTTAAATCAAAATAAACCTAACCATGCCTCACATGGAAATGAGTAAGCAAACATCAATTCCAAACACATTTCATGTGAAAGGAGGAAAGATACACTGTAATCACGATAGAATCGTAAGAAGAGGAAGAGAAAAACCGCTCAGGGTCGTGCTTCCGTATGCCTTGAGATACATTGATCACGCTAAAATCGTGAGAAGAGGAAGAGAAAAACCGCTCAAGGTTGTGCTTTCGCACGCCCTGAGATACTCTAATCATGCTTAAAACATGAGAAGAGGAAGAGAAAAACTGCCTAGGGTCGTGCTTCCGCACACCCTGAGATACTCTAATCACGTTGAAATTGTGAGAAGAGGAAGAAAAAAATTGCTTAGGGTTGTGCTTCTGCATGTCTTGAGATACTCTAATCACGCTAAAATCGTGAGAAGAGGAAGAGAAGAACCGCTCAGGGTAATGCTTCTACACGCCCTGAGATACTCTAATCACGCTAAAAACGTGATAAGAGAAAGAGAAAAAATGCTTAGGGTCGTGCTTCTGTACACCCTAAGATATTCTAATCAAGTTGAAAATGTGAGAAGAGAAAGAGAAAAATTGCTCAGGGTCATGCTTCCACACACTCTGAGATACTCTAATCACGTTAAAAACATGAGAAGAGAAAGAGAAAAACTGCTTAGGGTTGTGCTTCTGTACGCCCTGAGATATTCTAATCATGCTGAAAACGTGAGAAGAGAAAGAGAAAATCGCTTAGGGTCGTGCTTCCGCATGCCCTGAGATATTCTAATCACGTTGAAAACATGAGAAGAGAAAGAGAAAAACCACTTAGGGTCGTGTTTCCACACACCCTGAGATACTCTAATCAAGCTAAAAACGTGAGAAGAGGAAGAGAAAAACCTCTCAGGGTCGTGCTTCCGCACACCCTGAGATACTCTAATCACGCTGAAAACGTGAGAAGAGGAATATAAAAACCGCTCAGGGTCATGTTTTCGTGCGTCTTGAGATACTCTAATCACATTGAAAACATGAGAAGAGAAAGAGAAAAACTGCTCAGGGTCATGCTTCCGCATGCCTTGAGATAAAAAACCCTCGAGAACACGTCTCAAGCATCCTGAGAAATGCCCCGGGGTACAATGATCCTAAACGCTATTTAGTGTAAAAGGATAAATGATACAAGGTAATGCAAGATGCAAAGAAATGCAATAAGTGCGATATAGGGTATGTGTGACAAGTAATGTAGTGGATGATGCTTAGGAAATGCAATAAACAAACAAAGTGGCGCTTTAGAAAGCACCTCACGGGGTTAGTGGCGATGAACTGCTCTACTCGGACGGGGATCTCCCTCTTGTGTTCTTCGAACTTTTACCTTCAACTCACAGTTCAAAGGTCCTCAAATATTGACAAGGGGTAACATCTACATGCAGAAGCTACGGATGTCGCTTTTCTTCCTGACCATATCCACAACTTTTCCTATTCTCCAATAGGGTGATAGACTAGGTTGGTTCATTATCCAAAATTGAGGCACACACATGCTATCTCAATTTATGGGGCTGCCATATAGATTTCAAGTTGAGGATACACTCCTGGGTATTTAAACCAGACTTTAGTCACCGAAATTTCAAACCTTTGTGTTCTAGGCATCGTTATTCAAACTCTAGTTTTCACTGTCGCAGTTGGTCTCCTAGGAACTCATTGCAAACACAGCCAAGATGCCCCTGGTGGGGAATGGTGCTCAGAGAGAGCACTTTGATCACCATTCTGACTTGAAGCAGGCTTGAGCTTAAGGTCGAGGTACACTCATACTCCAAAGAAATGACAAGGCTTGAGAAGTTACATCCGGAATGCAATCTTAGAATTTTCTGAAGTTGAAACAAACTCATATGCTCCACTTTTCCCTTTTCTCTTTTGCTTTGTAGTCCAGAGCTTATATAGCTTTAGATAGGTCCTTGTTTTATTGCTCCCTCTTTTTCGGGGTTGGACCTTGCAGTTTATGAAAGAAACAATTCTATTTTGCACATCATGGTGGGAATGGCACGGCACTCTGAGCACAAAATGATTTATTCTTGCAATTAAAATCGGAAATCAAGAATAAGTTCTTAACCGGGTATTGAGCCCGCGACTGACTAAAGTACAGAATACGACTCAGCAAAGGAAGAACAAAGTAAAAACAACCTAAACATATCTATTTACACTTACTGAAATAAAAACAACTCAAAACAAACAAAACTGCAAACACAACACTTGGATGTTTGCCATTGGCGAGAGATCTCACAATTCACGGGGAGCCATTACTTCTCCAGGTATTGTTTCCCACCCTTTCTTATTTATGATTCGCACATCACTTTGGCACTCAATCTTTATTTCTCTTAAAAGCCCTTTCCTTACTTTTTCTCTCAGTGCACATCTCTCTATTCTTTAATCTCTCTTATTTTTTTTATCCCTTCCCAAGTGTGGTTGATGGATAAGCTGAAAGTTGTGGGCTCTTGCCCCTAGTACTCTACTAGATTCTCTTTATTTCATTCACAACTAGTGAGCTTTCCCACAGAGGGGTTGTGATGCGATTGGATGTGTAGTAGATCTACAACTGACATCGGTTGATGATGCCCTTGGCTTAACTTGACTGAGATGAGCAAAACATGTCTTGCCAGCCGGGTATACAGTTGATTGGCCTCACGGACTGTGTGTTCTATTTCCCCTTCTGGTTTAGACGCCAGTTTGGACATGATTAGACCCGTCCAGATGAGGGGGTGAAATACCCTGCTCCATTTCCTGTTTGCGCTTCATACTTGGCTCGATACCTCATTGCTTGGAGAACGAGAAAGCCTTTGGCCCCTGTTGTTAGCTTCAGTTGTGCCCTTTCTGGCGAGTGTGATGACAATGGGAAAAAGACAAAAAACCTGACTTAACTATGCCCTTAGTTCATCATTTTGATCATTTTTTCTTTTGTTTTTGGCTTTCTGCTAAAACATTTTTGACCAACATAAGGGTTTGATTTTTCTGATTTGAAATCATGCAAGTCAAATTGTGAGCATTGAAAATTTTCCTCTTTTTTTTTTTGTGGGTCCAAGAAATGGTCCGGTTTTGAAAAGATGGAATAATTTCTGAGAGAATTAGTCAACTTCATTAAAAATCCTCAAAAACTATGTTTGCTAATGGCCATTACCCGACCAATGTGGAATTAACTCTTGAGATGCATAAACTCCAATTCGAACTTGATTTGTCTTGCAGTTGGATCTGTTGACGGAATAGGACAACCGAATTTGAACAATGATGAGCCAATTTGTACACAGATAGGATAGCCGAGTTGAATAAGGATAAGCCAATCAACATGGATGAGACAAGCAGGTTGAAAATGGTTGGGGCCGAGCTTTAAGATGAAGTTGCCTACGTATCCCAAAGATGGGAATCAGGCCTTACGTAGTTCCCTAGTAGAGGTGCACTTGGGTATTTACCCTCTCCTTTTAGCCAAGGCTGCCCTTCTAGGTTTTCAATCTTACAAGCTCTATATTTTCTCTTTTCATTTTTCTTTTGTCTTATTCATCTTCTTTTTTCTTTTCCCTCTTTTTTTTTCGTTCTTTTCATTCTTTTTCCTTTTTTTCTTGCTCTAACTTTTGCCTGGGTCACCCTTTGGGTTTTTAGCCCAGTGAGCCTCTCAAGGATAGAAAAAGTTTAACTTGTCCACGTTGATTGGTGGTGAGATCTCTAAGCCACCTGAATCCATAAGAATGGCTGCTGGTCTTGACCAAATAGTCGCTGATGATGTAAGGGCCAATTCAATTGGGTCTGAATTTGCCCCTAATGTCGAGGATATGAACTTGATTGTCCTTCAACAATAAATTTTCATCTCTCAGATTCTGGGATTTAGCTTTCTTGTCGATCTCCATTAGATTAAGAAATGACCCTGTTTTGAATCTTCGATCATATCTGACCTTTTTGCCCCTAGTCCAAGGGTTGCTTCTAATCCAGTTGTGGAAGCTTCTTTCGATCACATCCGACCTTATTGCCTCTAGTTCAAGAGCTGCTTCTAATCCGGCCATGCAAGCCTTATATTTTGGTTGATCGTTGAACATTTTGAACCAAGGTTCAAGATATGAAAGCAAAAGGGTCAAGTCTTGGGAGTGATCCTATACTGTACAACCTCAAGATTAGTTCCAGGCATGTCTTCATGGGACCATGCAAAAATATTTTTGAAATCTTTTAATAAAGCAACTTGTCACTCTTGTTCTTTCAAAGACAATGCAGAACCAATCTGGACCAAGCCAGGATTCTTCTTCGTACCCACATCAACAAACATGATTTCATTCATTAAGGGTTTAGCATGCCTCTCTTCCTCTCAGTCGATCAAATCTTGCAAATCCCGAGGAATTCCTCTCTTTTTATTTTCACCATAGTTTTGGAAACAATTTTGAAAAACTTTGGTCAATGTAATGATTTACAGGCACAGAGAAATAGGTGAAAATAACTGCCGTTTCATTCTGAACTTTTGGCTCAACTGGCTCAATGATAGAAACATACTCAAAAGAAATAAAGAAAAGACGACATAAACACAAATAAGACAGTGATGCCCAGGTTAACACCTCTAAAATCACTAGACTTTCACGCAACAAGATTGACTCAACACCCAATTCAGAAAGTAAAATAAAAAGCATTCTCAAATTTGCTGATAAAATTTGCTAAAGTCAGTGTGTGCCATCCAATATGTCTACAGGAAAAAGAGCGCCATTAGCAGGTGATTCATCCCTGATCACATAGTCATATTATCCCCCAAGTTCATTGATCTAACGCCGATAGACTTTGTAGGCCTGGTGTGGTGATGACCTTGCTATCAATCAAGTCTTGTACGTTATGGCGAAGATGAAAACAACAGTTAGTGTCATGACCGATTTGTTGATGGAAGGCACAATACTTGGCAGCATCATGCCTAGCTGGAAGGTGATGAAGGAGAGGGCAAGGGTCAAGGGGTTTGAGACGGCCTTGTCCTATGAGTATTTGGAGAGCATTGGACAAGGTCATGTAAAGGGGATTGAAGGTGAGACTACCAGCCTTGGACAGATCGACAGAGGGGTTGGCAGGTGTTTCCTATCTTACCTCCTGATTTAAAATGTCCCTAACCTGAGCAACAAAAGTGTCATCCATAGTTTTTGCAATAACTGCAAGCACTTACTATTTGTTTAGCCATTCGACCGTGAAATCCTCTATAGCCCACCGGAGATGTGCATAGGATTGATACTTACCCAGGCCTTGTTCTTTTCATTTGCCTCCACTTTGCCAAGGGATTGGGTCGCTATATCAGAGCGAAGCCCATTTGTTGTTGACATGTCACCACTCAGACTTGAGATAGCTTCGGGTTGGCCCTTTCCAATTGCAGTTTGCCCCAAGATTGGGGAGTTTTTTGATGTGAAATTCCTGGTATGTGATGTAGTTGATGATGGAGCCAAGATCCCAAAGGCTAAATCTGCCACAATTCTCTGCAGATCTTCAATCATGCTCATCAGCTCAGAAGTAGTGGGCTGAGCCATTGGTTTCCGCGGTGTATTGGATGGGTTTAAGTTAGATATGTTAAATTCAAGATGTTTTTGAAGAGGTTGGAGTCTTTCAATGCCTAAAAATGAAATTAAAATTGCAAAGAATTAAGCTCCAAATTGAAGCAAATCTTCGGATAACATTTTACCAATTCTGCATGTGCGACCTGGGGTCCTGTGCGTGCAAAAAATAGGACATAGAAGGTTGACCATTTTGCTTTAATTGCACATATGGGGCGTACGTGCGGTAGTGGTTCAGTACGTGCGGCCAGTGCCCCCGTACGTGCGGTTTTCAGGGTAGTCCCGATTTCATTTTCGCTCCATTTTTCTAACATCCGGGCCTCCGATTGCATGGTTTTCATGTGTATTTTATGTTCATCTGCATATCATGTGCATATCATAAACAAGAATGATTTAAAGAAAGAATAGAAATAACCAAACGAATAAGTAACGAATGAATTGAATAGGTTTAAAAGAAACTGAATGAATTGAATGAATTTTGAGTTGTTGTGATTGAATGTGTTGTGTAGGTCGCTTGCATGAGGAATATCATCCTGCCAAATACTGTGAGTAATATCTTTGTAAAGATATTTTCATATATGAATTACTTTGAAATGACTATATTGTCCGATAATTGGTGAAACCTATGTTTTGTTATGAAATGTTTGATACGATATTTTTTTTATTAAGAACTTCGAAACTGTTACGATATGCTTTGAAACTTTGAATTGTGTATGATATGATATGTTTCCGAAAATGAGATTTTGATAAGAATGAATGAGATCCCCTTTTTGATTATCGAATGTGACACCCATGAACACATGCTTGAATGTTCAAAAATCTCCGTTATGATTATGTCAATCCATAGTGGTTGTTATGTCTACGTCGACCCATTGTGGTTGTTTTGTGTAAGTCAATCAATAGTGGTCGTTATGCCTTTGTCGATATGTTATGATCGTTACGGATATGTCGATCCATTGCGATCGTTATGTATATGTCGATCCATTGCGATCGTTATGTATATGTCGATCCGTAGTGATCGTTATTCCTATGTCCTCAATCCATTGTGGTCGTTTTGCTAATATTCTATTTAGTACTATTGGTTATATCACGAAATGTAAGTAACTTTGAACAGTTTGATGATCATATATGATAGATGCTTCATTTCGTCATGAACGTTATGTATAGTATTTTTTCAAGGTTTAATAATACTTTTGGAAATGTACTGTGCTATGTGTTCAACTAAGAGAGGACTGAAGGTTTGAGGAACTTTATTTATTATTACAAAAACACTTTAATCATGTTGAGAACATTGTTTTGATTTTATAAGTTATGGATCTCATTCATCTAACCTTTTTACATTGAGATTATTCATTGGGCTCTAGCTCATTATGTTATATATGTGTGTAGGTGATCAAGTGCAAGCCCGGGCTTAGCAGCGTCAACCTGAACCCTGTTTTGTCAAGCCAACTACCGTGCCTCATTACAAGGTTCTATACTGTCTCGTGTCAAGGCTTTTGGATGGCACAAAATTCACCCTTTTGACATTGTGATCAAGTGTTATGAAGTTTTGTCTTAAGACATTTGTTTTTCCTGGTTTGGTTATTGGGGTTAAATCCCTAAGTTATATTTTTGTGTTTTGTACTAGAACATGACTGTGGACTCGACTTTCTTCACGCGCCCCCCTTTTAGAGAGGCGCGAATTGGTCTTACTACAGTTCGGACTCCTGTCACGGTTCTAAATCTAATCTCACAAAGTGCAATGTGAGACTGATAAACACCAAAGAGTCCATATTTGGCAAATCGTTTTGGAAAATCGATTTTGAATAAAAAGCGCCAAACATGGACTGCTTTGCCAGATTATAGAGTCACCACCTAAATATTTTTTTTTTGGGAAATTTAGAAAACCTTGACTCGTGCCAAAGGCCACGTGTCCGTCATCACCAAAGTTGCCTTAGCTCGGGAACTTGGGTACGAGAGGGGAAGGTCCTGAAATGAGCACTCCTGGTCGCCCGATCAAAGGATGAACCTCTACTAAGCATGATATGTTGTTTTATAAACCTGATGTGTTCTTATCCAGTTATTAATCTAACTTTACTATGTGATGCGCACATCATACAAGTATAGACTCAATCACGAGAATTGGAACAAAACAACTCATGTTTGTTTTTTAAAATGGTTTGAAAGTGCTACTCGTAAGTAGGTTAAAGCGTAGATTTGCCATCCTCAAGTGGGCTTTAAAACATGATTTTGCCACTTCACAAAACGGGCTTAAAACTCACAATCATCGAGTTGTTCCAATTCAGGCAATCAAGCCTTCACCCACAAGCATTCATGCAGTTAATCACTTAAGCAAATAGCCTCATGGCAAGCATGCTATCATGGCAACACTCACACTCATGCAAGGATGCTAAAGCGTAACACTTACAGTGTACTCCGAGCCAAAACAAAAACTAGTTAGAAACAATGCATGATCCTAACTATACAAGATGCCTAATGCAACACATGCAATAATGCAACTAAATAGGCTCGGCTATCTAAGACGGCATATGATTCGTTTTGAACAACATGTGATAAACACGTATTCAAAGAAGTGTATTGAAATACGATGTAGTTTGAATGATGCACCGAGCCCGGTGCATGCAAGACAAATGAATGGATACAAACATACAAGCATAAGGTATGCTAATTGAAACATGCCCTAAAACTAACCATCGAAAGTGGTTAAGTAAAAGGGAGAAAAACGTGGGGTTGGAAGACATGCACACACACACGCATGCTTATTACAAAATTGCGCCCTCGCGAAGGAGGGTCTGAATAAATGAGCTAAGCTAACTAATCTAATTAAACTAATTAGACTAACTATTACAAACCAATCAAATAACTAGTAAACTACTTACTAATTATCATAACACTTTAACTAATTAACAAATTAGCTAATTAAATTACAAATTCAAATGCTAACTAACAAGTAAAGCTCTAAACTTGTACTGCCTCAGCTCTATTTGAGGAAGTTGAACATGCATGCCTTGGTTTCCATCCCGAAAAGCTCTCCGATTTGCTCTTTAGAGGCTCTATTTGCAGGGTGTCTTCAAGAAATTTCTGCTGAACCTTACCAAAACAATGCTGAGGAGTGTACCAGTGGCCTGTCGGCCATGAATGGTGGCTGCCGGTCATCTTTCGGCCAAGAGTGCGCCTATGCCGGCTAACAATGAAAGGGTGCCGGCCAACAATGAAGAATTGCCGGCCACTGGTGTGCTGTAATACCAAACTGCAACAAAGCACAAAACAGAGGAAAAAAAGAGGTTTTCCAGGGACATGTTTGTACTATGCCACTTCTTATCATCTCAAAACATCAAAAGAGTGGCACCATTGGGTCTAAAGCCACCAATCAAGCATTTTCAATGCATGATGGCCAAGGATCCAACTTGCACAAATTCAATAAATGCAAGACAAAGAAGACTCTAGGACCACTACTTTATCATGAGTAATCAAAGGTGATGGAGACAAAGAAGATTGGCTCATTTTTATCACTTCAAGTATGAAATGGATCAATCTACCTTGTGTTCAATATAACGTTCGATTGAACACAATGCAATGCACACAAAACATGCTTATCTTTGTCATGTTTTACTTGCCCAATTTTGTCTACACATTTTAGCATTTACCAAACCATTCATTAACCGGTTTAGTTCAATGTGAAAGTCCTTTAATGGGAAAGATGGCCTCAGCCACAAGCACCTTGAGCATGAAAGAAGCCTCATGTTTTTGGTTAGTAGAAACCCTCAAGAGAAGGCTAAAACCATTAGGCATGAGAGCCTCAATTTCATGCTCAAGCTAACAAGGGGCTTAAGACTACTTTCAAAGCAAATGAAAGAGTGAAGCATGGAGGAAGATTTCAGAAATTCAGTGCTGATATGGCATGAGAAATAAGACTATAACATGCAAACAACTCATGTACAACATGTTAAGAGCCAAAAACATTAAACTAGTGAAGAGCTTTACACTAGAACCATGCAACATCAAACTCAAATGGTCAAACTAGCTCTGGACAGAGCTTAAACATGCCAAAATAAAGGCCAAAACATGCTAAGACGGAAGTCCATAAGGCAAGAAAATTCATGCTCATGTATTGGCTCATAAACAAGGCATAAGGCACAACTTTCAAAAGCAATGAAAGAGTGGAATATGTGAGAGTGTGACAAGGCTACATGCACTGAAATCACATGCTAAATGATGCTATGGCATGCAAACAACCCAAGCAAAGCATGCTTAAAGCCTTAAAACAATGAGCTAATGAAGGTCATTTACACTATAGCCATACAAAGCAAGTCTCATATGATCAAGACCACTCAAAAAAGAGTTAAAGTATGCTAAAATATGAGCAAAAGCATGCTGAGATGGAGCTAACACCAGCTAAAATGATAGGCTAACACATTAAGCAAGTTAAGCTAGTAAGCATGATTACACTAAAGTGTAAGAAGCAAATAAGAGGTGACTTAACCAACCAAAAACAAAGCTTAAGCAGGTCAAAAAAGTCACAAAAACATGCTTGAACTAAGTCACAAAAGAGTAGAAAAGCATGCTCAAGTATGAGGTCATCAACACAAGCAAACAAGATACAAGGAGAGGGGATCACCCCCTCCTATTTTGAGCCTCAAAACCAACTTTCTATCACTAAAATTCCTCTGAGTTTCAGTGGTTAGAAGACCAAGCAAATGGTGTTCCAAAAGCTTAAAGAGATGGCTCAAAAGGCTTTACAGGCCAAAGAGCAAAGGGAGGGAACCACCCCCTAACCACACAAGGCTTAAACCACCATTTTAAGACCTTAAAAACAAAAATTTTTAGAGGCTAAAACCATCTTTAAAGTAGCATACGAAGGTGGTCAAGCAATAAACTAAAACAAAGCTTAAAAGGGTGAAACTTTTACCCTTGAAGCACAACAAGAAAACAACAAGAAAACAGCCGCTATCTGAGCCAAAACTAGCCTTTAGCAGCCCAAAATAGGTTCCAATGGACCTCAGCCCAAAGATATGCAACTTTGATGAAGGATGTCTAGGAAAACTAGAAGTGTTTTTCTACTTCTATGCACAAAAGGGCAAGAGAGAGAACTCTAGAGAGAGAGGTAGAGATTTTGCTCACAAAATTTTGTAGAGAGAGAGAGATTTTAGAGAGAGAGGCTCCCAAACTTGCTAACCTTTCAAAATGATAGATATGGCCTCCATATATAGCAAAAAGAGAGCCTCAGGTCGAAATATCTGAATACAGGACAGTTAAAGCAATGTGGGAACAGCTGGAGGTAAACATCTGCAAAAAAAATGAGTTGTCATTGCTGGCCGGCAGGGGATGATTTATGGCCAGCAAGCATCATAAATGGCCCGCACTGCATCATCCATGGCCGGCACCCTTCACCAATGGCCGGTAGAGAAAATCTGCTCTCCAAGTCCAACTTCAAACGGGCATAACTCCTTCATCTGGACTCCTTTTCAGGTCATTCTTATGCCTAAATTGAAGTCCTGGAAGTAAGCTTTCCAATGGTGGCAGCCTCACATCAAAATTCCATCTTTGTAAAAAGTTATTCCTATTTGAGTGAAGACTACTCAGTTTCGATCCTACCCAAATTCATGCCAAACTGCTCCTCAGCTAGTTTTCTTCTCTCCTCTCCCATCTTCTTCAACTCCAAACCCCTAAATAAGGTGTTTTGAAAGATTTTTCAAAGAGTTCACCTCTCTTTCATTCATTTCCACTTTGTCCTTGCTCGGTTTACCGAAAATCTCAACATTTAACAAAATGCGAGCGTCGGAACATCGTAGGAACTTTTTCAAAAAGTATTTTGAAAGAGAGGGTTTCAAGGTCTAAAATATTTTGATCAAGATCATTTTGGTCCAAAAAGGGGTATGAAGTTGGGATTTGACTATCTCCTTGCCGAAGAAATCTAACCCTTGCACTGCACAACTTTCACCACCAAGTAAACAATCAGTAGCGCCCAAGTCTTAAGGGCGGTCAAAAATGGGGTATCTACAATGACATGGACTATGTGTAAATATATGTATATCAAAGTTTGTTTTGTTTCATTTAAGTCTACACAACTCATTGGATGTTCTATTTTATTATTTAAAGGCTTCCGCCAGCCCCCATTACTGTATTATTGTTAAGTAGGCCTTCGGTAATGTTGAATTACTGGCCAGTGGCCTCTCTAATCCCTTGGGATGGGGGTTGGGTCACGACAAGAAAGTACAATACCACCAGATGTTCTGGTAATCTTAACACCCAGAATCACATTTGCAAGGCACATATCTTTCATGTCAAACTTAGAGTTTAACAATCTCTTGGTTGTTCTAATCATTTCATCATTACTACCAACAATGAGTATGTCATCAACATATAGACACAAAATGACATAACCTCTATCAATGTCGTTAACATATACAAACTTGTCACACTCATTGATTTTGAACACATTTGATAACATAGTATTGTCAAACTTCTTATGTCATTGCTTAGGAGCTTGCTTCAAAGCATACAATGATTTGACAAGCTCACTATAGACACCCCATTTTTTATTTCCCTTAAGACTTGGGTGCCTCAGGTTGATCACCTGATGATGAGTCTATTTGCTCTCCAAGTGCTCGAAGTCCTCAGCGGAATGCCACAGCTTTAGGCCTTTCAAACCCTACACCCTTGTTGCCTCATTTTTGGACCAAGCCTTGGTCCTTCAAGCTTGCAACTTCTGGTGGCTTGCTGGCTACCTTTTGAGGCTGCCGGCCATCACTTTTGGGCTGTCGGCCACTGATGTGGCTTGCCGGCCACTAGTGATGGCCGACCGGCCACCGGTTTCTTTTGTAGATATTTTATGCCAGTTATGCCAGTTGTTTGCATAGATGCATGCATCTGCACCCACGTGTAGGGCTGGATATCCTTGTAAAGAATTCATGTTTTCTATATATAGGAGACCCTTCTCTTTCTACAATTTTCCTCTCTCTATACAATTCTCTCTCTCTACCAAATCTCTACACTTTTGCCTACAATTCCTTAACCTTTGCCTATACACCCTTAACCAAATCTTCTTATCTTGAGCTGAGGTGTCTTTGAGCTTGGTTTAAGCTTTAGAGGGTGTTGTTTACTTGATTTTGTTGCCTAGAATTGGTCTTCTCTTCAAAAGGTATAAGGCTTTGCCTATTTGCTTGTTTTCTTTGCCATTATTCCTACTATTTTTCCATTGTTTTTGGGCTATAAAACTTTTGTATTTTTGGGCTGATTGTATTTTTGGGTTGAAACTTGGATCCTAAGGCCATTAAAGGTTGAGGGGTGATTTGCCCTTTTTTATACCTTGTTTTAGAGGCCTTAGCCCTTGTGTTTCCCACCCTTTTACTATCTTTTTCCAAGCTTTTAAACACTGATTTTTAGAGCTTTTTTAGTGGCCAAAATCATATTTTGAAGTCCAAATTTAGAGCGGTTAGTCCCCCTCCTTGTGTCTTGCTTACTAGCCGAGTTTGTGCCATGTTTTAGCATATTAATCTAGCTATGTTTAGCTCAATTCCAGTATGTTTTAGGACTTGTTTTAGACTATTTTAGCACCGGTTTGGGCTGTTAGTTACATTTGAGCTTTGTTTTTCATGCTTGTAATGTAATAGTCCTCTTGAGTTTGGTGTTCTAGGCCTTAGACATCTTCTCATTTTAGTTGATAGTATTTATTTATGCTTTTCTCACTCATTTTCAGCACTAATAATCTTTGCAACCTCCCTCCTTTCTTGGCTTTTTATTTTGTTTTGAAAGTGGTTTCAAATCCTATGTTTGTTTAAGCATGAGATTGAGATGTCATGCTTAATGGTTTAATCCCTTAGGGGGTTCATTACCAATGGTATGATATCTTTTTCATGCCTAAGACAACACTTGGTTTGAGCCCTCTTTCCATTAGAGGATTTAAATTCACCTTTGGACTCAATTGATTAAAGGATGGAAAGGTAACTAAAATGGAGTAACTAAAACTTGGAATTAAAAGTGAGAAAGATAATAATTTGGTTGTGTTCAATCGGACGTTAATTGAACACATGGGAACTTGGGCCGTTTCATACATACTAGTGATGAAATGATTCAAGTTTCCAAGGTCACTACTTCCCTTGATCTTTCATGATAGGGAGGTGGTTTTGTGTCTTGTTTTGTTGCATTTATTGAACTTGCACACTTTCATTCACAAGCCATCATGCAATGAATTGCTTGAGTTAGTGGTTTGTGGCGAAAGTTCACTACTCCTTTGATTTGTTCATGATAAGGAGGGGTGAATTGTGCAAACAAACCTTTGAAATATCCTGCATATGCTCTATTTGTCCTCTGTTGTAGCAAGGAAAACTAGATAGTAGTGGTCAATAGGCCACTTTCCACGACTGGTAGACCACCTTTAATGGTTGGCAACACTCATCATTGGCCGGCCGGCCACTGATGCAAAATTCAGCAGTGTGTTCCTTTGGTAGAGTAGATTTATTCTGGAAGTGGGCAATAGTGTGTGTGTTCTGTTGCGTAGCAGAGGCTCTCCAGAAACAAAACGGTGGTCTTTTCGGGTGGAAACCGAGCATGCGCACAAACATCTCTCGCTTCCTAAGGTGGAGTAGTTAGCTTAGCACTATTGTTTAGTTTAATTACTTATTTTAATTGCACTTGCGTTGTAATTATTAGTTAGTTAGCTAGCTAGCTAGCTAGTTAATTTGTTGTAATAATTAGTTAAGTAGCTTAGCTAGTTTATTCATTTTGGTTTGTAATCATTAGCTTAATTAGCGTTAGCTTTAATTAGTTAGCTATTAGCTTAGTTTATTCGTTCGGACTCTCATTCGTGAGAGCGCAATATTGTATAATGTGTATGTCTTCCAACCCCACGTCTTTTTCCATTTTATTTACTAGCTTATAATGGTTAGTTTAGGGACATCATGTTTTGTTTAGCATACTTCATGTTTGCATCTATTTGTATTGGATACACCAAGGCTCTGTTCATCATTCTAACTGCATTGTTAGTTCAATACTTCTTTGAATACGTGCTTAGACTGCATGCTATTTAATTATTTCATATGCCATATTAGTAGCCGAGCCTATTAGTTGCATATCGCATGCGTTGCATTAGTCATATTGCATAAGTTAGGATCATGCGTTTTTCTAACTCTTTTATTTATTTGTTTTGGAGTACTAGGTGAGCCTTTACTCGCTTTAGCATCTTGTATGAAATCTTGATGTTGCCATGTCTAGCATACTTGCCATGAGGCTAGTTGCTTAAGTGCTATAATTGCTTGAATGCCTGTCAATGAAGGCTCATTGCTTGAATTGGAATAATTTGAGTAATGTTCATATGCGATCACTTTTTCAAGTGGTACATATTTCGAAACAATTTTTAAAACAAACATGGCTCAAATGTTCCAATTCTTGCAAAGTTAGTCTATACTTGTGTGTGTGCGCATCACATAGTAATGCTAGCCTAATAACTAGAGCAAGAGCATATGATGTACATAAGATTCATATCATGATTAGTAGAGGCCGATCTTTGATCGGGTGAGCGGGGGTGCTCAAATGCATTCATGACCTTCTTCTCTCGTACCTAAGTTCTCGAGTCGAGACAATCTTGGTGATGACGGACACGTAGCTTTTGGCACGAGTCATGGGTTTCCTAAATTTCTAAAAAATATTTAGGTGGCGACTCTGTATCTGGCAAAGTAGTTTATTTTTGGCAATTTGATTCAAAATCAATTTTCCAAAAGATTTGCTGGATTTGGACTCTTTGATGTTTATCAATTTCACATTGCACTTGTGAGATTAGATTCAGAACCGTGGGAGTAGGGCTAGACATAAGGTTATCCAATCTGCACAACCCGCTCTACCCGACCCTACTCGCACACGTATGGGCGATTTCGCAAATACAATAGGGTAGGGTGCGGTTTGAAATATTGTAATTTTTTGGGTTGCGGGCGGGTTGCGGGTTTGACCCGCACCTGCCATAACCGCCCAAACTTCTCTCTCTTTTTTTTTTCTTTTTTTTTTTTTGAAAAAACCTAGACCGTTTATCTTTTTGGAAAAACATGGATCGTTGAACTATGTAGATATTTTTTGCCCAAACAAAAGAGAAATCCTAATCTCAAATCAAAACATCTGATCTATCTGAGACTCTTCTCATCTCACTCTCTCATCTGAGTCTCTCATCTACGTAGCTCGTACGCACCGATCAAGCTTCGCAATCGACTCTCTCTCTCTCTCTCTCTCTCCGGCAACTCTCAGGTAAGGACTTTCTCATCTCTGTCTCTGTCTCGCTCTCTTTCCCCGATCTATGATTTGTTTCTCATCTCGCTCTCCTATCTCTGTCTCTGTCTTGCTCTCTCTCATTTTTCATCTGCACAGCTCGCACCGATCGACCTTGGCAAGATTGTTCCTCTCTCCGGCAAGTCGCATGTAAAGACTTTCTCTCTGTCTCTCTCTCTCTCTCTCTCTCTCTCTCTCTCTCTCTCTATTCTTGGTTTTGTGTCAATGTATATGCCAAATTGTTTGTATTACAACCCTTCCCTTCTGAGTCCTGACCTGATGACATCCTTTTATATGCCTACATTATTAAGAGAGGATCTTGTTCCATGAAAGCAAATATCTCCAAAATAAATTATCAATTTTAAAAAATGTTAATTTTCAAATGCACAGCAAAATATTTATATTTTCTATAGGGAATGAAGAGCATTTTAAAAGGTTTCTCTTATGTCCTGTGAGTAGTCCTTATCTATTAACTCTATGTTTTCCAGATAACATTACATGGCATTTGTTCTTTAGATAACATTATCTCCAGATAACTGCATGTTTTCTAGATTATTATTATTATTTTATTTTTTTGTGATTACCCAGTTGTTTAGTGTCTGTCTGTAATTTGTTCGGTATTGAATGAAATTGAATCTGAATTACTTACTCTGTTTAATTTTAATTGAATTTTACAAGTGGATTCAATCTGAATTTTGCTATTCTCCTATTCTGTTATTTTTTAAATTGAATTTTTTGAATCTGAATTGAATCTAAATGAAACTGAATTTGAATTTTTTTTTTGAATCTGAATTGAATCTAAATGAAACTGAATATGGATATTTTTTTTTGAATCTGAATTGAATCTAAATGAAATTGAATCTGATACTATAATGTTCAACCTATAATGTTGATGCTAATACCATAATTGAACTCTAATCCATTTGCTCATTGGTAAATTTTTCATATACTCAACACATTTCTTACTATATTGAAATACAATATATAGACATTTGTTTATCTTTTCATTACTTTATTCTTTCACACTTTTATTTTTTATTTTTCATTTTGTTTTTGTGCAGGGTTTATCAACCAAATGCATGGAATTGAAATTTTTGGAACTTGTATGTGATTCATGATGATGGAGTTTGAGATATTGTGTTGCAAATGTTTTTATTTTATTTGACAACAATTTTATTTTATTTTATTTTTTCATTTTGGATTAATATAATAGTTAATGAAGTTTGTTTGACAACAATTTTACTTTTTTTTTTTCATTTAGGATTTTGAATGATTTTATTTTAATTTTGTATTATTGGGTAGTAGTAGATGGAGAATGTTGAAAGAGTAGTTGGAGAATGAGATTGATGATTTAGCTTAGGATTTTGAATGATTTTACTTTAATTGTATTGTTGGGTAGTAGATTAATTTTGAATGATTTTAGGATTTGAATGATTTTGGGATTTTCAATGATTTTCATTAAAATGATTTTAAATGATTTGTTTGTGTTAAGAATTGATTTTTTGGTATTTTTAATTTTATAAGTTTAATTGTCACGCCCCGAAAATAAACCCGCATAGCTATAACATCAACCCACTCCCAAAATGGGATATTAACCAGTTTTATTTACATAATTCCAAATGTTTAGAAAAGTATTCTCACATGCCATTATACTTTTGTATACAACTAGTATATGAGTCTGTAACATGTAACAGGAATCATTAAATCACAACGAATAAGGCCCTCAAGGGCTTACAAGTTCCAAGGCAATAGGCCGGTTACACATAATGGTCACTCGGACCCAAACACATTAGCCATCGGCTTACAAAAATATATATATATCACACAACATAAGAGTTAAATCACTCTTCTTCAAAACATTTCCACGCCCTTAGCTTGACGAGGTCACCACATCCTTACCTGCACCAATTCCCATAGGGGTGAGCATAAAGCCCAGTGGAGATTCCTCACAAAGTATATACAGTTATGCCAAATTCGTCAACGTTAAAAAAATGCATATGGAATGCCATGCAAGTGCCAATATTGAAGGAAAATTTTATTTCAATGCACTATTTCAAAATCACCATGTTCTCAATAATATGTAGCAATCTCATCAATTTCAAACTTCCAATATTTAAATCAACATGGGCGGTAAATACGACACTGGTAATCCCTAGGCTAGTGTCTACAAGTAGTCTCTACAAGCACTACCAAACTGTCATTTTTACCGGTGCTAACCGGAAGGCTCGACACCTATCCGCGCAGTTTTTGGGTCTTTCACCTTGGACACTCAGGCCAACTTATCAAATTCATCTACACCCCCTATCCGGACTTACCCCATACACATTTCCATTAGTTCTCATTACAATATAATCTTTCTCAAGTAAACATGATGGGAATGCAATAATGGCAATAATTCACTTCATGCACATTGATGATAATAAATCAAATGGAAATGAGATGCAATAATTAATATCTCATAACATTTCTCTATTTTCAAAATGTCTTAACAACAATAATAAACAAGTACCTTTCTCACTTTCACAAATACCTTTCTCATTTTGCAAAATAATCATGTGTCTTCAACACATCACCACAATTTCTCAACACTAACTCATCATGACCAAGACTTTCAATATGTCCAACATGTCATCTTTCATTTCATTTCCCATCACATTAAAATTAAACATTTTTTACATCATCTACGGCACTCGACAACGTGCCACCTTACAACTCTACACTTATATATTTATCAATGGACTTTAAAGGTGGACCTCCATTTTTATACATACATTAAGAAGTTGTTATTTGCAACTACATCACAAAATCAATGCTCATTCACCTTTCAATCACAAGAAAAGAAAAACTTCCATATGCCTTTCTACATTTTAAGAAAATCTCCAATTTCTAGGGTTTTTGTCAAAAACTCAACATTTCTTCACTTCATGGTGAGAACCCAATCAAATCATGTTTTCCATAAATTTTGTAAAAGAACATCTTTATGGATAGGAAAGTGATGAAGATCAAACCCATTTCCTTCAAACTTCCTCAACATTTGGAGTAAAACCCAAAATCAACACAACTAGTTCAAGAAGGCTTTTAAATCATCATTAATCTTACATAACATGTATATATAACTCAAGAAATCCCTACCCCAAGTTGTTGATGATGGAGAGAAAATGGAACCCTAGCTTTTGATGGAAGAATCCTTCAACCTCTACCACACCATGAGAGATCCTAGCTCTAGATCTTCAAGATTTAGAGGAAGATGTTGATGATCTTGACTCAAGATTTGCACAATCAAAGTGTTTTGGTGTTTTGGAGAAGTTTTCTAGAGAGAAGGGGAAGAGAAATAGGGTTTAGAGTGAGAGAGGAGTGTGTATAACGGATGAAATATTCGGACCAAAATGTTATATAAAAACAGAGCTCGGACTGCCCGTTTGGCCGCTCGTGTGGCTACCTTGACCGCTTGTGCAGCTCACTTCTCCGCTCGAGCGCTCTAGACAGTATGCAAAATTTCGGGTCCAAGCCTCCACCGCTCGAGCGACCTAGCCCACCGCTCGAGTGGCCCAGGCCCGCACGTGTAGCCTAGGGCCCCGTACGTGCGGCCCAAGCCCAGCCACCCAAAATTTTGTTTCGCTCCCGGCACTCCAGACTCACCTGCACACCCTCCGGAACAATCAAAATACAACACCAGAAAAAAAAAAAAAAAAAAAGCACCAAGAAACCAATTTCGTACATTTCAATCCAACGAAAATAAAAAGAGAACAAAGCGAGAAAGAGAAGAAAAGGAAAAAGAAGGCCAGTCATCACATTAATTCATTAAAAATAAATGTTGAAGTATTTTAGAAAATTGGAAGAAAATGACCCAAATAAATATTTATAAAATGGGAAAAAAAACTCAAAATTTAATTTTTAAAGGAAAAAATTCAAACCACAGACCGCTCGTAACCTTCCGCACATCCAATAATCCTATCCACACAAACCGCTAATCGCATTGCGGGCGGTTACGGTTTGACTTTTTCCCAAACCGCATAGGTGCGGGCGAGTTAAAACCGAATCGCAAACTGCACAAACTCAATCTGCGAGCACCCCTACGTGGGAGGTCGAACTGTTGGGCTTATATTCAAACTTCTGAAATGGGGCGCGAAAAAGCCGAGCTACACTTATAGACTTTCTTACTTTGCCCTAGAGTTGGAAACCTCTCAAGTTGCTCCATGTAAATTTTTTATCTAAATCTCCATTTAAGAAAGCTGTTTTATATCCATATGATGTATCTTCAGACCATATAAAGTTGCTATTGCAATCACCATGCGAATGGATGTAATCCTTGTCACAAGTGAATACGTATCAAAGTAATCTAGGCCTTCTCGCAGCCTGTATTCTTTGATAACTAGCCTAGCTTTATACTTGTCAATTGACCCACCCGCTTTCATTTTCCTCCTAAAGATCCACTTACTCCCCAAGGCCTTACTGCCTGGGGGTAGATCAACCAACTCCTAGGTATGGTTTTGTAAGATGGAGTCAATCTCACTTTTAATTGCTTCTTTCCAAAAAGGACTCTTAGGTGAAGTCACAGCTTCAAGGAAAGTTTGAGGTTCTCCCTCTAACATATAAGTGAAGAAGTACGAACCAAAGGACTTAGAAGTCCTAACCCTTTTACTCCTTCTTGACTCATCTACTTCCTCATCTTGATCACTATCACAATGATCATCTTCAAGTTCCTTTTCAGAACTTTGATCCTTTCCTCTGATTTGGCAAGGAAACACGTCCTCAAAGAAAGACGCATTCGTTGACTCTATAATGGCATTCTTGTGTATGTCTAAAATATCAGACTTGTCCACAAGAAACCTATATGCACTATTATTAGACTTGTTGCCATCACGTGATTGTACGACTTTCAAGTCACACACATCACTATGCACTAAATCTAAAGGTTTGGTGCTTCTTTCAACAAAATGAAATGAAATCCTTGTCAATTTTGCTTTTACACAAGTTTCACACTTGTGATTCAGATTAATCTTGAAAGATGGTATGTGATCTAACTTGATTAATCTACGCAAAGAGTCAAAATTCACATGACTTAGTCTACCATGCCACAAATCAGGGGACTCAAGTATATAAGCAGAAAAAGAAGCTTTCTTATTCATTTTTAGGATAATAGTCAATACATTGAGCTTAAACATACCGCCCAAGATATATCCCTTTCCTACATAGACTCTGCTTTTGGTCAATACGACCTTATCAGACTCAAATACCATGCGTAAGCCATACTTGCTTATGAGAGACCCCGAGACAAGATTCTTATGAATGTCCGGTACACACAAGACATCGTTCAGAGTCAACTCTTTTCCTAAAGTCGTTGTCAGGACCACCTTGCCTTTCCCCTCAACAGTTGAGGTTGCAGAATTCCCTATGAATAACTCTTCGCCATTTGACACTGGTTCGAAAGTTGTGAACATCTTCTTCTCAGCATAGATGTGGCGAGTGGCCCCGTTGTCCATCCACCATTCCTTTGGGTTGAACCCCACCATGTTCACCTTAGAGACGACAGTTGATAGATGTATGTCGTCTACATCTTGAGACAGATCCTCCATCTTAACCATGTGGGCCCAAATTTTATTCTGTGGAGAGTTCTCTTTGTAAGGATTTTTCTTCTTGCGATAATCAACCTCCCGATGCCTATCGCTTCTATAGTTGAAGCACTTTCTATTGAACCTACAAGTAGGTTCTTGTGGCTTGTAGACTAG
The DNA here is from genome assembly GCA_036172215.1 of Camellia granthamiana. NCBI lineage: Eukaryota > Viridiplantae > Streptophyta > Magnoliopsida > Ericales > Theaceae > Camellia > Camellia granthamiana. The sequence continues at coordinate 22,422,444 of CM069909.1, read as the reverse complement.
CTTCTTGGAGACACTACCTTTAGCCCCCAACTTTGAGCTTTTTCCTATCGGTGGCTTCTTCTTGACAACAAGCTCTATCATCTCCTTTCTCTTGTGTTTCAAGTAATTTTTGAAGTCTTTCCAGCCATTAAACAACTTCTCAATCAATGCAGTTGCCTGGAATGATTCACTGGGCAACATTCCCTCTACATGAATCTCATGCAGAATTACTTGGAAATCTTGGACTTGGATAATGATGGTTTTAGAGTCCACCATTTTGAAGTCCAGAAGCCGGTCAACGACAAATTTATTTACCCCAGCATCTTCGGTCTTGTACTTCTTGTCCAAAGTATCTCACAGCTCCTTCGTTCACATCTTGACATAAAACACATTGAACAGTGCATCTGCCAAACTATTCAGAACATAGTTCTGACAAAGGAAGTCCTACTGTTTTCAAGCATCTAGGGCCATGAGCTTTTGCTTGTCTTGCTCATTCTCTTCCACAGCTAGTGGTAGGGATGGCCACGGGACGAGTTTGTCATTCCCCGCGTCCACCCCAACCTTGCTACGGGTGGGACTTTTTCCCCCCATCCCCGCCTCCACGGATACCTGATACCCATGGATATTCGCCCACAATTCAAATTGAAAGCTCAAACAATAAAAGTAATTCCTTATATATACATTCCATATTCAAAACAAGAACATGTACAAAATCATACACCAAAGCAATTCTAATCAATTAAACATACAAATCTATAAAATAAAATAAAATTAAAAAATCAATCAAACATACAATGGGAAAAAAAAATTGTCAATGAGGAAATTTCTAGTTTATACATAAGTTCCTTTAGCACCATCTGTTCCAAAAAATCATAAACAAAGTAGCTATTGTCAAGCTCAATGAATCACAAAAACCTATTCCAAAAGTGATTTTAAACCCCCTCTCCCCGGGCCAAACAACAATGAATCAAAAACAAGTTCATGTGCACCATCTTAAGTTGTGAATCACAAAAACCTATTCCAAAAGAGAAACTTCACAGTTCACAAAGCATGACAATGAATAAAAAACAAGTCTATAACTACTCATTAAACTCCATGAACATGAATAAAAAACAAGTAGCAGCTATTCATCAAGCTTTGTAGTAACACTTTCCATGATCGTCATAATCATCAAGAATTGTTTGAATTGTGCTATCTTTTGATGTAGGTGAAGAACTTGCAAATAAAAATATATAAATAATATACAACAAAACAAATCACATCAAATATTTACAAACAAAATAAAAAAGTTAAAAAATTAATTTTATTAAATAAATAAAATATTAGTTTGCTTACTTATAATTTCACTCCACAACCGGTTTTGGAGCACACATCAATGCCTCTAAGGTCTTCGGATGAAGTTGACTATGGTGTGGACTCAACAATCTCCCACTAGTGCTAAAAGTTGATTCGGAAGCCACAGTTGACACAAGAATAGCCAACACATCCCTTGCAATGAGTTGCAAAGTAGGATACTTAAGTCCATTAGTTCTCCACCAACTCAAAATATCAAAATCTGTGGTTCATGGCAATACTCCAAGCTCAATGTAATGATCCAACTCTAATTTCACGTTCACACTCGCTTTACTACCACTACTAACAAACAAATCAAAGCTAGAAAGTGAGTCTTTGATAGTAGATTGAGAGTTCTCTATCCCAGAAGATGAAGAATTGACACAACTTGATCTTGCTTCTTTATCCATTAACTTTAAATTATACTCCTCAAGCAAGTTACAACAAATTGCCCTAATCTTCTCAATTTCTTCAAAAGCCTAAACACCATAAATTTTAGGGTAAAACCACTCCAACAACTTCATCTTATATCTAGGATCTAAGACAGCTACCACACCCATAATACCATAAATCACCTTCCAATAGCAATCAAAATTTTCCAACATACGTGATGCTAGAGACTTAACAAATTGATTTTCACAAGTGATCCATTCAGACAATGCAAATTTTAATTCACACACCTTTGGAAAGTACATGTTAGTAGTAGGGTAGGTAGTACTAGAAAACACTTCAGTCACATTATAAAATAACTCTAACCTCTCACAAATTTGTTTGGCCATCTCCCACTCGAGCTCACTTGGCATGCAATTATAAGATGAATCATGCTATCTAAGTCAAAAAAAGACATCCTTATAAATTAAGGTAGTAGAAATCATCAAATATGTAGAGTTCCAATGATTCTTACAATCAAGAATCAACTCTTTTGGGCATGTAACATGTAATTGTTTAGTTGTTTCCTCAAATTTTTGTTTCATCTTTGGTGATCCTGTCTAATAAACTACACTATCATGAACCTTCTCAATACCATCACTAATAATAGTTGTCATGACCCAAATCCGCCCCTATAGGTTTAGTGTTGTAACCGGCCAGTAATCCTAAAATTACGTACGACCTTCAAACATATAAAACAAAATATAAGGGACTAGCAGAAGCAAATATTAAAAATATAATCATCCAATGAGCTGTGCTAACTTATATGGGATAGAAACTTGAAACTTTTACATACATATACCACAACATCATCATTCTTACGCCTACCATGTACATATACAACAAAAAGGGACTAAGCTCTGTACACAAAATAAACAAAAGACAAGAAGAGCTTAAGACTTAATCACAAAACATCTTCCCAGTAACCTCCTTGTGAGGCACTAAGGTTGGCTAACAAAACAGAAGTCCAGACAGTTGCCATTAGACTTGATCTTGCATTCGCTCACCTACATATATATACACACACACACATAGTGAACTAAAACCCAGTGAATAACATTAATGTAAAGAGATTAGTGAACGAATTCTGAGCATATCATATTCATCAAATGGATCATAACAGAGTCAATTCTCATGTCCGAACTTAATAATGGTACATCTAATAGAACATATCACATCGTCATCCGACTAGAGTAATCGGTTCCAGATACCGATTAAACACATCACCACTTTGACAAGTGGCTAACGAGATCTCGTAATCACATATATGTCATGGACCCTTATTAGCATGCCATCCCCCATAACTTGGGACTTTCTATGGATGCCATACTAGATTTCAAATAGGACATTCATTCATGTTAACAAAATCACATTTCAGAAATCATAACTTATCCAATAACATTTCAAATATAATTCATATGAACATATCTTTACAATAACGTTACTCATAGTGGGCTTCTAGAAACAATTGGTCAGTCCTCGAGTCGTGACCTACAAACACAAATGTACATAGCACAAAACATATATCATCATTACACATTCATGTGGCCATAACGGCTTAGCTTTCTTTATATTGGTTTCTTATTTAGTCCATTTCTCATAACTTGTACACGTGAATCACATTCTCAAATTTGTCTCAAATTTTCTAATTCACTTACTGATGTCATTTCTTAGCTTATTACTTGTTAATTACTCACGATTCATGTCTAAATATGCTCAGAAAATGATGGGAATGAAAATACAAACACAGATTGTCTTTCCAAAATCTGTTGAAAATGGCTTGACTGCTCGAGCGCACCTTCTGTTGCTCGAGCGGACTCCTCTGCCTGCAAAAGTAATGGATGGTCTCATTTTACACTCGAGCCACAACTCCTTCGCTCTAGCGAGCTAACAATACACAAGGGTTTCACTCGAGCCACCAAGTGGTTGCTCGAGCGGTATGTAACAGACTACAAAACTACTAGAAGCTCACTATGTTCACTCGAGCAGAAAATGCGTTGGTCGAGCGATTTGCAAATTTTTTGGGTTTTAATAACAAAGTCTTGCGCTTCGAAATGCAAATTCAAAGGAAAAACTCATGCATGGTTTGATTTAAAGCTTGAAAACTTTTCAATAAGCATAAATATATGATTATTTACAAATGCTTTGCTCAAAACTCATCAATTTAGCCAAATTGAGTTCAAAACTTTCATACATGTGAAAACTTACAAACTCTTTTCTTCAACTCCATGGTTTTAGCAAAACTGAGCTCAAAAGCTCCATGCATGTAAAGGATTCCTTTTCAAAACATGATTTTAACAAGTAAAACATGGTGAATCAAACATACATGTGTCAATTACTCACAATTTCAACATGAATGTGCAAAATCAAACTCAACATGGAAAAACTCTTCATACTTATGCATGCATGTGGAATTCTTTTCCATTCTTCTTCAAGACTTCATAAACATCGAATTGACTTACAAAACTTGGTGAAATATGCATGCATTTACATTTCGTCCTCCAAATTCAACACAAATGATAAAGCTGATAGTTAGCATGATGATTTAACACCTACATGAGCATACATGTATGAAGTACAACCCAATTCTTCATTCTAAGCTCAATTTACACATTTAAACACATATCTTCATGTTTAATGACTTAAATTCATAAATAAGGAGTTGAATTCTTACCTAGAGTCTTCAAATACACTTGTTCTTATACAATCTTGAGTTTACAATCAATGATCTTCAAGTTCTCCTTCAAATTCTACACTTTCTCTCTCTAAAATGAGATTTCCCTCTCTCTCTCTAGAAGCTCTCTCAGATTTTTACACTCATGAATGACAAACAATGAGCTCAAATGAGCTTTAAGGCTCTATATATATAGCTAAAGTGGCATAATACAACAATTAGAACATCTAGTCAATTAAATACAACTTAATTAATTAAACTGAATCAATTTTTAATTAAACTTACCAAGGTGTTCTAAATATTCCAAATAACATATTAATGTAACCAATTTTGGTTTTGGGTGTCGATAAGGCTTTCAATTTTCAGATCAAAGTAGAATTCCAGATAGATATTTCTATGAGTAACAAATAGAAAATCAAATAGCATACAAAATACAAAATTAGCACATAATTCTATTCTAAACACTTAGTTAGCATTCTTAATTACGAATTAGTAGTTAATTACAGATCGGGGTTGTTACAATAGCCAAACCATCTTGGACAATCAAATTGAGGATATGTGCAGCGCAACGCATATGCAACAATGATCCATTAAGGATGAGTGAGCTCCCTTAGAGCTTATCCAAGAAATTTTTTGTCATGGCATCATTCCTATGACAACTATCCAACGTCACCCTAGACAACTTTCTATCAACATTCCATTCTAACATGCAATTTAGAAAAACCTCAGAAATAACTTCCTTCGTGTGCGGAGAAGGTACATAAATAAACCTAAAAATAAATAATTAAATTAAAAGTTAAAATAAAAATAAACAAATAAAATATGAACGACTAAATAGTTCAAATGTACTTAAAAGAAATATGTACCTCATAACTCAGCTTTTCAAAGTCCACGAGTCATTAATGTAGTGGTCTGTGACAACCATGAACCCTCTCTTTTTGTTACTTGAAGTCTACATATCAGTTATGATTGCAATTCTTCTTGAATTTTTTTTTCAACTTTCATCAGAGTCTTCCCTTTTTCATGATCATAAATCTTCAAAATGTCCCTCTTCAATGTGTTTCTAGAATCATCTTAAATGATGGTTGAAGAGAAGTTACAATTTTTTTTAAACCAATGTGTTCAACCATTGTAAGAGGATACTCATGTAATATGACCATATTAGCAAGTTCTTTCCTTGTCAGCTTTCCCTTAAATACAATTTCTTACAGTAATTACTTTCTGCCTTATCTTTCCCATCAATCTTTCCCTTGTTGAAGTGTTTCCACACCATCGATCTTGTTCTCCTTGTAGTAGGACTGTCTTTGCCATCATTGAGGGGCTTTGAAATTGAATCATCCACCATGATTGGAAATTGAGAGGACTGGCCATCCGAGAGAGATGTAGAGAGTAAAGAATACATATACAGAACTTGAAAGAATTTAAAATAAAACCCACTTTAAAACTTAAAATAACCTATGATTGAGAGAGAACAGAAAAATATAGCATTGCGATTGTATACCTGTAGTATTTTTCTCAATCAAGAGAAGTGAACCAAATCTTCATGTGAGAAACTGAGAGAGAGAACAACAGGAAGTTCAAACAACAAAGTAGAGCAAATGGGTTTCTTGTGTCTAATAAAGAAATGGGGCTTTTATATATATAAACAAAGCTGAGACATTTATTTTTTTTATATGTTTAATTATATTAAATATATATTATTAATTATATCGGGTCGGGTTTGGATCGGGGGAGGTGATACCCGCCCCGGCTTCCCTCACTTTGGGTGAGCAAAATGTTATCCATCCCCGCCTCGCATAAGTGTTGGGTTGGGTAAAACCCGCCCCATTCGGGTTGAGTATGGGCGGACCCCCGTGGATCAGGTTAAAATGGTCATCTCTAGTTGGTGGATCCTCACTCAAAAACCTCGCAAGGCTTAGAGTAGTCAGGTAGAACAGTATGTTTTGTTGCCACCTCTTAAAATTCACTTCAGCGAACTTCTTCGGGTGCTCATGATGGTTGAGCAGTCCTCCCGGAATAGCAGGAGTAGCAACAATATTGACCACGGAGGTCACAACAACTGGATCGACTATAGAGGTCACAGTAGGGGTTGGCAAGCTAGTTGACCAGAGGTCCTGATCCCTACCAACATTAGCAACAGTAGCAGCATAATCAGTTACAATTGCCATTTCTAAAAAATACAACAGAATTTCACTATTCTGTCTTTCTAGAAACTAAACTTAACACTAGAAAATCCCATAGTTAGAAATTTAATTCAAAACTAATCTCATCACTTACCCCACAATCGAACATGGTCAGAAAAGTTTCCAGAAAGATTGGATGGGTCACATTAGTCCCACTTACGACCCAATTAACCTTAGACAAAACTTTCAAGAGCATGTTGACTCTTATTCCATGGCATACAAATTTAGAATTAAGTTTTCCAAGGGATAAAATGGGTTAAAACAAACCAAGTTCCAAAAACTTACAAGCAATTTAAAAATTGCTATAACAATTACAAATAAATAAAATGCTTCCAAAATTACAAGCAAACAAACTTGCTTCAAAAAATTAGGTAATTAACCACGACTAAACACAAGCAAAAAATTGCCTCAAATATAAGAAATATAAAACCAATTCAAATAAGATTCTTTTGGTCCAAACTTTTGGTTTTATAGTCCCAAATTCTATTCATTTGGTTTTTTTCCCCCTTTCCCTTTCGCATAGGTATTCTTGTAAAGAAAGTTAGTAGAAAAACATAACAAAAATACAAAACAAATAATTGAAAGAAACTATAAAAGCAGTAAATTATTTTATACCTATAGATACCTCATTTTGACTGGCCCAAAGACTTGGACGCTTTCTTTTGATTACTTGATGATGAAAACCAAAATATGTTTCTCGCATAATTCACAGTAAGAAATATGGAATTTCTGCTTCATTTCTAACCCTAAGCCTGTTTTGGCCAACTATTTAAGTCTCGTTCAAAACTCTTTCGAAACCTTCTTTCTGCGCTTTGTTTTGAATATTTTTGTAGTGTTCTGAGGCTCACTTTTAAACTTCAAAATGAAACTTTTTTTTGAGGAAATCGAGCAAAGGACAGTGTGAAAATATGAGGAAAGGATGATAATTCTATCGAAAAATCCTATTTTGTGCCAAATAGTTAGCCACAGCCAATTAGTTAGCCGGCCAGCCAGCTAATTTGCCTAGGAGCAAGATAGTTTTGGCAAAATTCTTATTGAAAGCGTGTGGGTAATGCCATTTCAAATCTTTTGTTGATAGATTCATGCATGAGGTACACATCCATCCCCCTCTGTTATCCTCGTTTGGCCTCCATTGTCAAAAGGGGGATTGTCTTCTTCCCAAAAGAGGGCATCCATTTCAACCACCCTTGTCACCCCATCATTCTTGTCTCCCACCTTGTTCTTGACTTAGCAGCCTTCCTTGATTGCTTATGGTGATAGAGAGAATCAGAATGTAAGAGGATTGAAAAAGAAAAGAGGAATGAATTAAGAGAAAAAAGAGATAGAGAGAAAAAGAGAGTTGTCTAAAATTTGAGCTATAAGCTTCCATACATTGATATACCATCTTCCATATATCAAAACCGGCCCAGAAATTCTGTGAGAGCTATATTCTTGAGCCTTAATCCAAAGGAGAGTGAGTGTTATCAAAAAATAGAAAAACAGAGAGTTGCAATGCTTCCCCTTCCCATACACACTATTAATATAGCGATCCAGGTTTTACCCTAACCTTTGTTGTGTTCCAGACTTGGGTCTTGTGTTTCAATGATGTTGTTATTCCTTTTTCCTCCTCTTACTCTTTGAATTTGAATTTTGGAATGTCTTGGGCATGTGTTAGAATAGGTTGGTTGCTAATTGGTCTAAAACCTTGTTGCCTAAAATTTTGGTCTTCCGCTCGAGCAGGTCTTCTTGCGCTCGAGTAGGGTTTGAAATCTTTCAGTACTTTGTGCGTCTACAAAAATACTGCGGAAGTGTTTTTCACGCTCGAGCGGTGTTTCTTACGCTCAAGCGGGTTTGAGCTCGAGTGGACCTCGAGCGACTCCTTTGGCGCTCGAGCGACTGTCTGATGTTTGTAAAATACTGGGCGAGTGTATTCTACGCTCGAGTGGGTCTCATTGCGCTCGAGCGGGTAGTGCCTTACTATTGTGTCTTGGCGCTCGAGCGGCCTTTATTGCGCTTGAGCGGGTCGAATTTATGTGTCTAACGCTCGAGCGTCAAACTCTCCGCCCGAGTGGACTGTGCGTATATCAGATCGCGAAAGTGACTTTTTAAATCACTTTTTCTCTCTTTTCTCTCTCTAAAACTCTCCAAAACCCTAAGTTGAGAGCTTCTCTCTCTAAAATACTCTTTCTCTCTCTACATTTTGACCTAGATCTAGTGATCTTCTCACCCTTCTTCCTTTGATAAAAAGTTTGAGCTCTTCAAGATCTCCATTTTCATCTGCGTAGAAGTTGGTTTTGTCGTCTTTGGAGCTAATCTCTTGCTTGGCTCATCTTCTCTTCTTGAGGTAGGGATAATCTACTCATTACTATGAGCTTTAATGTAAATGTTGGTCATTGTGTATAAATGGTTGGTTTGGGTAAAGTTGGGGCTTTGAGTTTGAAATAGTAAAAGAGAGGTTTTCTATTTTTGGGTTCCATGTGTATGTGGGGTCTTGAAAATAGGTTATTTGTGTATAATGGGGGAAAATTTCGCCTTGAGTGCAATATTTGAGAAAGGGGGAAAAATGCCCTAATTTAAATTAAATTAATTATTGGTTAGAATTATGAAATCAATGTGAGAGTATGAAATTGATTTGAGAATCATGAAATTGGAAGAAATTGTGATTAGATGGTGTAGTTGGATCAATGAACCACTCACCTATGGAAAATGTGATAAATTATCTATTGAGAAAATTTATTTATCTATTTAGATATATCTGTCTTGGGCTAGCGGTGGAGAATAGCCATTATTGTTGTAGAAACTGCATAATGATTAGGTGAATTGAAACTAATCAATTGGATTATGTTATTGAATATGACGGTTGGATATAAACATTGAATATTTGATTTAATTGGTTATTGTATATGACGACGTGTTAAATACATTGTATATGTATCTTGTTTGAGATGAGATAGGGGATGTACTCCATTGTTTGGGAGGAGATAGGGGATGGACTCCATTGATAATTAAGTTGGACAGAGTCTCCAGGGTGAAAGTCCCAAAATCTTATATATTTGGGTGCTGGTTCCCTCGGACGTAGTTCCGTAAAATGGCAAGATAATGGAAGTGTATGAATGATGTTTATGATTGAAGTATTAATAATATGAGTTGTAGTCTCATTTTGAAATGTTTTGATGTCAATGAACTAAGTCAATGAATTGATTTGGATGAATAAATTGAAGTGGATTGAAATATGGATGTCAATGTTGATTGGTCATGGAAAGATTATATGTGTCAAACATTTATCGGATGCTAATGTTTTAGTTAATTCTCATATACTGTTTAGCATATCTCTATTGGGCATTGGCTTACCCTACTTAGGACATCATTTTTCAGGTACAGGTGATATGCCGCCTCCAAGGTCTTAGCCTGAGAGGTTTAGGAGGTGAAGACTCCGTTTTGTTATTTGTATTTTGTGTTAAATGTAAATCCAAGCCGAGGGCTTTCTATATATAGAGTTAGGATCCTCTTTTGTTGTAACCAAGTTATTACTTGGAAAGATATAAGCCCGTAGGACATTTATTTTGTTGCTAACATGGATTATCGTCTGTGAAGAAGACTCTGATAAATGAAATGTAACTTTTCTATTATGTTTATGGATCTTATGCATGGTTGTCATATGTCTTATTTCAAGGGCGTTACAATTAAACAACCCCAAAACACCATTCTAACTAGAATTTTGAACTTTCAAATTGAGAATTGAGAATACACTTCCTAAACTTGAGGGTAATCAAAAGGAAGTTTAGAAATTAAATCCTTCGTTGAAAGGTAAATTTTGCACACTTTTCATTTTCTTTTACTTTCTCGCATTTTCTTTCTTCTATTGCTTTTCTTGCTTTGATTACATGTTATAAACCTGTTGTAAGCTAACTATAAGTGGTTAGTTAAGCCACTTGCATATTTTCCATTTGTTTTTCTGGTGTTTGAAGCAAAATAGAGTTTTCGGGCTAGCCTGATTGGCCGACTGGCTAACTTTTTGGTCGGCCAATCACTTTTTCTTGGACAAAACTTAGCAGTCTCCCGATGTCGATCGGAATAGTCTTCGAGGGTCTCCGAGGCCACCTATAGCTAATGTTTTTTTTTATTTTTTATTTTTTTTCTTTCTTGTAATTAGAGAGTGTTTGTGAGGATTTAATTTTGTTGTAATGTTTTTCCTCTCCCCTATTCGGATTTGTAATATTCAAAGTGTTGTAATAATTCTCTGTCCCCTTTCTTTCTATCCCGTTCTTTTATTTGCTTTCCATATACATATGTAGTATATTTTTCTTGTCATCATATCCATGCTTTGCATCCATGTTTCATGCCTTAAGATTCGACTAAATTTGCGTCTATAAGTTTAATTGATTATTATTTGATTTTGTGCGCTACCTCATATCTTGAGATGATTCACATGTCGTATATTAGAAGCTGAATCTATAGTTGCATTTCATGAGTGAATTGCATTAGGATCTTATATATAGGATGATGCATTTGTTTATTAACATTGTTTTTGTACCTATTTGCGGGACGTTAGTAAATATGTAAGTTTTTGTGCTTTAACATCCCGCTTGTGTGTAATTTTCTTCCTATGTTTAGCATCCTACCATGCTGCTATTTGATTATTTGATATAACTCTATGCATGCCAGTGGGTGAAGGTTGTATTGTTTAATTTGGAACAAAATTGATCCATGATTGCACTATTCAAAACATTTTCAAAATATATGAAATCAAATTGTTCCAAAACAAATGACACAGTCTATAGTTGTTTGCTTCACATAATAATTTTAGCATTTGTTAAATAATTGGAATAAGAACTTATAAAGTTAATAAAAATCATATCATAGCTTAGTAGAGGCTGATCGTTTGATCGGGTGAGTAGGGGTGCTCAATTAATGATCTTCCCTCTTCATAACTAAGGTTTCGAGTAAAGCTTCCTTGGTTATGATGAACAGTAGCCTTGGCACGAGTCACGAGTTTTCTAATTTTTCCAAAATATTAGGTGGCGAATCAGTGTATAAGTTATACACTCTATATACACGTGTGTATATCTGTAACCACTTAACAAACTTGGCCCAAAAAGATTAGGTTTGTGGACCACCAATCCGGCCTAGCCCAAACCTAACCCATTCCAACAAGCCTCAGGCCTTAACCCAAGTCCTAAGATCCACGATCCACGGATCATAGACCCAGCCCAGTCCGGGCGGGTGGCGCGCATACACACGCTTGTGGCAATTTTTACATAACCAACTTGGACCATAGTTTTGCCCCAAGTCCATCATTGAAGCATCCATAACTCCTTTCTTTCGGAAAATTAGAATGTCCCAAAGGGCTCATGCTATTATCAAAATTTTGAAGTTTGAATACCCATCAATACTTTCCTCTACAATTAATGTGGAATGGGTAGTTTATACATTATTCTCAGTGCCTCATTCATGAGGCCAACTTTGTGAAGTAATTTCTCATTCAATTTGCAATGGTTTTTGGTCATTCTTTTTGTGGTGTGGAGATCTTGTTACAAAAAATCTAAACCAATTTGATCCCACCTCAACTAGCGGTTGGGATCTACTTTAATTTCACATTACAGTCACCATAAAACCATTTTTTTTCCAACACAAGAAAGGGTGCTGATTAACCTTCCACCTTTAAAGTTTTAGAGTCCATGTCAAACAACAAAAAATGAACTGTAAATTCTGACACCCCTAGATTTTCCATTGTTAAACGTAATTCATGTATTCAAAATTTCTTTACTAAAAATATATATGATAAAGTTCTAGATGTCATGTACTATATACATGTAAAATTCATATTGATCTCACAATTGTGTAATTAGTGTTGCGTATAGTGATTCTGGTTTAGAACCGACCCATTGATATCTTGGATCCGGGTTTCATTGCCTCATTTGATTGTTCATGCCTTGTTTCTCCCTACTCCTCTTTGAGTTTGACTTTTGGGATGCGTTTTTTGTTTTTGGGACAGGTTGGTAGCTTGTTGGTCCAAACTGTTGTTGCCTCAAATTTTGGCTCTTCGCTCGAGCGAGACTTCTTGCGCTCGAGCAAGTTGTGTATTTTGCCTCTTCGCTCGAGTGAGTTTTGTTAATTCTTAGTATTTTTTTAGGCCTGCAAAAAAATACTAGGAGGGTGCATTCTACATTCGAGCAAGGCTTCTTACGCTCGAGCGAGTGTCAGTTTTGTGTCTGGTCGCTCGAGCAAGACTTCCTTCGCTCGAGTGAGCTACGCGTATTTCAGTTCGCAGAAACACCTTTTTACATCACTTTTTCATATCTTTTTCTCTCAAAACCCTAGATCGACTCTCTCTCTCTCTCTCTAAAATCCAAATTCTCTCTACAAATACACTTAGATCTAAGGATCTGTCTACCCTACTCTCTTTGATAAAAAGATAAAGCACTCTGAGGGCTCTCTTTTGATCCGAATAGAGTTGAGTTTTAGCATCTTTTAAGTCTTTCCATTTCTTCCTTTGGTCTTCTAAGCTTGAGGTAGGGATTTTCTACACCTTCTTATGGTTTTTAACTTGTATATTTGCTATTTTCTCAACAACATTGAGATTTGGGAGTTTTGAACAACAAGGGGTTTTGGTTTTGAAATTTAAAAGAGGGGTTTTCCAACTTGATCCTCTAAAATGGTTGTGGGAATGGAGGTGAGTTTTGGATGTAATAAAATTATGAGTTTTGATACTTGAACTTGATTTGGATAAAAAGGGGATTTTGCTCTAAAATGTCAAATGCTGATTTTGAAATGGGATTTGGGAATGATAATTGGAATTGGATTGTTGATGATGATGGTGGGGTTGGGTATGCGTTACCACCCACATCTTGGAAATTGGAAAGTGTATCTTTATGAAATTTGACTATCTGTTTAGAGATATCTGTTTTGAGCTATCGGTGGAGGATAACTATGATTGTTGTAGAACTTGCACGCGAATTAGGTAAATTAAAACTATTTTATCATCTATGGAATTGAGCATTTATTGCATATTGAGCACATCGGAAAATCTTTACTGTTTTGAGAAATGAGGTGAATACTTGGTGACTCTGGGTAGGGGTGTGGTTAAAATGTTAAGTTGGCCGAAGTGTCCTTGGTGTAAGACCAGAAAATCACGCCGATAGGCGTTGAGCCTTCCGGTTAATACCGGTAAAAATGACAAATTGGTAGAGCTTGCATAGCCTACTTGCAGACACATACCGAGAGATTCACGGAGTTGTATTCACGGTTTGGTTTTCTAAATGTAATGGAAATGGTTTCTGGAATGAGATATAATACTTGGCATTGCATGGTTTAGAAAAGAATGATGAAAATGTTTTGTCACAAGCATTGCATATGCATCAAACCTTTATATACTTGTTAAGATTCATAAATTGTGTTGGATTATCTTTAATGGGCTTTGGCTCACCCTATTTGGGAAAACATTTTCAGGTGTTAGTGATATGCCTCCGCTAAGACAATAGCTTGGGAGGAATCGGAGCTGAAGGCTTCTCTTTTGTGTACTATGCTATTGTTTTGATTCAAGCCAAGGACTTTACATGCATTGAATTTACATCCATTTTTGTTGTAACCATGCATGGTCTTGGAAAGATGTAAGCCTATAGGGCATTTATTTTTGTTGGTCTCTTATTCCATGTCATTTAATTGGTACCATTGCTATAGATTCAGAGTAGAGCTTATGAGTATATAATCGCATGTGTTATACTCTTTTGTACGATTGACTCTCATGAAATGGAAGAACATTATACTCTGATTCATATTGTTATTTACATATGGTCTTGGATGGATTTATGACATTTATTTCGGGGCGTTACATTCTGAAACATGGTTTTTATGGTGACTTTAATGTGAAATTAAAGTAGGTCTTAAGCATCGGTTGAGGTGGGATCAAAAGAGTTTAGATTCTTTGTAACAAGATTTTTACACCACAAAAAGAATGACCAAATCATTGAGAATTGAATGAAAAATTGTCTTATACAGTTGGGCTCATAAATGAGGTATTGGGAATGGTGCATAACCACCCATCCCACATTGATTGTAGAGGAAATCATTGATAAGCATTTAAATCTCAAGTTTTTGATAAGGGTGTGAGCCATTTGGGGCATCCAAATTTTCCGAAGAATGGGAGTTATGGATGCTTCAAGGATGGGCTTGGGCCCAAACTATGGTCTAAGTTGATTATGTAAAAATTGCCACGCACTCGGTGTGCCACCGTCCTCCCGAATCGGGTTTGGGTCATGGACTTGAGGCTTGAGGGAATGGGTTTGGGCTGGGCCAAATTAGTGGCCCATCAACCTAATGTTTTTTGGACCAGATCTGTGTGATGGCTGCATTTGTTACCAACCTTCATGACTGGTAGGTTGCTTCTCTCTTCCTTATTGTGTATAAAAGGAGATCAATTTCTTTGGTTTCTATACAGAATTTTTGTCTCTCATATTATACAGTTAGTCTGCTTCTATAATTTTCTTCTTGAGTGAGAGAGGACTACCATTGTCAGTTCGTCGGAAGTAAATAGAAGGTGCTTCTGCGTTAGTGGGTTCTAACCATCATATCCTGGGAGGCAGACGCCGACATACCTCCAGCACCTACGGTGAGGCGACTAATCTGTTTTAAGGAAACTGTGATATCACATAAGTTTCGGTTTGCTTTCTTTTTCTTATTTCAATATTTTAATTTGTTATATATATTTCGATTCATCAAGTTGTAATTTTCAGCATTTTTTTTGTTATGTATTTTTCAGTATAATTAAATATGAATCTATTTATTTTATTTAAATACACATTTTGTACAATAATCTTAGAACAAATTATATGTTTCTGATGAAATTAAAAAATAGATTCTTATATATTTTCTAATAGTTTACTTTGTCTTGGAATTGTACATTGTTTATTGCATCTGTTATTTGAAAAAAAAAAATTATACAGAATGTGCTTAGTCACCACTGATAATACGAACAGAAAGTGTTTTGTTTTCCGAAGGAATATGCATGTTAGTTGCTTGTTATGTTTGGTGCACTGTCCAAGTACCTGTTACTATTTAATAATATTATAGGCACTGCTATGTTAAATTCTCAAGAGTTGTAGTCATTCTGCAGGAAATATTTAAATAGCCCACTGTTTCAATACTGCATGATAAGAAATTTAAATTTTATTTAAGTAAATTTATATCCACTTTTAAGTTGCTCATGATTAGAAATTTCAGAATATAAATTGCCTACAGTTCCAATTGATATGAGTGAATAAATATATTTCTCATGATATTTGGTTCTAGCATGATTTTTAATTTCTTATCATGACTTGCATATTTCTTTATTTTATAGTTTTATAATATATAATTTGCATGCTCATGGGTCTCTAATTTTCAAGTTAGAATTGACATGCTAATTATTTTCTAATTTTCTAATGTATATTACATGCTTCTTATTTTCTAAATTTATAATTTATTTGCATGCTCCTTATTTTCTAGTTTCTAGTTTAATTTGCAAGAAAATTATGCATGATTGTGTTTTCTAGAATTATTGGCATGATGCTATTTCTAGCTTTTTAGTGTAATTTGCATGCTAATTGTTTTTGATTTTTAGTTTAATTTGCATGTTAATTGCTTCTACTTTCCTAGAATTATTTACATGTTAATTGCTTCTAATTCTCTAGGATTATTGCATGTTTACTGTTTTGTAGTAATTTCATGTAACTCTTATCTATTAAATTTTAATTTAATTCTTTGAGTTATAAGTTTTATTTTTATAACTTGTTTAGTTAATTTTGCTATTAAATAGATTGTTAGGAGGCTTAAAATAGCTTATTAAATTTATAGTTTCTTTAGATTATTTGTTTTGTGTTTTGTTGTGTTTTTCTGCTAATTTTCTTTACAGAAATACCTATGCGAAAAGGAATGGAAACAAAAATTACAAAACCAAAATAATAGAATTTGGGATTGTAATAAAAAGAAAATTTTGGGCTACTACTAGTCTTTTTGTTGAATAGAAATACTTAAGCATAGAAAGGAATCTTCAAACCAAAAGAATCCTTATTTGGATTGGTTTCTTTCTTATTTTTGAAACAATTTTTTGCTTGTGCTCTAGTAATGGTTCATTCAACTAATTTTGATTGAAGCAAGAATGTTTGTTTGTATTTTGGAAGCATTTTATATGCTTGTAAATCGTTGTAGCAATTTTTGATTGCTTGTAAAATTTTGGAACTTGGTTTGTTTAACCTAGTTTATCCTTTGAAAAACTTAATTCGAAATTTGTTTCTCATTGTCTAGGAGTCAATATACTCTTGAAAGTTTTGTCTAAGGTTAACTGTAACGCCCCGAAATAAATGCAATATACAAACCAAAACGATAAGTAAATAACACTATGTATCAGAGTATAATGTCCTTCTATTACATGAGATTCGATTATACAAAAGGGTGACAACTGCGATATACATTCATAAATAATACATCCTGAATCTATAACATGTGTCACCAAGTAGTAAAATGAAATAAAAGTTAAATAGATGATTATATGCCCTAAAGGCTTACATATTTCCAAGATAGTTCTTGGTTACACAAAAGTGGACATTAGGTCCAATACATTTAAAGTCCTTAGCTATACAAAAATGAATACAACAAAAGAAGCTCTTGCTCCAACTCCTCCCAAGTTACTGCCTAAGCGGAGACATATCACCAGCACTTGAAAATAGTTTTCCCTAATAGGATGAGCCAAAGCCCAGTAGGAATAATCTAACACAATATATGAATCTTAACAAAGATATAAGTGTGATATACACATACAATGCCTGTGATAAAATTATTTATAACTCTTTTGCAAAATCATATCGAACTTATATCTCGATCCATTTTTAACTCTATTCATGAGTCATTTCCATTTTATTCAGACAACCAAACTGAAGATACAACTCAATGGGTTTCCAACCAATACAACCATCACACAAACACTTCTATTTTCCATTTTACGGATATTTTGTCCATGTGAATCGGCACCCATGTATACTCTCGGTTTTGGGACTTTCACCCTGGACACTCCAGCAAACTTAATTCAATGGAGTACATCCCATTTCTTCTCCCAAACATGGAGTACAACCCCTTTCTTCTCCCAAACATCATACATTTACAATGTATTAAAGATGTGACAATATTCAATGCAAATGGATGAGAAATAAGTTTAATTCACCTAATTCTCATGCAATTTCTAAAACAATCATAGCTATCCTCTACCGATAGCCCATAATAGATATTTCTAAACTGATATACAATCTCCAAGATAGATAAATTATCCAAATTTCAAAGTGTGCACGGTAATACATAACCAACTCCACCACCCATATCAACATCTATCCAATTACACGTATTTCATTTATTCAAACTAAATGTTTGAAACATTTTAGGGAAAACTCCCTTTCCTTTCAAAAATCCAACCCAAGTATCACAATCAACATTTTTATTACAACACAACCTCATATTCACTTCCATAACCATTTCTAATACATTCATTTGTAAACCCCTCTTTTAATTTTAAACCAAAGCCCTAGGTTTGTCCAAAATCTCCCAAAATCACAATATTGTTTCTACAAAACAAATAGCTAAGTTAAAAACCATAAAAGAGTGTAGAAAATCCATACATCAAGCTAGAAGACAAGCAAAGCAAGGAAGAAACTCAGATGAAGCCAAAACCCAACTCTATTCGGATGAAAACGTAGCCCTTGAGATGCTCTACCTTTTTAGCAAAAGGCACACATATAGAGAAACCACCAAATCTAGGTGAAAATGTAGAGAGAGAGAGAGAAGGAGTTTTAGAGAGAGAAGCTCTAGATCTAAGGTTTTTGAAATGTTTAAAGAGAGAATGAAATGAAAAAGTGATGTAAAATGTCACTTTTACGGGCTGAAATACGCAGTCCGCTCGAACGCAATAAGTGATGCTCGAGCGTCCAGACACAATAAGTTGTTCCACTCAAGCACAAGAAGTGATGCTTGAGCGCAGAATATACACTTCCAGTAGTTTTGCAGATAGCAGACCAATGCTCGAGCACAAGAAAGCCCACTCGAGCTGAGATCGCTCGAGTGTAGAGTACACTCTCTCAGTAGTTTTGCAGACCTGCAAAAGTACTGAGAATTCACAAAGCCCGCTCAAGCGCAAGAAGTGATACTCAAGCGGAGGAGTAAAATTCTGGGCAACAAAAGTTTGAAAACCAAGCTACCAACCTGTTCCAAACACAACCAAAACAACCCAATAGCCAAACTCAAGGAAATATGAGGGAAGTAAGACATGAACAACAATATGAAACCATGAAACCCGAGTCCAGAATACAAAGTGGGTCAGGTCTAAACCAAAATCGCTATAACCTCCACCCCTTAAGGAATTTCGTCCCCGGAATTTCAAATCAAGTTCTAAAGCTATGTGTAAACCAATTACAATAACAATAATTAATCAATTCCTTTACCATGACCCGTTATCCGGTCATCCATTCTCATCAACTCGATACACAAGTTCCAACATTGAAAGTACCAATCACAATTTCCAAAACATATACAATGTTTATATTAAACCCGTATTCCCAAAACATATACAACATATACAATGTTTCCATATTTTCAAAACATATACAATGTTTTCATATTTCATTAACATAACATAATCTCAATACATGCTTAAACATCGACAAATAAGCCTGGATACTTCTCACAGACTTCTAACTCATGTTCCTAAGTTACTTCCTCAACTCCATGATGTTTCCATAACACTTTTACCAAAAGAATTGTTTTGTCTTGCAAGAGTTGGTCTTGAGTATCTAAGACTTTCATTGGTCTCTCCTCATACGAGGCATCCTCATTTATCTCTAGGTTGGTCCAATCCAACACGTGCAATTGATCCGGCTCATACTTCTGAAGCATACAAATATGAAACACATCATAAACCCCAGAAAGCTGTGGTGTAAGGCCAAGTGATAGGCTACCTCTCCAATTCGCTCAAGGATCTCAAAAGGCCCAATAAATCTAGGGGACAACTTCCCACTCTTCCCAAATCTCATCAAACCTCGCCTAGGTGATATCTTCAAGAAGACATGATCTCCTACCTTAAAAGACAAGGGTCTCCTCCTACGGTCGGCATAACTTTTCTGGAGACTTTAGGCCGTAATCAACCTCTTACAGATAAGTACAACTTTCTCCGTTGTTTCCCGGACTAACTCTAGGCCCAACATTGGTGCATCACCCAACTTGGCCCAACATACAGGAGATCTACACGGTCGGCCATACAAGGCCTCAAACGGTGCCATGCCAATACGTGACTGGAAACTATTGTTATAGGCAAACTCCACTATGGGCAAGTGCCTCTCCTACGACCCTTTAAAGTAAAGAACACAACCTCGAAGCATATCCTCAAGGATCTAAATAGTACACTCGAACTGCCTATTCGTCTGAGGATGGTACGCAGTGATAAAATCAATCTTGTGCCCAAGGCACTCTGTAGGATCTGCCACAATCGAGCCGTGAAACGCTGATCTTTATCCGAAACAATTGTTACAGGGACCCTATGCAACCTTGCTATGTCCCTAATATAAAGGTTGACAAGATAATTTACCGAGTCACTCACGCGCATAGGAATAAAGTGCGCTAACTTGGTTAGCCGGTCAACTACCACCCAAATTGCATCACTACCCCTATTGAGTCCTTGGAAGGCCCATAAAAAAATCCATCGTGACATGCTCCCACTTCCACTCATCTATAGACAAGGGTTGTAACAAATCTGCTGACCTCTGATGTTCAGCCTTCACTTGTTGACAAGTAAGGCATCTCGATACAAACACGACCACATCCTTCTTCATTCCCCTCCACCAAAACTGGTGACTAAGGTCGTGATACATCTTTGTGCCTCATGGATGCACCGCAAGGCGTGAATGGTGAAACTCTCGAAGTACTTCCTTTTGACAAGACTCCGGCATAAAAAGATGGTCATGGTATCTAGCACTTGAATCGAGATACACATTCAAGCCTTTCTCTACCTTTCCACTAGAAATCTTTTCCTGGAGGGTTTCTACCTTAAGATCACCCTTTTGCGCTTCTATCACTCGATTCACAAGTATAGGTTTTGCAGCTATTGAAAACAAGGTTGCAGACTCAATGGACTCGCTAAGATGCAAGTCAAACTCACCAATAGCACCCAACATCTCCCATTCCTAGATGGCAACATTAGCCACTCTACCAACAGATTTCCTGCTCAAGGCATCGGCCACAACATTGGCCTTTCCCAGATGATAATGTAACTCAAAATCATAATCTTCTATAAACTCCATCCACCTCAACTGCCATAGATTCAAGTCCTTCTGTGTAAACAGATATTTCAGACTCTTGTAATCACGAAATACCTCAAACTTTCACCATACAAATAATGCCTCCAAATCTTCAAGGAAAAGATTACCGCCGCTAATTCTAGGTCATGAGTAGGGTAGTTCCTCTCATGTGTTTTCAACTACTGCAAGCCATAAGCTACTACATTCTCCTCTTGCATCAATACACAACCCAAACTTTCTCGTGAAGCATCACAATACACTGAATAGCCTAAACCCCTCTTCGAAATAATCAATATTGGAGCAGTGGTAAGTCTAACATTAAGCTCTTGGAACGACTTTTCACAAGTCTCACTCCACACAAGCTTAATTCTTTTCCTAGTCAGTTTAGTTAACGATGAAGCTAACCTAGAGAAATCTTTCACAAACCGATGGTAATACTCGGCCAATCCCAAGAAACTACGAATCTCAAAAGCATTCTTAAGTTGTTCCCAATCTTGCACTACCTCTATCTTGGATGAATCTACAGTCACCCATTCCCCGGATACCACATGGCCTAAGAACTTTACTTCTCTCAACCAGAATTCGTATTTCCTAAACTTGGCATAAATTTTGTGGGCTCTAAGTAACTCAAGTACTACACATAAGTGTTCCTCGTGTTCTTCCTCAAAGGGTGAGTAAATCAAGATGTCATCAACAAAGACGACCACAGACGGTTTAGGAACTCACGGAAGATCTGGTTCATCAAATCCATAAACAAGGCTGGTGCATTGGTTAGCCCAAAGGACATCACTAGAAATTCGCAATTGCCATACCGTGTACAGAATGCCGTCTTCTAGATATCCTCATTCCTTACTCTCAACTGGTGATAACCCGATCTTAGGTCTATCTTATAAAAGCAACAAGACCCCTTCAACTGATTAAACAAATCATCTATATGAGGCATCGGGTACTTGTTCTTAACAGTTACTTGGTTCAACTTTCGGTAATCTATACAAAGTCTCAAAACACCATATTTCTTTTTGGAAAAGAGAGTCGTGTTCCCCTAGGTGAAGTACTAGGGTAGATAAAACCCTTATCTAGCAACTCTTGGAGTTGAATCTTTAACTCACTCAACTCGGAAAGTGCAAATCTATATCGCATCATAGAAATCGGTGCCATACCAGGCACCAAATCAATTGGGAACTCAATCTCATGGTGAGGTGGCAAATTGGTGAGATCATCAGGAAAAACATTCAGGTATCCACAAACTACCCTTGGCAACTCGACCTGGACTTCATCACATTCATTACCCAAAAAGTTGGCAAGAAGACAACTAAGTTCACTCTACCCATGCGGATCATATACCGGTGATAAGACTCTATCAACCCGAGCCTCCAAGAAATAAAAGCAATCATCGCTCACGGTATCTACAGTAAACCTTTGACGGTAATAATCTATGACAGCCCGATACGATGACAACCAGTCCATACCCAAAATAGCATCTAAAATAGACATGTCAATCAACACAAATGCAAAAGGAAGTCGGTGACCGATAACCTCTATGCCACAACTGAGACACCTATGCTCCAAAACAATCTCAACACCAATAGGTAACTTTACACTGAGAGGATATGCTAACCAAACCAACTCTAACCCCAAAGCCGATGTAAATGCAAACGAAATAAAAGAATGGGATGCACCTGTATCAATCAACACATTAGCAATGGAATCGCATAACAAGAAAGTACCTCTTACTACCGAAGGTGCTGCCACTAAGCCTGGCATGGTAACATCATACACACGCCCTGTAGGTCTCTGCTCAACCTGCTTACCCCTTAAAGCATAAGCCTGATGCACTGACTAAGCCGAAGAGGCTCCTTGATTGGCCCTCGAGGCCTGTGCTAACTATGCAAGTTGGTGACTCTATGTTTGCCTCGAACCAAACCCACAAGGTGTGCCACCCAACTAAGGGCAAAACCTCTTCATGTGCCCTACCTTCCCACACTGATAACAAGTGAGTGGCTACCCTCTCTTCTGGCTCTGGCTTTACAAACAAGCCCAAGACGATGCAGACTGTTGCCCTCCTCCTCTGTGTGGCCAAGATGGAGACTTGTGGCCCAACTGATCACACTTCAAGCAAGTTAAATCTCCCTGACCACCTCTTCCAGAACCTGAACTCAGTACTGGAAAAGTGGACCTTGACTGTACTCCATGGGACTGTTGTGGGGTAGGACCTCTCTGCGTCTTAATGTCCCTCTGAACATCCTGACTCCTCCTAGAGCCCCTTATTCGTTCCTCCTCCATCTGCATCACGGTCTCAAGATGAGCCGCCGTCTTCACAAGGCACCCATAATCTCTAATCATTGACCCGGCCACTTTGAACATAAGCCCGATCCTCAACCTCTTCTTGAACTTTAAGCAATGGCGTTCCTCAATCATCACGAGTTCTTATGCAAATCTCGACAGACTAGTAAATGCGGCCTCAAACTCGGCCACCGATGTGCTCAATTACTTGAGCTGAGAAAATTGATCCCTCAACTTCTCCCTAACAATGGGAGGCAAAAACTTGTCCTGGAAGGCGACGACGAAAGCCTCCCAAGTCAACCTAATGCTCCATTGCGCATACTTCCACCATTGATCTGTATCTCCCTTCAACTGGAAGGATGCCAAGGTCACCTTCAAACCTCCATCTTTGATGCCAAGCATCTCAAATGTCTTCACCATTTGCTATAGCCACTTATCCACCTTCAGTGGCTCATTGGGATCACCCAAAAACTCGTCCTGATTTGATCGGAAAAACTCTCGTTTCAAGAATGACAGCCCTACCTCAGCTACCTAGGCCTGTACTTGATTCTCAGTCCTGAGAATGTTTATAGATTCCCGCAATGTTCTGGCCATTTCACGGGCTAAAGCGCCCATGGCCTACTGACCAACTAGTTCAGCCACATTAGGCTGACTAACCCGTTCTTCTTGTGCTGGAATCTCATCCGGTAAAGGCACCTCATGCCTTCCAGGTCTACTACACCTACCACCATGACGTCCACATCGGACATCTTAATAAAGGTAGCAAGAGAAATTTGCACATTTACAAATGTGTCGAAGCTAACTCAGTCGCGTCCTAATACGATGAACAATGGTAATTCACTCCACGTAAGCACGTAGTCACATAAACACGCACAAATTTCCTTTCGAGATAACGACCATCCTGCGGCGTTGCCACAGTTTCGATTAGAAGCAATAGTGATTAAGTGCTCTTCTGACAGGACTTCTAGAAACTCGTAGACCCAATCAATATCTTAGGAACTAAATCCCATACCCATATAATCAAATAAGCATGTCATCACATAGCATACCATACATACTAATATCCATATCAAGCGAGATAAACCCATTGTGGTAATAACCACTTCCCATGTACCCAAAGTATTCAAACCCGGTACGCTCTGATACCAAGTTGTAATGCCTTGAAATAAATGCAATATACCAACCAAAACAATTAGTAAATAATATTATGTATCAAAGTATAATGTCCTTCTATTACATGAGATTCGATTATACAAAAGGGTGACAAATGTGATATACATTCATAAATAATGCATCCTGAATCTACAGCATGTGTTACAAAGCAGTAAAATGAAATAAAAGTTAAATAGATAATCATATGCCCTAAAGGCTTAAATTTTTCCAAGATAGTTCTTGGTTACACAAAAGTGGACTTTAGGTCCAATACAATTAAAGTCCTTGGCTGTACAAAAATGAATACAACAAAAGAAGCTCTTGTTCCAACTCCTCCCAAGTTACTACCTAGGCAGAGGCATATCACCAACACCTGAAAATGGCTAACTTAATTCAATGGAGTACATCCTATTTCTTCTCCCAAACATGGAGTACATCCCATTTCTTCTCCTAAACATCATACATTTACAATGTATTAAAGATGTTAAAACATTCAATGCAAATGGATGAGAAATAAGTTCAATTCACCTAATTCTCATGCAATTTCTATAATAATCATAGTTATCCTCCACCGATAGCCCAAAACATATATTTCTAAGCAGATATAAAATTTCCAAGACAGATAAATTATCCAAATTTCAAAGTGTGAGTGGTAATACATAACCAACTCCACCACCCATATCAACATCCATCCAATTTCACATTTTCAATGCTAATTCCATTTTATTTATTCAAAATAAATGTTTGAGACATTTTAGGGAAAACTCCATTTCCTTCCAAAATGCAACCCAAGTATCACAATCAACACTTTTATTACAACATAACCTCATATTCACTCCCATAACCATTTCCAATACATCCATTTGTAAACCTCGCTTTTGATTTTAAACCAAAATCCTAGGTTTGTCCAAAATCTCTCAAAATCACAATATTGTTTCTACAAAATAAATAGCTAAGTTAAAAGTCATAGAAGAGTGTATAAAATCCCTAAATCAAGCTAAAAGACAAGCAAAGCAAGGAAAAAACTCGGATGAAACCGAAACCCAACTCTATTTGGATGAAAACGTAGCCCTGAGATGCTCTACCTTTTTAGCAAAGGCACACAAGTAGAGAAACCACCAAACCTAGGTGAAAATGTAGAGAGATAGAGAGAGGGAGCTTTAGACAGAGAAGCTCTAGATCTAGGGTTTGTGAAATGTTTAGAGAGAGAATGAAATGAAAAAGTGATCTAAAATGTCACTTTTACGGATTGAAATACACACAGTCCGCTCGAGTGCAAGAAACTAGAGTGTCCAGACACAATAAGTTGTTCTGCTCGAGCATAGAATACACACTTCCAGTAGTTTTACAGATAGCAGACCAATGCTCGAGCACAAGAAAAGCTACCCGAATTGAGACTGCTCAAGTACAAGAATAACCACTCGAGCATAGAATACACTCTGCCAGTAATTTTGCAGACCTGCAAAAGTATTGAAAATTCACAAAGCCCGCTCAAGCCAAGAAGTGATAGTCGAGCGGAGGAGTAAAGTTCTGGGCATCAAAAGTTTGAAAACCAATCTACCAACCTATTCCAAACGCAACCAAAACAACCCAATAGCAAAACTTAAGGAAATATAAAGGAAGTAAGACATGAACAACAATACGAAACCATGAAACCCGAGTCCAGAATACAAAGTAGGTCGGGTCTAAACCAAAATTGCTATATTAACTGGGTCTTAAGTGGAGTTGGTGTGATCCATCCAGTCTTCCTGGAAACTTTTCTAACCATATTCGATTTTAAAGTTTGTGTTGAGACAAGTTTTGAATTAAATTTTAGACTTTGGGATTTTCTAGTGTTAAGTTTAGTTTCTAGACACACAAAATAGTAAACTTCTGTTATATTTTTTAGAAATGGCAACTGTGACTAATGATGCTGCTGTTGTTACTAATGTTGGTGGGGATCAGAACCACGGGTCAATTGGTTTGCCAGCCCCTACTGTGACCACTGTGGTCAATCTTATTAGTGTGACCTCTGTGGTCAATTCTATTACTACTCCTGCTATTCCGGGTGGACCGCTCAACCATCACGAGCACCCAAAGTTCACTGGAGTGAATTTCTAAGAAGTGGTAGCAAAAGATGTTGTTCTACCGGACTACTCTTAGCCTTACGAAGTTTTTGTGTAAGGATCCACCAATTGTGGAAGAGAATGAGCAAGACAAGCAGAAACTCATGGCTATAGATCCTTGGAAACTGTCAGACTTCCTTTGCTGGAATTATGTTTTGAATGGTCTGGTAGATACACTGTTCAATGTGTTTTATGCCAAGAAATCGACAAAAGAACTATGAGATGCTTTGGACAAGAAATACAAAATCGAGGATGCTGGGGCAAAGAAATTTGTTATTAGTCGATTTTTAAATTTCAAAATAGTGGATTCTAAAACCATCATTAGTCAAGTCCAAAATTTCCAAGTAATTTTGCACAAAATTCATGCAGAAGGAATGTTGCTGAGCGAATCATTCTAGGCAACTGCTTTGATTGAGAAACTGCTTCCGGATGGAAAGACTTCAAGAATTATTTGAAGCACAAACGAAAGGAGATAACAGTCGAAGAGCTCGTTGTTAGGCTCTGCATTGAGGAAGACAACAAGAAGAAATGGATGAGTACCTCCGCTGTGAAAGCAAACATTGTTGAGCATGGCCAGTCCTTGGGGGTTAAGAAGAAGCCACCAACGAGCAAAAGCTCAACGTTGTGGCTAAAGATGGTGTTTCCAAGAGGCCAGTCTACAAGACACAGAAACCTATTTATAAGTTCAATGGAAAGTGTTTCAATTATGGAAGCGATGGGCATAGAGCAGTTGATTTTCGTAAGAAAAAAAAGCCTTATAAGAAGAACCCTCCACAAAATAAAAGTCGGGCTCACATGGCTGAAATGGAGGATCTATCTCAAGATGTGGATGACGTACATCTGTCAGCTATTGTCTCAGATATTAACATGGTGGGGTCTAACTCAAAGGAATAATGGGTGGACACTAGGGCAACTCACCATATCTGTGCCGAGAAGAAGATGTTCACAACTTTCGAACTAGTTTCAAATGGTGAGAAATTGTTCATGGGAAATTTTGCAACCTCAATTGTTGAGGAAAAATGCAAGGTGGTCCTAAAAATGACTTTAGGAAAAGAGCGGAGTATGAATGATGTCCTATATGTGTCGACATTCATAAGAACCTTGTCTCGAGGTCTCTCTTAAGCAAACATGACTTCCGCACAGTGTTTGAGTCTGATAAGGTCATGTCGCCCAAAAATGAAGTCTATGTGAGTAAGGGGTATATGTCGGGCGGTATGTTTAAATTCAATGTAATGACAATTATCCCAAAAATGAATGATAAAACTTCTTTTTCTGCTTATATGCTTAAGTCCCCTGAATTGTGGCATAATAGACTAGATCATGTGAATTTTGACTCTTTGCGTAGATTAATTAAGTTAGATCACATACCATCTTTCAAGATTAATCCAAATCACAAGTGTAAAACTTGTGTAGAAGCAAAATTGATAAGGATTTCATTTCATTCTGTTAAAAGAAGTACCGAGCCTTTAGATTTAGTACACAATGATGTGTGTGACTTGAAAGTCGTACAATTACGTGGTGGCAACAAGTATTTCATCACTTTTGTTGTTGATTGCATTAAATATTGTTATATGTATTTGCTTAAAAGCAAAGATGGGGCGATTGATAAATTTATTCATTTTAAGAATGAAGTTGAAAATTAAATAAGCCAAAAAATCAAGCTTTAAGAAGTGATCATGGTGGAGAATATGAATCACCATTTATTATTTGTGCTCAATCTGGAATTATCCACCAAACTACAACACCCTGTTCCCCTCAGTCAATTGGTGTTATTGAGTAAAAAAAATAGGACATTAAAGGAAATGATGAATGCAATATTGATAAGTTCTAGGTTACCACAAAACTTGTGGGGGGAAGCAATTCTCTCTGCGAATTTCATTCTAAATAGAATACCTCGGAAGAAAGTGGACAAGACTCCGTGTGAATTATGGAAAGGCCGCAAGCCTTCGTACAATTTCCTATGAATGTGGAGGTGTCTTGCAAAAGTGGCAGTACTTATACCCAAGCGGGTTAGGATAGTTCTGAAAATCGTGAATTGTATATTCATTGGTTATGCCTAGAATAGTAGTGCATATAGGTTTCTTGTGCAAAACTATGATATTTCAGATATACACAAGAATACCATTGTGGAGTCAAGGAATGCGTTTTTCTTTGAGAATGTATTTTCTTGCCGAACCCGAGGAGGGGATCAAAGTTTTGAGAAGAAACGTGAAGATGATACTAGTGATAGTGATCAAGATGAGGAGGTAGATGAACCAAGGAGTAAGAGGGCAAGGAATTCAAAGTCCTTTGGTCCGGACTTCTTGACTTATATGTTAAAAGGAGAACCATAAACTTTTCATAAAGCTGTGACTTCACCTAAAAGACCTTTGTGGAAAGAACCAATTAAGAGTGAGATTGAGTGTGTCTTACAAAATCGCACCTAGGAGTTGGTTGATCTACCCCCAAGCAGTAAGGCCTTGGGGAGTAAGTGGATCTTTAGAAGAAAGATGAAAGTGAATGGGTCAATTGATAAGTATAAAGCTAGGCTACTTATCAAAGGATACAAGCAACGAGAAGGCCTGGATTATTTTGATACTATTCACTTGTGACAAAAATTACATCTATTCACATGCTGATTGCAATAGCAGCTTTACGTAGTCTAGAGATACATCAAATGGATGTAAAGATAGCTTTCTTAAATGGAGATTTAGGTGAGGAAATCTACATGGAGCAATCTGAGGGCTTTTAGCTCCAAAGTAAAATAAGAAAGTCTGTAAACTCATCAAGTCATTGTATGGTCTGAAGCAAACTCTTAAATAATGGCATGAGAAGTTTGACAACGCTACGTTGTCAAAGGGGTTCAGAATCAATGAGTGTGACAAATGCGTATATGTCAAAGACACTAACAAAGGTTATGTCATTTTGTCTCTATACGTCGATGACATACTCATTGTTGATAGTAATGATGAGATGATTAGAACTACCAAGAGATTGTTAAACTCTAAGTTTGACATGAAAGATATGGGTCTCGTAGATGTGAGTCTGGGTATTAAGATTATCAGAACATCTAGTGGTATTATACTTTCTCAGTCTCACTATGTTGAGAAGATACTTGAGAAATTTAGTAAATCAGATACGAGTGTGTCAAAGACACTGTTAAACTTGAGTCTATATTTGACCAAGAATAATGGTGAAAGTGTCTCTCAGCTAGAATATTCTCAAGTTATTGGGAGTTTAATGTATCTGATGAGTTGTACAAGATCGGATATAGCTTACTCTGTTAGCAGGCTTAGTAGATACACGAGCAATTTTAATGCTACTCATTTGAAGGCATTATGCGGGTGTTGGGTTATCTATGCTACACTTGGGATTATGGGCTGCATTATAGTAAATATCCAGCGGTACTAGAAGGGTATAGTGACATGAATTGGATATTTGATATAAAGGACTCCAAATCCACCAGTGGTTATGTGTTTACCCTCGAAAGGGCAACCGTGTCTTGGAAATTTTCCAAGCAAATGTGTATATCGAGATCAACGATAGAATCAGAGTTTATTGCTTTGGATAAAACAACTAAAGAAGCTTAATAGTTTCACCAGTTCGTTAAAGATATTCCACGTTGGTTGAAACATATGCTTGCTATCTGTATTCATTGTGATAGCCAATCAGTGATTGGACAAGCACAGAGTAATATATATATATCATGGAAAGTCTAGACATATCCATCGTAGACATAATTTCATATGACAACTACTCTCTAATGGAGTTGTCTCTCTAGACTATGTAAAGTCTAAGGATAACATTGTGGATCCACTAACCAAAGGGTTAACTCGAGAGTTAGTAAAAACGTCCTTAAGAGGAATGGGGTTAATGCCTTTAGTTAATATTACCGAAACGGAAAACCCAACATAGTTGACTGGATATCCCAAGATCTAGGTTCAAAGGGACAACCTAACTGCGTGTAACAAGTGAGTCACTAAAGAGGTAAATCCTCTTGCCTATTCCTTTATACGGTGATACACTATAGGAATGGGAGGTTAAGCTAATGCTTTTAATGACCTAAGTGATGTGAATAGTCAACCGTGGTATACTAAGATACTTTATGTAGGTCACCTATGTGAGTGCGAAGTGAGGTCACTTCTTTAAGAATTGACAAGGCCAAATTATTTAAAAATACTCATTGAACCAGGCTAGTGTTTCAGGGCCAAACTGGACACACTAATGAGAACAAGAACAATGGTTGGACTTACTCCTATGTGCGATCTATTGTCTCGGTTTACATAAACAGCAGAACAGTTCAAGACATCACATTCACTAGTCAGCCAGTAAATTCAATAGGCTTTCACTATGAAAGGTTCAAGGTCAATAACTACCTTTTCTAATGCACGGTTAGTTTGTGTACTCTCCCTCTGAGTCTTTATTGTTAAACAATGTTCGTTTTTTCCTTATACGGTCTATTTTTATTTATGTGGGGACTAATAGAAAAAATGGTTTTATGGTGACTTTAATATGAAATTAAAGTAGGTCACAACCACCGGTTAGTGTGGGATCAAATGAGTTTAGATTCTTTGTAACAAGATCTTTACACCACAAAAACAATGGCTAAAACCATTGAGAATTGAATGAGAAATTGTTTCATAAAGTTGGCCTCATGAATGAGATATTGGGAATGATGTATAACCACTCATCCCACATTGATTGTAGAGCAAAGCATTGATGGGTATTTAAATCCCAAGTTTTTTATAAGGGCATGAGTCCTTTAGGGCATCCAATTTTTTTGAAGGAATGGAGTTATGAATGCTTCAAGGATGGGTTTGGCCCAAAATTATGGTCCAAGTTGGTTATGAAAAACTTGCCACACGAGCGCGCGCATGCCGCCTACCCGTCCGGACTAGACCAAGTCTAGGTCCATGGTCTGTGATCTGTGGTTCATGGATCGCGGATCTTGGGCTTGGGCTCGGGCTTGAGGCTTGTTGGAATGGGTTTGGGCTGGGTTGGTTGGTGGCCTATCAACCTAATTTTTTTTGGACTAGGTTTGTTTGGTGGCTGCAGATATACACACATGTGTATATAGAGTGTATAACTTATACAGTAATTCCCCATCAGTTTTGCAGGAGTAATTGGACATTTTTTGCTACATTTGTTACCAGTCTTCATGGCTGGGAGGCTCCTCATCTCTTCCCCATTATATGTAAAAGGAGAACAATTTTTTTGGTTTCTATTAAGAATTTGTGACTATCATTTTATACAAGCAGTCTACTTCCATAATTTTCTTCTTGTGTGAGAGAGTGCTACCATTGTCAGTTTGTCAGAGCTAAATGGAGGTGCTTCTGCATTAGTGGGTTCTAACCGTCGTATCCTGGAAGATAGACGCCGACATACCTCCAGCACCCACGGTGAAGCGGCGAATCTGTTTTAAGGAAACTGTGGAATCACACAGGCTTCAGTTTGCTTTCTTTTCCTTATTTCAGTATTTTAATTTGTCATATCAATTTTGGTTAATCAAGTTGTAATTTTAGCATGATTTATTGTTCTGTATTTTTCAATTTAATTAAATATGAATATGTTTTTATTTTATTTTATTTAAATACACATTTTGTGCAACAATTAGGATTAGTACAAATGCAATGAAATTAATAAATAAGAAAAAAAAATGATTTATAGAAACTAGTTTGCTACTCTAGCATGTTATGTTGTTGCACCAATGAGTTATGTACATATAGTTATTCTTAGAGACAAAAAGTAGAACAGGCATATGCATATTTTATATGACTTGTATGTTCTTACAAAATTTCAACTATAATTTGCACTTCTGTGTAGTTGAAATCAAATCTCACATGTTGGATTACTTTGGTAGTTGCAAATGGCGTTTCTCGCTTATGCTATGTCTAGATGAAAGATTTGAACAGTGATTTGTAAAGAGGGAAAAAAAATAACAGCAAAAGTTTTTTTTTCCCACTTTTTTCTTCTTTTTTTATTTAATTTTATTTTCCATTCATAAATCCCTTCTCAAATTTCAAATATAAACACAACCAAAATGTGACAGCCTAACAAACCAGTTATTGAATGTGGTAGTTTTTTTAATTTGAGGAGAATTATTGGAGAGCAAAAACAAAAACAAAAAAAAGATGACAATTTATGCCAACTGAAGTATAAACTTTATACCATAATAGAATAAATATATGTAATTTTACTTTATACCCTAATGGAATAGATATGTCATTTTACATTTTTAGTTACACAACCATAAACACTAGCAAGGAATATTTGTAATGGGGTTAATTACATTTTTTGTCCTCAAAGTATAAGACCTGTATCAGTTTTGTTCTCAATGTATAAAAATACTTCAATTTGATCCCTAATATTTAAATTGTATCAATTTTGTCCCAATATATAGAAAGTGTAACATTGGAACTAAAATGACGCAAAACTTATACTTTGGGACTAAAAATATATTTGACCCATTTCTAAAAACAAAAAGCCTATAATCTATACTTCTGAAAAATCTTAAGGCCATATTTGTTTGTCAAATTAGGTTGGCTGATATTGTGAGTATTGTAGAGTTGAGCGAGTGCATTACTAGTGTAATGGTGTTAGGTTGAAAATATAAGTTAAAGTGTGTTTGTCTATGCATTAGTGCGATTGTATTTATTGGTTAGGACTAATAAATCTATAAAATTATCTAAAAGTCCTTATTATATAAAAGATTACTTTATTATTTTTGTAAAATGAAGATAGTAATGTCTTTTCACTCAATCCCATGGGATTACTAATCCCAAAGTGACTGCTTTATTTTTAAAGTTAGGTTAGATGTGATTGTTAGTGAGAAGATTATTTATGAGATGATTAAGAAAAATTGTATTTGTTTGATGACTACTAGAATAGTAAAAATTTATGTTTGTTTTTTCATTCTATAATGGAATTACCTATATGAAATTTGATAAATACTTTTTTTTTTTTGACAAATTTTAATATTAAAAATTATATTTCATAAATATATTATTATTTTTGGTGCTATATTATTTAATATATTATTTTTTTGATATAATTTTTTTATTATACTATTATATTTTAATATTAAAAATTATTCTTATATTAATTATTTTGACATAAAGAATGGTGGGAGTTAAAAATGGTGAAATAATTAAGGATAAATTATAAATACACTCCTGAGATTTTTTTAAAGTATAAATTGCCTCCTGTGATTTAGAAAATTACAAATACTCCCTTGTCATAATTTTTTATTTAACAGAATTAATTAAAAAAATAAAATTCATAATTGTTCTCTTATACAATAATAAAATTACCTAAATTATTAATTAAAACATATTTCTAATATCATTAAAAACTGTTAATTGATTTCATGATTTATTAATAAAAGCGGTGATTTGTTATGAAATTAGAAATCTCAGAAGGTGGAATGTAATTTCTAGAACCACAGGGAGTGATTCATATTTTAATCAAACTTCAGGGGGTATATTTGAAATTTACTCTTTTTAATTATCGACTAAATTACACTAACATCCCCTGAGGTTTGGTCCAATTATATTCCACTCACTGACGTTCTGGAAATTACATTTGCACCCTTGTGGTTAACGGACTTGTGCATGATGGACACTTCCACACTTCAACCTGAACTCGTGGTGGTGACAATGGCAGGAGGAAGAAGGTTTGCCTTGGAGGAAGATGTCAGTCCGCTGCCTGAATGCTCTGAGGATTTGACTGAGGGGGAATATGACCTATGCTGTTACATTTTGCCAATTGATCAAGCCAAAGTCGAAGTGGTATTGCCAACAACAGAGGAGGTCAATGTGGTTCAGGAGGATGGCCCGAGCCAGGGTTTGGACGATCTGGCGGAGCTAGAAGAGGACTAAGACAATCTATAGTTCTACGATGAACAGGATCAGGGAGATGTGCAGATTGACTGGTTTGATTTGAATGGGTCGATGGACAACTCGGGGTGATTAAGTGATAAACCTGACCGAGAGGAAGGAACTGAATCAAAACCTAAAGAAAATGGAGCAAAAGTAACTGCAGTGGCCGAAATGGCCGAGGAAAAGGGGAAATTGCCGGAGAGCACCGGCATCAAGAATTTAGCTCAAGAACTGGGTGCCGTGAGTACCGCAGATACTGAACAGGAAGCCGCATTGAAGCGTTTTGTGCAAGAAAATGATCAAGACAAATAGGAAACTAGAATAGCTCAAGACCCTGCAGGAGATATTTTTTATGAGAGAATGATCAGACCAAAACTGGATAATTGTTTGTCAGTTACTGGAGGTGTATGGTGGGAAGATGATGATTTGCATCTTGCCCACACTGACGAGGATTGGGGTGAAGACCTACCAGGCAACTCTTGGTACTCTGTAGAGATTGACCATATAACTAGAAGTGGGCGGTACTTCAAGCCCCCGCACTTGGTCCAAGCTGAAGCCTCCGAGAAAAATAAAGAGGTTAAAAGGCAGAAAGAAAAGTAGTTGGAGGAAGAGGCAGTGCTGAAGCAACTAAAGAAAATTCAAGCCGATATTTCAATCTGGGGGCTACTCATGGCTTCTCGAGTGCATCGACAGGTTGTATTATCAACAATGGACAAAGTCAAAATATCCATTGACACCACTCCTGAACAGCTTGTTGTATTAGTCTTCCCGAGAGGCATTGCGACAACTCTAACCTTCTCAGATAAGGAACAGCCACTGTGTAATAACCCGACCCTCGCATATGTTTTTCGGTATGCTTTCAGTCCCCTAGTCTGTGCATTTAAATGCTTAATGAGAAATTTCATGTGAAATCAAGTTTAAGTGAGTTGATTTTATGATTAGAAACCTATATCTATTTGGTAAGAGAAAAATCTATTACAACTATAATGTTTGGCTCAGGAATTGGAAGCTTTAGAGGCTCAATTATCTGAAATTGATTTTATATTTGTGATCAGCATAATTTTTAGGTCATAGTATGATTTTTTGTAAAAATCTGATTTGGAATCATTAAACTGATAGAATTTTGTCATATTCAACTTTATATATATGTGTGTGTGTGTGTGTGTGTGTGTGTGTGTGTGTGTGTGTGTGTGCCTCTTTGAACATTTGACTTAGAGCCTTATACAAATATCTCCGAGAGAGAGAGAATTAGAGAGGAAGAGGGTTTGAGAGGGAGTTCATCAAGGAGAAGATTCAGAAATTAAAAGGGGTTTATAGAGATTCTAGCTGAAGGTATGTTTAATTCATTCCAATTGGCCCTCTCTTTGATAATTGAGTAGGAATTCCTCTATGTTATGAAAGTTAGGGTTTATAATATAGAACAAGTATGTGTTAAGTGATTAATTGGAATAATGTTTCTTGTGTTTGGTTGATTGGGATTTCGTTGAATCATCTAATAAGAATCACATCTCATTTCTTAATTGACATGCTTGAGCTTCCTTATGTGAATAAATGACCATGTGTGTTTATGTCTATGTGTGTGTGAAGATGGAAATATTATGGAATTGAGTTGTGTTTGTGAGTTAAGATTAAAGATCCAATTTGTATTTAGATTGATCCATGTTATAGTTTCTATTTACATGATTTTTGGCCCATGTTCTAACAATTAAGGGATCTATTTTGAGCCTTGTTAATGCTCACCAAAATTGGATTTTTGGGTTGAAGTTCGGACTGTGCAAACAGGGAAATCACCGCACGTGCGGGGGTCATAGCCGCACGTGCGGGAGCACTGCCGCACGTGCGAGAGTCATGGCCGCACGTGCGGAAAATGGGAAATTTCTAGGTTTTGGCTACTGCTAAAAAGGCACGCACGAGGCTTCACTGCCGCACGTGCGGGGCTCACAGCCGCACGTGCGGCCCATGCTGAAAAAGTTCGTCTGCTCCGTTTTCCCTGTTTGACCCTCTGATATTATTAAAATAATTATTTGATGCTCTTTAAATGTTCGTAAACTCGTTGAGACGGAACGTGTAACAACCCCATCACGTATAAGGATTAGTACTTGATTGATTAAGAGGATTTGAGTTTAATTGCCGAGTATTATAATTTATTTGGGATTTATGAGAATTATGAAATCTGACTCGTATATGATTTGACTGAAGGTTTATTTTGGAATTGAAATTAAGGGTCCAAATGGCTTAAGGAAATGAAATTAGGAAGTTCAATCAATTTAATTTTAATTATGAACCCATTTGGGAGTTTAATTAAATATTCGATTCAGTTTAGTAAAAATTGAGATTCAATTAATTAGATCCGAATTGGAGAAAATTAAGTTAATTAAATTATGAAAGATTGAGGATTGTGATTATTGCGAATTAAATTTAATTATGATGTGCCCGATTTGAATATATAATTTAATTGGCGGAAACTTGGAGTCTGATCAGGAATTGAAGACCTAAATGATTTAAGAAACCTAAATTGAGGTTGGAAATAAGTTCGATTTATTATTTGGAGCATTTTGGGAGTCTGATTAAAAATCTTATTCGTACCGATAAATTTAAATATAATTAATTGGACCCTAATAGAAGTCAATTAGATTAATTAAATTATGAGAGATCTATGATTTGTTATAATTAATTTTACTGATGTGCTGATTGAAGTTTATTAAGACTAGGTGTTATTTAATTAAATTAATCCTAACCATAAATTAAATTGTAAAATGATTTAGAGTTAAGAATTTATGTGGGTGTGTGTGCAGAGAAATTCAGGTGGGTGTATTGAGAATCTGTGCATGTGATGTGTTGTAAAGCTTAGAAGAGTGCACGTGTGTCTTGTTTGAAGTCAAAGAAAGGAGTGAAATGTGTGTGTGAGTGATGAATAACCTGCGAAGCTCAAAGACAAAAAGAAACCAAAGGAAGTAAAGAGGATATGGGTTCAAGAGAGGGAGAAAGAGCCGAGAGAGAGGGAGAGAAAGCCACGGTTTTTCTGGAACAAAAGGAAGAAATTAAGAGCAAAGGGGAATGTAAAGAGTAGCCAAGGGATGCTCAAGAATTCAACAATATTTTAGGTAAATAATTGTCTTAATTTTTTTGTAGATAATTTAGTTAAAAGCTAAAATTAAGAAAGTTATGGAACTAATTCCATGGATTTGTAAGAAATTGGGTTTGCATGTGGAATTAATAGCAAGA
This sequence comes from Camellia granthamiana, assembly GCA_036172215.1. Classification (NCBI taxonomy): domain Eukaryota; kingdom Viridiplantae; phylum Streptophyta; class Magnoliopsida; order Ericales; family Theaceae; genus Camellia; species Camellia granthamiana. Next base: position 22,384,938 of record CM069909.1, on the reverse strand, counting down.
AGATGAAGGAAATTAGTAAAAAGATGATGAAATTAAATTAGATTCATGGTTATGGAATAAATTAGAAATTAATTATTTGGGTTTGATATTCTTCATCCTTCACATATTTTTAGTTTATTCTTACATGCATTATGAATTTTCAAGATTTTAGTTGAGAATTAATTATATAAATTCATAGAAATTGGGTCTTGCATGTTTAATCAAATTAGGTTGAAAATATGAATTATAGTTCTTTAAATTTGTTATGTTTGAGTTTGATTTTGAGAATCATTTATAAATTGGGTTCTATAAATTACATGCAACAAGGTTTATTAAAGATTTGGTCCATGCAAATGGGTTAGGTTAGTGATTATGGAAATTAATTTAGAAATTAATTATTTTTATATGAATTTGAATCTTATGGTTGCATGCATATAATTTAGAGAAATTAAAGAGTTAATTCATGAACATTTGAGCTTAATTTTGAATAACATGGATTTTGATGTAGATGGTTTGATTTTGATTATGTTTTCACACATGCAAATATTTCTTTAAATGAGTTTGTAATTTTAATTTCATGATTTAAGAGGAATTAGTAAAATAATGAAGAATTGGAGCTAAGATCAAGTTATGAAGGTTAATTAGAAATTAATTATTTTGGATTTGGTTTTCGAAGTTATAATTAAATCAAGCTCCATAAATTATATGTAATTTTATTGTGCATTTAATTTTGGAAAAAAGATTTTAAAATCATGAGTTCATGGGTTTTGATTTTATTATGAAAATTAGGAATTTGTGTAATCCATGCATGAGATTTAATTTAAAAGGTTTGTTCAATTTAAACACATTTTAGAACATCTATGATTATAAATTAAGTTTTTTGTTAGAAATTGAGTTGAGTTTAATTTCTAAGAAATTGATTTATGTAATTCATAATTAAGTTGATTTTGTTATTAGTAATAAAATTGGACCTATTTGTATTGCATACATAATGGATTTTGAAGGATTTGGATTAATTCAATCTCAAATTTTGAAGAGAAAAATGAAATGTTTTATAAACATCAAGTTTATGGAAAGTTAGAATTAATCCTAATGCTAGATAAAGTGTGGATTTAATAATTAGATTTTAATCCGTACTTGTAATCTGAGATTTCATTTAAATTAAACATATTTTGGGACATCTATGGTTATGAATTAAATTGAGGTTATAAATTAAGTTAAGTTTTAGATTATGGAGATCAAGTTAGAAGTTAATCATTTTGAGTTGGGATTTGGCTTGATATGAAGAAAATGATTTCAAACTAAATTTGAATAAATGATTTTTGAATAAATGATTTAGCAATTTATGACTCAATAAAGATTAATAAGCTACTAATCAACATAGAGTAGTTAGTTAAAGAATGAATCATTGATCTTGTAGTAATTGTTTAAGAAGCCAAGTAAAGGATCAATCTATTTGGAAAAGAAGGACGTAGTAATGGAAAAATACGTGAAATAAGAACCCAATTCACTTAACTAAAGAAAGAATACACGTAGTAGAATCTCAGACTACTTGGGCAGAAAGACAGGAAAGTCAAGTTTGATCAAGGAAATAACATTGTATTTCTATGTGTATATGTTATGTGCTTATGTAGGTCGCGCGCCATTATCTGCCTGATTTATCTGATATATCCAGTCTGTCTGATTTGCCTCTGCAGCCCTCTGTGAGAAATAACTTTGTAAAGTTATGTTCAATGTTATGTATTTTCAGTATACTATGATACGAAATGATTAATTCTTTGAAAAGCTATGATATGTTGGAAATGAATGAATGAATGTCCAGTTTTTCTGAAAAGTATTTGTGGCACCCTTATTTCATATGGCCCTCGCCCGGGGGTAACAATACCGTGGCCGATGGCCCTTGCCCGGGGGTAACAATACCGTGGCCGATGGCCCTTGCCCGGGGGTAACAATATCGTGGCCGATGGATCTGTTAGCTAATGGGTGTACCACATATGATCTTATGCAAAATCTGAATATGAACATGAGTATGTATCTGAATCTGTTTCTCATTTGAAATCTGAATATGCATAAGACTCTGTTTCTGATAAGTTTATGTTTCTGATATAAACTCTGATTTCTAACTCTGTGATGGACATCATTCATTAAACCCTTTACTCTGTTATTATTCACTGGGCTTTAGCTTACTGCATTATTTATGTATGTAGGTGATCAGGCGTGTGACCAGGCTAGAGGCTTCTGTCTAGAATCCGTGTGTCAGCCAACCTATGTGCCTCCCGTGGAAGTTCCAGATATGCTAAGTGTGGTCGCTATGTAATTTAAAGTTTAAGTCATGTTTTCTTGTTTGGTTCTTCTAGTCATGAGTATTTTGAGAAAAGGGACTAAGTCCCTTCCTGCCTAATCTGTGTATATATGATGACTTAAAAATAATGTGTATATATGTATATAAAAAGTTTAAAATTTTTCTGTCTCATATAAGTCTGCACAGCTCAATGGACGTTGTATATTATTATTTGCTTCCGCAGCCCCTTAATATTTTGTTAATCTGTTCAGAGGCCGTAGGTAATCCTCGGATTACTGGCCGGTTACGGTGCCAAACCTATAGGGGCGGGTTTGGGTCGTGACAGAACGAATCAAAAGAATGATTGAAAAAGGAAAAAGAGAACTAATTTAAGAATTATGCATGTGTGTAGGTTAATCCGGGAGGAACCATCGCTCCGCCATAGCACTGTGAGTACTAGTACTGTAATCGTACATTTACTTACCGTTAATAATTCTTATTATTAACGCTCTATTCTTTGCAAGTAGTTACGTTAACATTTACGTTGATTGGAATCGGTGTGAACTTATGTGAACATGAGAAGATTTTGCGTGCATCGGTATAACTCTGAAACTACTCTGCATTCCGGTTGCGATTAATGGTTATCGTGAATGTGCCAAAACCTGTAAATTACCTATGACTCCGTATAAGAATTGCATACAAACTATTAATACTGTGGAGTTGGTTAATAGAAAGGAATTGTGAATATAAACCCCGCTTACCGAGAAGATGATATTCTGAATGGAAACATGATATCCTGAATGTCCTATCAGGGACTCCTACCGTCTGTTTGGTTCAATACATATTTTATGACATAGATATCTGCCTAAAATAGATCATCAGAAGGAATAATCAAATAGAACTATGGGTTGTTTTATACGTTAGTAACCATTGAGAAACTATGATAAATATCGGATTGACCTATGAATGACTCAACTTGAGGAAAGAATTGAATATCAATAACATTGTTATGTGACTCACACTATGCTTTGATGTGAATTATTCTGTCCCTATTGATCGTACTGTAATGATACATGTGTCTTCTGTCAATGAGTATTGTTAATGTTCTGATATACGTAAGACACTTATGTCAACCTGTAATACACCATGGGGTAATTTATGTACACTATTGTGTAACGGTATTCTCATGAATCTGGGATTAATCTGTTCTGTTTACCCGTTCCGTTTATGCTATGGCATGATATGAGTTGTTCAGTCTTTAAGACCTATTAATTTCTGGTATGGAACAAAGTGTTGTACGGAACTAAGTGCTACAGTGTGAGTCACCTCTAGAATCCGTACGAGACACCTCTTGGGACCATACATATATGAACTGGGCCCAAGGCTGTTCTGATATTTAATATCTGGGCTTAAAGCCAATCTGTTAATATCTGGGCCTAAGGCCGATCTGTATAATCTGTTAGGCCTATGGCCAATCTGTATAATCTATTAGGCTGGGAGCCGCTCTGTACAATCTGGTAATGTCTGGGCCCGAGGCCAATCTGTCGGATCTGTTGGGCTTGAGGCTGTCCTGCATGATATTGGGCTTGCGGCCTTTCTGTATAATAATCGGGCCCAAGGCCATTCTGAAAATGTTTAGAAGATAAGATTAATGATATGACCTCTGTGCTTATTTACAAAATAAACATTACAATTCAAGTTTAATCTTTAAACTGTTTGTGTGCTATTATTCACTGAGCCTTGCTCACTTTGTGTTATGTCTGTTTCTGTAGGCAATCAACCTGGAGGTCGATTTTAATTCAGCTTTGGTCACCCCGTCTTGGTCAAGCCATGTAGAGAAGCTTATGCATTTTGCGGGGTTCCCTTAGTGACCCCCGATTTGGTCCTTAATCTGTTGTCTAATGTAATTAGTTGAGTATGATTTCCTTTACCAATATTTTTGCTGTATGCCAACATGTGGGGCTGGATCTGTATATATGCCCATATATGTTATTGTGTGAATGCATATGTCTACTTCTCGTATGTCGGTCTATCATATTTGAAACTAACTATTAGTACATTGAGATCCTAGCATATAAGTATGAGCTCAATTGATGTTAATTTATTATTGTTATTTATTATTAAATGCTTCCGTTCAGGCCCCATATATTGTATGTATCGAATCGACTGTCCGTTCTGAAGTGATCATGCCCAAACTTTTAGGGGCGGGTTTGGGGCGTGACACACTGGAAGACTCAACACACAACAAACCTCTGTACATATCAGTTGAGTGCAGAGAAAAGTGGGTGCCAGTGGTATTGGTCAATGTTGGGCCAACAATTAATGTTCGTCCATCGCGCACAGCCTTTGCCATTGGCCTGAAACCAGCAGATTTCGTGCCTACAACCCAGGTGATTCAAGCGTACGACAACACAAGTAGAGATGTGATAGGCACAGTGTAGATCAGAGTTCAAGTGGGCCCAGCTCAACAAGATATTGAGTTCCATGTCCTGGATGTGCCGACCACTTTCAATCCATTACTAGGAAGGTCGTGGTTGCACCAAGTAAAACTGTCTCCTCCACCCTCCACCAAATGCTGAAATACCCCTATGGGAAGGGGGTGGCTATTGTATTTGGAAATTCATCTATACATCCTCTACCAAAGGTAACTACACCTCTGCTGGAAATTGTTCATGGCGAAGAGGATGTATTCCTTTTAGGGTTCACTCTAGCTGAGGCCAGGGTAGTGCAAACCATCTTAGCAGCTGATGATGGCTTGTATTTCACTGCCTAATCAATCTATTTCATGAACAAGCTCCAACATGTGCTAGGAATGGGGTTGGGAAGAAGTGGCCAAAAAAGTGTCACAGCACCGGCCGATGTGCCACATAATTCGCATGCCTTTGGTCTTGGCTATACGCCTACCAAAGAGGATTGGGTTAGGAAAGGAAAAAAGATGGTAGGTAGAGCCAGAACCAAGCAAATCGAGAAGTGCTATGAGCTTGTGCATAGACCGATTCGGGGAACCCTGAATGGTCATTTTGTTCGGGAAGGTGAAGACTTCCCATTTTGCGGCTTCCCGGAACCCTGGTTCAATTCTGAGAAGCAACGTGTTCTCAGCTTTGCAATCTTCTTCAATTTGCAACTACAAGACAGTGATACAGAGGAAAAGGATGAATTAACTGCTGAAGCTAAGCGGAGCATAGAAAGTGACCCGAAAGCTTAGGGGATAACCTGACCATCTCCATGATCAGGGACCAACCAAGTGTGAACCCTTCTAGCAACATTTTGGATGCATTTGGATGCATCTGACGCACCATCTCTCACTTGGCAGCTAGAAGAGGGCTACATGTCTAGTAGTTTTGAGTCGGGTAGTGAACCGGAATTTGATTCCACAAAGTCTGTGGAGTCGGAATCAGATTCCGATTCGTCTGAGTCTGGGTTCGGTATTCCTAGGGGTGATAACTCGGATGCCAATGTCTTGTCCAGGTCATCCTTTTCTTTTGCTTTTGAGTCAGTTGTAACCGAAGAGCTGGATGAGCTTGACCTTGTGAATGAGGATGCCACTGCAGATTATGAGTATTTCTTTGTGCCGCTTGTTAACTTTCAAAATTTTAATAAAAATGATGAGGAAGGAATTCCTCTGGCTTTGAAATTGAGGCACTACTTGTTAGTTCACTCCGTAATTTTGGTTTCGAGATTAGATCCCATCAAATATCTCTTTGAGAAATCAGCACTTATGGGTAGGCTAGCCCGTTGGTTGCTTCTTTTCTCTAAATTTGATCTAAAGTATGTCACTCACAAGTTGGTCAAGGGGAGAGCAGTAGCGGAGTTCCTGGCAGATAACCCGGTGGTAGGGGATGAAGCGGTAGAATACATGTTCCCAGATGAAGCTATTCTACAAGTCGAGAAAGAGATTTGGACAATGTACTTCAACAGAGCATCTAACCAATATGGTTATGGGATAGGTGTGTTGCTAATAGCACCCGACAATTCCCATATACCCTTAGCCTTCAAACTCCGATTTAAGGTATCCAATAACGAAGCAGAATATGAGGCATGTATCGCTGGTTTGGAAGCCGCCCTGGAACTAGGGTAAAAAGGTTGGACATATTAGGGACTCGAACCTAGTTGTGTCTCAAGCAAAAGGAGATTGGAAGGTCAAAGAAGAAAAGATGAAGATCTATCACCAGACCTTGGATGTTCTAATTCCTAGGTTTGAGAAACTGACTTTCACGCATCTATTAAGAGAGAACAACAGGTTCGCTGACACCTTATCAACTCTATCTTCTATGATAGACATCCCATTTGGAGTCCGAATGTGTCTGATCATCATTGACTAGAGATACACACCAGCCTACGAGACTATCGCAGCAATAAATGAAGCACAAGATCAAAACCCTTGGTTCTATGATATCTAGAACTTCTTAGAAAAGGAAGTTTATCCACCAGGGGCAAATGCTAAAGACAAAAGGGAAATACGACGGATGGTCGTTCAATTTATCATCTGCAGAGATAAACTGTACAATAGAGGTCATCTGGGAATGCATAAGTTATATGTCGAAGCAGAGGAATCAAACTGCTTGATGGAAACCATTTATGGGGAAGAGTACGGAGCGCACATGAACGGAGTAATGTTAGCCTGGAAGATTCTCAGGCAAGGTTATTACTGGTCTACTATGGAGGAGGATTGTATTGGTTTTGTTCGGCGATGCCACAAATGCCAAATTTATGCTAATCGCATGAACATCCCGCCGTCAAAGCTGTACAGCAGGATTTCACCATGGCCTTTCTCAGTCTGGGGAATTGACGTCATTGGGGTGGTCACACCGAAAGGGTCGAATGGGCATGAATACATTCTGGTGTCAATTGATTACTTCACGAAGTGGATGGAAGCTCAGTCCTACGCAGTGTTGAAAGCAACGCATGTGGCTAAGTTCATCTGAAACAACATCATTTGCCATTATGCATTCCCAAATGAGTTCATTTCAGATAATGGCTTCCATTTCAAGAAAGAAGTGATCGACTTGTTGGAGAAATACAATGTGGCTTTTCATAAGTCATCTATATACCGGCCGCAAACCAACGGAGCTGTTAAGGCTGCCAACAAGAACATCACACATATTTTACAGAAAATGGTTGAGACCTATAGGGACTGGCCAGACAAATTGCCATTCGTACTCTAGGGTTACAAAACTTCAATTCGGACATCTACAAGGGCAACTCCTTATTCTCTTGTCTATGGGATGGAAACTGTTCTGCCAATCGAAATAGAAGTCCTTTCACTGCGAGTTATGGCTGAGTGTCAAATAGCGGAAGCGGACTGGCAGCAGAGTAGGTTTGAAGAACTGATATTGTTTGACGAGAGAAGGCAAAAAGCATTGTACCATGTTTAGGGTTATCAACGTAGGATTTCCAAGGCTTTTAACAAGAAAGTTAAGTCCCGGAATCTCAAAGAGGGGGATTTGGTGCTGAAAGACAACCGAGCTCCCATCCATGACTCTAGGGGCAAGTTCAAACCCAATTGGACTGGTCTTTACATCATCAAAACTATCGGGTCAGGTGGAGCTATTATTCTTGTGAACCTGGATGGCCTAGAATTTTCCCAACCGATCAACATGGATAAGTTGAAGAAATAATATCCCTGAGAGGCTCGCCAGGCCGAAAACCCAAAAGGGCGACCTAGGCAAAAGTTAGAGCACAAAAAAATGGAAATAAAGAAAAACTGAGCTCGTAAGGTTGAAAACCCTAAAGGGCGGCCTTGGCAAAAGTTAGAGCACAAAAGGAGAGCGTTAATACTCGAGCGAATTTGAACCAAACAACGTAAGGCCTAATTTCCATCTTCGGGATACGTAGGCAACTTTATCCTGAAGTTCGGCCGTAAACATCTCCAACTCAACTGTCCTGTCCATGTGTTGATCAGGTCATCTTTTTTTATTCTTTATCTGAAAGTTCGGTTGTGATCTTTACTCTAAGAGAAGAATTGGTGACAGTGCTAAGCAGTGTTATTCATCAAGGGGCAATCTGTGATCTTTGAATTCGGGGTTGTACATCTCGAGGAGTGATTCCATGTGTGTCAAAGTGGTGATCCTTTTTGAAAACGGGTTTCAAAAGTTTTAATAAAAGTTGATTTATGCTCAAATTTTACCTTTTAGAACTTAGACCATTTTTGGACCAAAAGGAAAATTTCCAATGCTCACAACTTTAATTTTATTGATTTCAATACAAAGTTCTCCGACTCTGGATACAAATCAAAATTACTTTTATTACATTCATAAAACTTGAAAAGTAAGATCAAAGTAATAAACTAGGGGCATAGATGTGTCAGGTGCTCCTGCGTCCCCTGCTCGTGCTTGTGGGAGCTTCTGATGCCAAAGTGAGCCCGATTTCTGCCTCATCTTTGAGCCAAGTCAGGCACTCGCCAGAAAGGGCGCAGCTGAAACTATGGGTAGGAGCCAGAAGTTCTCTCGCCCTCCAAGCAGTGAGGTACCTAGCCAAATGTGAACCTCGGATGGGGAATGAAACCGGGTACTCTATCCTCTCCTCTGGATGGGTCTGGTCATGTCGAAACTGAAATCTGAACCTGAACAGGAAGTATAATACACAGTGTGTAAAGCTGATCAGCTGAATGCCAAGTTGCCGAGTCATGCTGTAGCTCATTTCAGTAAGGTTAAGCCAGGGGCAACGCCAAATGATGTCAACAACGGACCTGTTGCACATCCAATGGCACCACCATCCCTCGTTTGGGAAATCCACTAGACGGTGGAGGAAGAAGTACGCTCAAGCTGAGTACTCAAGGCAAAAGTCCACTACCTTCAGCTAATCCATAAGCCACACCTGGGGGGGGATGAAAAAAAGAGAGATTAAAGTTTAGAGAGGTGTATGATAAGAGAAAAGTGAGAAAAAGGCTTTGAGAGAAAAATAGAGCATGAGTGCCGAGCGATGTGAGAAACACTTATCAGAAAGGGTGGAAACATTACCTGCAGGACTAGTGGACTCCCTGCAAATTTGGTAGTCTCTCGTCGATGGAAGGCATCTAAGCCCATCAAAGTCTCGGCTAGCACCAAGCCAATGCAACTCTTCCCCTCTTTCAAACATTGGGCCACTTTAATTAGTCGAATGCTAAACCTACCAAAATTTGGGGCAAGAAGAAAATGAGCCAGCATACACAAGCAAAGGGCATGTTGCCTAAAACCCCGCCAAAGAAGGTCGTCGCGGTCACCAACGACGAAAAATTGATGAATCAGGCTAGGAATATCCAGATCTCCGTTGTGAACCAAGGATCGAGCCTCATGAAGAGTGAGCCCACACATCCATCCCAAAGCTTGGATGTGGCCGAAACAGGGCTGAGGTATGATTTCCTCATCACACCGGGATTCCATTAGCACTTGAAATTCTTCGATTGTCGGGCATATCTCTTGCCCTCCAAAGCTAAAGACGTGCGTAATTGGGTTCCAACATCTAGCCGCGGCATGAAAAAATGGAAAACAAAGCAAAGAACGACTCAACGGGAAAAGTGCATTTATGCCAAAACCCCAAAAATTCACTTTTTTCGAGCCGTCTAAAGTCGCGATCCAATCTAAGAGGTTTTCGGCGAAAAATGACTCCATCTATGAAGAATTTGCAACTGAAATGAAGAAATCACGAAGCTCAACCGTTTGTAGAAGATAAGGCAGTGAATGGAAGCCAGGTGTTCACAATCTGGAGGTCCTGTACATTGATGGCCGGCAAGTGGCCGGCAGGTAGCCGGCAAGCTGCATTGGTGGCCGGTCGTGGACATTGGTGGCCGACAGGCCACCTCTCATGGCCAACATGTGGCCGGTAACCCCTATTTGTGGCCGGCAGCCTCTCACTCTGACTTGCTGTCCTCCTTTGTGCTGAACAATGCGGAAAGCATGCATTTTGTTCTGCTCTTTGTGCGTCTTGATGTCTTGTTTTGAGTCCTTTTTTGGTTTTAGCAAGTTTGTTTAATTTGTATTTATGTTGTTTTGTTTTGTTTATCGAGTTGTATGTTATTTTGTTTATTGAGTTGTATGTTGTTTTGTTTATCGAGTTGTATGTTGTTCTGTTTATCAAGTTGTATATTGTTTTTTTATGTTAGTTGTTGGTCGGTTCATTACTCGATTAAGATTTTGTTTCAATCAAGAGTACTCTTGGCCATTTTGTTTCCATGTCCATTCCATGCTATGTGGTGCATGTTCATGATGCAAAACACAACGCTTTTTCATAAAAACTTTTTTTTACTCTGATCATGGTTGTTTTTACAAAAGTGGAGTACAAGTTTTTAAAGAAAATAAAACATGTCTGAAGATATACAATGTGCTAAAACTATAAACGAAAAGAAACTAAACAAAAATACAAAAAATCAACGCTAGTCGCCTTAAGCTCGAGAGGCCCTCTTCGTTCTCTTCCTTGGAGGAGAGGACTCTGGAGTAGTATCTCCATCAGCGTTGTTGTCTGAATCTGAACCAGAGCCCGAGCTGGTGTCATCTCCACTTTCTACTCTAGAGCCCTCCTCGACATCGTCGCCTTCACTCTTGGAACCTGAGCCGACGTCGTCTCCACTCTCAGATGACTCTGAATGTTGACTTACTGCCTCCTCAGAGTCGCTCGTCTCAACATCGTCATCACTTAGAATGGGCTCTGAAAGGCCACTCTCGTCTCGGATGCCCCTAGCTCTGCCTCAGCCGCATGCTGGAGCCTGTCTCTCTCCCCTCCCTGCTGCTGGAGGAGGTAATGCTGCTGCTACTGTGGCTGCCGCTGGTGCCATCGGCATGGGTGGGATCTGAAAAGACAGTTGTCACATATCAATTACAACATGTGTATCAGATGCAAGCATGATGTGCAAAATGAGTGTATGCAGAAATCAGATACAATATGAGTACAATATGAATACAGTGTATGAGTACAATGTGTCAGATACAGTGTATCAGTGCAGTTTGCGAAGTTTTCAGTTGAAATGTCAGTGTCAGTGTGTCAGTGGAAATTTGATGCCTCGAATGAAAACTGAAGAACTTACCAGGATACCGTAGAGGCCGAGCAGTGTCTCCCTCCTCTTTACCATCCCCATCAACGAGGCTATCAGCTCAAGAGCACCTCGTGTGTACTCGATAGATGCCTACAAATGTATTTGGATGATCAGTGTTCACAGTAGACATATCTGAAATGAAGTATGGGGTGCAAATGTAAAGTGTGGTTCATACCTGAGCCGAGCCTCGGACCCCGACAAGCTCATGACCAACCGCTGCAAGCTCAATCGGAACCTGGTAGGCATCTCCTGTGTGCCGTCAACAAATCAGCATGATCGAAAGCTCTGGCCAATCAGTCCTCTGCCTCGCTCGAGAAGTCCCTCTACCACGGGCCCTGGTCGCCCTGGTCACTCTAGGTCTCTCTCGCGTAGTAGGAGCTCTCGTCTCCTCACCTTCACGAACACCGGTCAGGGGCGGCATCAGATGTGTCTGAATGAAGGCCACATAGTCTCCCTCTACTCGGAAGTAGTCGGCATCCAAGCCCACCATAAGCTGAATAACCTCCTCAGTGGATAGGCCATCTACAGATCGCATGGACTATAGCAGAGCCATCGAGACAATTGGATCAAGCAGGCCCACAATCTGGAGCACGAAGCACTCGCCCAAGAACCAGGCCTGACAGACGGGGCCCTCGAGTAAAATGCGGCAGCGGGAAGTGGCCTAGGCTCCGGTGAACTGGTCTCAAATCCCCGCTGGCATCGTGGCCCGTGGCTACCACATGATCTACAAATAGAAGTTTTTTTTTTTGGGTAAGTAAGTCATAAATTAAAGACAATGAAATTTACAAGTTTACAAGGGGCATACCCCAGGCACGCCCAACAACAATAAATAAACAATTACAAGACCAACAAAACCCAAACCCGCAAGAGCGGGAGAACAATCAGAAAAGAACAAAACCCAAATTTGCCCATATATCATTTGTCCCCAAGTAACCCCTACCATCAGAAATAATAGATGGAAACTAGGGGTAGATATATGGGCAAAGATACAAACAGACACCACTTAGCTTAGAAACACAACAAACATACACACAAAGCAACAACCCACGAGCCCAATAAACAGATGACCTCTCCCACAAGCCCCCAGTCTCTACCACAGATAAAACACATGGAACCCAATAAGCACCCCACTCCTCACTGCCGTGACATCCTAGCCACTTCACTAAAGCAATGACAGAGGAAAAAATCTATTCCATGAGAGATCCAGACAAAGTCACATGAAGTAAGCAAGATCAGTCACCATAATCAAAGGTCTTGAGAGTTGAAGTGAACAGACAGTAGCCCCTCAGCAACAAACCAATACACAGCCAATAAACTCATGAGATCAATCATCACATCCCCCAGTCCCTACCTTGGTAGATCACAAACCTCAAACCCCACGGCAGTGTGCCCTTCACTCCATGTCAGGCGTGGTAAGTCGATCAATTAGGACGGGTCACATGAAGACAAGAAGCAACCAGAAACCCGGTAACTATCCTCCCGCTCATCTTCCAGTCTCTAACTCGGCTGGTTATCGAACCACTATTCCCCAAAGTAGTGACTCCCCAATCACTCTTGGCGGAGATGGCTCGAAACCACCCTCATATCGAGTCACATGAGGATCACACAACCAATCAACACAAGAAAATCAACTGTAAAAGATCTGCCACCTTGAAGCTTAACAGGAATTTAAGGGCTCACCAATCATATAAATATAAACAAAATCCCCCAAAAAATTGAGGAGCCCAAATCATAAAAACAATAATCAGCCCAAAATCGTAGGCCCACCCGGGACCCACAACGTAATGGCTGACTAATCTTCAATTCCAAGCCCACTACCCAGAATGTATAGGTAATAGCCACTATACAAGTAATGCCCGGCCCCACAAAAAGTCTAAAAGGGCCCCACCAATCTCTTTATAAAACCCAATTTGCCGTGGGCCAAAATTTCCCACTGCCACAACCCACTTCATGCCCCAAACTTGGAATAAAATACCAAGTGGGCCCCAGCTGCCCAGGCCATAAAGCTCCACCAAAAACCGTAGTCAACAACCAAAATATATATATATATAAATATATATAGTTGAAAAGCTAGTACCATCCCCAACATCAGCCCCATGTAAAAAGACGATGTACACGGCATCCAATCAAGATGACCAGCCACCTAATTGATTTGCCCCAAGACCCACGTGCTATCCTTGAGCAGAACATCAACAAGCTTATACAGCAAGCTTTGGCGGAAAGCACAACACCAACGTCCACGCGACAAAAGAGCGTGGAACTCACATTTTCCATAACCACCCAAACTCAAACGTTGCAGACCCTCCAATGAATGGCAGCAACCGAACGACAGTGAACAAAAATCAAAATCGCAGCCGGCGGTAACCCAAACCAACCCAGCAGCAACAAAGACACGTCACTTCCTGAAGCCAAAAGCACCAATAGTGTTCCTTACATAACAGAAAACCAACCGAACCAGTACAACCCACGCTAGAGTAGCAACTAAGGTCGGATAACACACGCCGAAGTAGACGTAAAGTCTTCTACGGTCAGCTCGAAGATATTAAACTAGAGAACATGTCCAGCGTAGCAAATAAAACACCACGCTGGTTACACCTCTCACATCACCCAAAGGAAGTTTAGCGATCACGCAAGAAACCTGCAATAATCGGCTGAACAGTAGCATCGCTGAGATGCACCATGAACGGCGAAGAAAGATTGCCGGCACTGAACAATAACCCACAGCAGATAACTTTACATCACCCTTCACTCTCTAGAACAAGACGAAGGGGTTAAACAGAAAACAGGGTCCATACAGAAACCACACCCAGAGAGCCGAGATTGGAAACCGGCGACGACCACACTAATGGTGATGACTCAACCCAGAACACTGTTACACCGGCCTGAACACTCACTTGGTCACCCAATAAACTCACAAAACCAGCCAAGAAGTCGCCGGCCTAGACAGGACAGAACCATCTGGCCAGAACAGAAACCTGAGCTACATCTTTACGAAAGCAAGGTCCCACAACAAAACAACCCTCCTAAATCTGGACAAAAAGACCAGAGTCAGAAACAATATACAGCACCACCCAAACCAGACAACAAATCTGATAAGGAACCCTCAAGCTCCATGGGTAACAACGGATAAAGCTTTCTCTCTCTAAAATCTAGAGAGAGAAGCTCTTAACCTAATCCACATTCCACCTTTGGTTTTGTTAGTCGCAAGTTACAAATAGAAGTTGATGTCAGTTGCTAAATATGAATTACTATAAAGCAAAAATGACTGTGCCTTGGGTTACATCATGGGCAGCACCGTGTCAAAGTATTGGCGAAAAAGCGTAAAGGGCTCGCGAGTCCTATGATGAAGCATGCCATCATATCTCCACAAATAGGGGACTGCTAATGGAAGCTCCTCTATAGGCTCTAGGGCGAGGGTCGGAAAATATGCATACACCTATAGCTGTAAGGAAAGTGCAATGGTATATGATCAATATAGTATTGAGCAGATGTAGAAAGTGTAAAGTAGAAAGCACAGGTGTTGAACAAATGTAAAGCAAAAAATATAAAATGCAAAAAGAAAGCTGAGATGCATACCTCCCAGGCTCGCCAGTAGCCTTTGATCAAGTCCCCTCTCAAATGGGAGGTCGAGCTCATGTAGCCATATAAGGTGGAGAGGCCAACTCCGCCCCAGTCATAAAAACGAACCCGAGGGAGGGTCACCAGGGCACTCAGCAAATACAGGCCTACGGTGTTCCACCTCTTCGAGAACAAGGTGGTACCGAAGACGAACATCAGGAAGCCCCTAGCATACTGCTCTGTCTCCTCTACTGTCTCGGGCTCGCTCTCTCTAAATCGCTCGGTGAACCAGGTTTATCTGACCAACCACATCCAATATATAGGTGGATGTGCTCCTAGCAGCTTGAACCACACCACCTCCCACTCATCCATGTCTATGTTAAAAGGGATCGGATCACCCTTACGTCTAAGCCAGTGATCATGGAAAAGTCGTGGGAAGTCATCGTCATCTCCCCTGTGGTGGAAAAGTGGAAGGAGTTGGTGGTGTCCTACCACCTCTCCATGAACGCTCCTAGGAGAGAACGGCTCACGACGACCCATGTCAGGCTAGAGCAGAAAAGGCCAAAGCCAGCCTTGTCAATGATGTCGTGAACTCCAACGGGGAGCTCGTCGTACTAGTCTCGGGCAGTCATAGCACCATATCCTCTGAAGGCATGAGACTCGCCCTGTGGCAAAGAATAGATGAATCGGATCAAGCAGTGATGAGAGTACAGTCAGATGAAAAGCAACGCAAGAAATGCAGTAAACAGTGGTGAAGGTACAATCAGATCAAGCAATGATGATAGTATAATCAAATAAAAGGCAATGCAAGAAATGCAAGTAAAGAAACCAAAAATGCATGAAAACGGAGTTTATACCTCAACAGCAATGGCTGACAGGTGAGAAGCTGGTTCCCTCAGTAGGAGGTCCTCCGGTGCACCGCGAGCAAACTTAGTGAAACGTCTGATGCCTCTGGCAGTAGGCAATATATGTGTCTGGGGGTAATATCTCTCTAGATCGAAAGGTCGTACTCTCAGCAGTAGCGGTTTTGGCTCGGCCTCAGGCTCAATTTCGGCCTCAAGGTCAACTGTTGGCTCTATTACGTCAATAATGGATGGAACTACTGGGGAATCTCTAGAGGAGCCCCGTCATGAGGAATCTCATCCGCCATCTGAGAATGGGTGCAAAGTAGGTGAAAAAGTGAAGAAAAATGAAGAAAAAGGGTAAACTTGGAAAAAGTCAAACCCTAGGAGAGAGAAAATGGAAGAAAAAGTCAAAGTCTGGGAAAAGGCACAAAACTCGAGAGAAACTCGAGGGGAACAAGCCTAGAATGGTGGAAATGAAGGAAAAGGCATCGAAATCAAATTTCAACCAGTTCAAAGTGAAGGAAACAAAGAGGGTTTAACGATTAAAGTTTGCATGGGGCATTGGAAAACGCATAGAAAGTGCAAATCTAGAGAGAATGAGTGTCTAGAGAGAGAGGGAGAAAGGTTTCGGACATGAGGAAGTGAGGAAATGAGACCTAGTTGGCTATACTTAAAGATCCGAGGCTAAAAGACCAAAAAGCCTCGAATCTTTCATTGTTGGCCGGCATATGGCCAGCAAGGGCCATCGGTGGCCGGCAAGGCTCACCAGTGGCCGGCACCAGGCCGGTAGCCTCTCCTTGTGGCCGACAGGTGTCCTATGGCCTCCTCTGTGTTCCTGATGTTGTTTTGTGTCCTTGGTTTCCAAGAGTTGTAGAGACAATTCACTGTTTGGCTCAATATGTCTCTACGGAAGCTCAAAACTGTGTTTCCGGTGCACAATGTTCGTCACTTGTCAACATGAACGAGGTGTATCCTTTAAACATATTGTAACTCTTCCGGGAGGTAAATCGGAAGTTTGCTATTGAATTTGTTTTTGTCAAATTATGCTTTTGTACCTTGCATGAATATACATTTCACGTTGTTGCATGAATTTGCATTTCTCCATTGTTGTATGAATATGCATTTCATGTTATTACATGAATATGCATTTCATTTCTTTGTGTAGAACATGCATTTCGTATATGTTGTTACATAAAACATGCATTTCACGCATATTGCATGCGCGTCGTGCATCCGTTATGAATCATGCATGGAATATGCATTCGCTCTTAAATCATGCATAGAACATGCTCTCGCTCTTGTATCATGCATAGAATATGCTTCCGTATTTGTTTCTCGCATAGAACATGCCATTGTATCTCTGTTGTTTGTCTTGCATAGAACATGCAACTTTACTGTATCACACTTGTTAAGTTTCTGTCTTACACAGATACGATATTGTATGTACGGTTCATTCAGAGGAGTTCCTGTTAAAATCATTCATGCAACATTTGGATCACATCCTTTTTCTAATCGGTTAAAACATTCAGGTGCGCCCGGTGTTCACACCACCTTTCCTCTTCTCGCGTGTAACGCGTTAAGATTACAAATCGGTTAAAAACATTTAGGTGTGCCCGGTGTTCACACCACCCTTCCTCCTGTCATGTGCAACGCATTAGGATTTCAAATCAGTTAAAAACATTCGAGTGCGCCCGGTGTTCACACCATCCCTTTCCTCCTCTCGCGTAAGACACGTTAACATTTCAAATCGGTTAAAAACGTTCGGGTGCACCTAGTGTTCACATAATCCCTTTCCTCCTCTCTCGTGAGATGCATGAGGATTGCAAATCGGTTAAAAACATTCGGATGCGCCCAGTGTTCACACCACCCTTTCTCCTCTCACGAGAGACGCGTTAGTATCGCAAATCGGTTAAAAACATTCGAGGGCGCCCGGTGTTCACACCACCTTTCCTCCTCTCGCATGAGACACGTTAGGATTACAAATCGGTTAAAAATATTCAGGTGCACCCAGTGTTCACACCATCCCCTTCCTTCTCTTGCATGAGACGCGTTAGGATTGCAAATCGGTTAAAAACATTCGGGTGCGCCTAGTGTTCACACCACCCTTCCTCCTCTCACTTGCAACGCGTTAGGATTTCAAATCGGTCCATTTTCTCCGCATGCGTGCAACGCATTAGGATCTCGGTTGAGACCTCGGGTACGCCCGATGGTTACGTCACCCTTTGCCTTTCCTGCGTGACTCGTAGGTAAGCTTGCATAATATTCTTACATCCTTTCTGTGTGAAATGTGGTTTGGCTCATGATTCATATGTGTGGCGTGTTTATTTACTTACTTCTTTTCATGATTGGAATTACTGTGCCTTGTTTCAGTTTGTTTAAATATGGCATTTTTTTTGCATTGCATTTGCATTCAAATGTTTCATTGCACAGTCTCATTGCATGATCATAAGTTATGTTCTTGTATTATGCATATCATTTTCATTTTGCCCCAAAACTATGCTGGTTTGATTCCTTGCAAAGGGATACGTAGATAGCCCGTGGGCGCAAACATTTATTTTTGTTGTCTTGATTGTTTGTCCAAGTCTTACGGCCTTGTCAAAATGGGTCGTCTTCGAGCTTTAATGTTCACTCACGTCATTTCATGACTCCAAGTTATGTCAAAGAGGGGCAACTGTAGACACCCTATTTTTGACGGCCCTTACGACTTGGACGTCCTTGCAGGTACACCCAATGATGAGTCTATTTGCTTACCAAGTGCTCAAGGTCCTTGGCGGAATGCCACAACTTTGAATCTTTCACATCTTACATCCTATTTGTCTCTTTTTTGGACCATGCCTCGGTCTTTCCAGCCTGCAACCTCTGGTGGCCTACCGGCCATCACTTTTGGTTTGTCGACCACTGATGTGACTTGCCAACTACCAGTGATGGCCGGCCGGCTACCAATGTTTTCTGCAGATATTTTATGCTAACTGTGTCAGCTGTTTGCACAGATGCATGCATCTGTCAACACGTTGAGAGCTGGATCTCCTTGTAGAAATTTCATGTTTTTATATATAGAGACCCCCTCTCTCTTGTAGTAAGGTTAAAAAAAAATTAGACTCAAAATTTTCCTTTCTCTCTACAAATTCTCTACACTTTTGCCTACTCGCACTACACTCTTGCCTATACTTCTTTAACCAAAGTTGATCACCTTTGAGTTGAGGTTCCTTGAGGTCTTCTTGGAGCTCTTGAAGTTGGTTTTGGCTTGAATTGTTGCTTGAAATTACTCTTTGCTTCAAGAGGTATAATATTTGCTTTATTAGCTTGCTTTGCATACTTGTTTTTCCATCTTTTTCCCACTATTTTGGGCTGTTTTTGAGCTATAAAGAACTCTGTCTTTATGGGTTGAAATTGGTGTTTTTGGCCATTTAAGGTTAGGATGTGGTTCACCCATCTTCATTCCTCGTTTGTAAGGTTATTTCAACTTTGTTTCCCATTTTCAAACCATCTTTTTTTTGGGCCTTTAAACACTGATTTTCAGAGTATTTTTAGTGGTAAAACTCAGGTTTTCAAGTCCAAGTTTGGAGGGGTTAGCCTCCCCTCTTTGTGTCTTGTTTGCTAGCCTAGTTGGTGCCATGCTTTAGCTTATTTTTCTAGCCTTTTGTAGCTTTATTCCAGCATGCTTTAGGCTCTATTTTAGACTGTTTTAACTCTGTTTTTGGTTAATTATTGCATTTGAGTCTTGTTTTGCATGTTTCTAGTGTAATAGTCCTCACAAGCTTAGTGTTTTAGGCCTTTAGGCATCACTTGTTTGAGTTGATTGCATTGTTTTAGTGCTTTTCACACAATTTCAGCACTAATCATCTCTGCAACCTCCCCCTTTCTTGGCTTTTAATTTTGCTTTGAAAATGGTTTCAAATCACTTGTTTGCCTAAGTGTGAAATTGAGGTTTCATACTTAATGGTTTAATCCCTTAGGGGGTTCATTACCAATGGTATGATGCTTCTTTCATACCTAAAGCAACTTTTATTTTGAACCTTCTTTCTATTAGAGGACTTTAATTCACCCAATGGACTTAATTGGATTAAGGAATGGTGGGTAAAGTAAAATGAGTAACTAAAACTTGGGACTAAAAGTGTGTAAGATAATAACTTGGTGTGTTCAATTGGACGTTAATTGAACACAAGGAAGCTTGGGCCATTTCATACTTGTTAGTGATGAAATGATCCAAGTCTCCAAGGTCAACTTCTTCCATTGATCTTTCATGAAAGAGAGGAGGTTTGTGTCTTTTTTTTTTTTTTTTTTTGAGCTTGCACATCTTGAGTCACAAGCCATCATGCAATGAAATTGCTTGAGTTGGTGATTTGTGGCTTAAGTTCATAACTCCTTGGATTTGTTCATAAAAAAGGAGGGGTGAGTTATGCAAACAATTCTTGAAAATACCTTGTATATGCTCTATTTGTCCTCTGTTGCAACAAGATGAACCAGTGCATCAGTGGCCGACAGGCCACTGGTGAAGATTGCCGGCTGGCCATTAATGCAAATCTCAGCAGAGTGTTGGTAAGGTGGAGCAAAATGGTTCTGGGAATGTTCAACTGTGTAAACAGAGGCACTCGGGAGCAAAACGGAAGTCTTTTCGGGTGGAAACCGAGCATGCGCGTACACATCTCTCATTTCCCGAGGCAGAATAGTTGATTACTTAGTTTAAATGTTAGTTGCAATTGTCTTGTAATTATTTAATTAGTTATTTAACTAATTAGTTCATTTGTTGTTGTAAGAATTAGTTAAGTAGTTCTAGTTATTCATTTTGGTTTGTAATAATTAGCTTAGCTTAGTTATTCATTCGAACTCTCCTTCATGAGAGCAAAATGTTGTAATAATGTGTATGTCTTCCAACCCCACGTCTTTATCTCTTTTATTTATCCGCTTTTGATGGTTAGATTAGGAACATCACGTTTCGTTTAGCATACCTTATGCTTGCATCCATTCATCTTGTATTGCATGCACCGAGGCTCGACGTATCATTCTAACTGCATTGTTGTTTAAATACATTCTTGGAATACGTGTTTAACTGCATGTTATCAAAATCGATCTATATGCCATATTAGTAGCTGAGCCTATTAATTGCATATTGCATGTGTTGCATTAGACATTTGGCATAGTTAGGAATTATGCATATTTTTCTAACTCATATCTTTTTGGCTTGGTATACTAGGTGAGTTTTTAGTGCTTTAGCATACTTGTATGAGTGTGAATGTCACCATGACTAGCATGCTTACCATGAGGCTAAATACTTACTTGTTAAACTGCCTGAATGCCTATGGATGAAGGCTTGTTGCTTGAATTGGAACGATTCAACGAATGTACGTTTAAGCCCACTTTGTTGAGTGGAAAATTCGCAACTTTAAGCCTACTTTGTTGAGTGGAAAATTCAAACTCTTTTCGAAAAACAAATATGAAATTGAGTTGTTCCAATTCGGGTAAACTAGTCTATGCTTCCTTATGGGCATCACATAGTAATTCTAGCCTAATAAACCGGAACAAGAGCATATAATCTACATAAAAATCATATCATGATTAGTAGAGACTGATCTTTGATCGGGCAAGCGGGGGTGCTCAATTCATGACCTTCCCCTCTCGTACCAAAGTTCCCGAGCCGAGGCAACTTTGGTGATGACAGACACGTGGCCTTTGGCACGAGTCATGGGTTTCCTAAATTTTCCCAAAATAAAATATTTAGGTGGCGATTCTGTATTTGGCAAAGTAGTCCATTTTTGGCAATTTGATTCAAAATTGATTTTCCAAAAGATTTACCGGATTTGGACTCTTTGGTGTTTATCAACTTCATATTGCACTTGTGAGATTAGATTCAGAACCGCGGGAGTCCGAACTGTAGGGCTTCTTTCGAGTTTCGGAGAGGGGGCACGAAAATTTTGAGCTACAGTATCTCAAAAAGAGAATGCCGGATGCAAGGTGTCAAGTGTGGTCCGTACCTGGCGTGCGCCCGAGGCTGTAACGTACCCGTGCCCAATCTTCGGTGGCTCAATCGGGAGCTGGTAGATCATCTCACTCGGCCGCCCGCAAGGAATCATGGTAGGAATCGTAGGCCAACCGGAAGCCTGCGCAGCCGGAAGGGCCTCTCCAATACCACCCTTGACCTCTTGAGTAGCCTCTCCAGCCAAGGGATCACCTATTGTGTCACCCGTGCGAACTCCAATCAAGGGTGGCATAAGATAAGTCCGGATAAAGGTCGTGTAATCTTTGTCCCCTCAGAAGTAGTCGGCATCCAGCCAACCATATGTTGAATAATGGCCTCAGTTGGGAGGCTATCAGCTGTCCTCATGGATGCTAAGGACGACATTGGAACAATCGGGTTAGGCAAGCCCAGTGTCTGGCGTATAAACCACTCTCCCAATAACCAGGCCCGACAGAATGGGCCCTCCAGCAAAATTTGATATCGAGAGATAGCCCAAGACCCAGCATACTGGTCCCTGACTCCGGCTGGCATCATCGCCCATGGCTGCCATGTGATTTGTAAATAGAGACGATACAAGTTGTTAGTTGTTGTTAGTTATCAGAATGTGGATCAAAATAGTAGCAATGGAAATAAAGCAAAAATGAGCTCAAGTTTCGGATTACCTCCCGGGTGACCACTGTGTCAAAGTACTGGCAATAAAAGGCAAAGATTGTATCCTTGTAGCTCCAGTGGTGGCACTTGCCATCATACCGCGACGAGTAGCGTACGACCAAAGCAATCTCATCCATCAACTCTAGAGCCAAGGCCAGGAAATAGGCATGAACCCACAGCTGCAAGGAAAGATCAGCAGTGCGCATCAATAGTGTGTGAACAGATAGTAAACAGAAAGTGCAAAGCAGAATGCACAATATGTGAACAGATGTTAAACAGAAAGTGCAAGGCAGAAAGCACGATACATGAACAAATATAAAGCAGAAAATGCAAAGCAAAAGGCATAAGAAGTAAACAGAATTGAAATGCAGTGCATACCTCCTAGGCTCTCTAGTAGCCTCTGATCCCATTTCCCTTCATGCGGGAACTGGAGCTTATGTAGCCATAAAGTGTGGCAAGGCCGACTTTACCCCAGTCGTAAACCGGACCCAAGGCAGGGTCACAAGGGTGCTCAACAAGTACAAACCCACGGTATGCCACCAGTTCATGAACAAGTAATGTCGAGAATGTACATCAAGAAACCCTGGGTGTACTACTCTACCTCCTCCTAAGTCTTAAGCTAACTTCTGCGGAAGCACTCGAGGAACTAACTGTATCGCACCATAGCTGGTCTATATTGAGGTGGGCTCGCTCTGAGTAGGCAGATCCAAGCAGCCTCCCACTGGCCCATATCCATGTCGAAAGGGACCGGATCACCCCCTACTCTTAAGCCTATGATCATCGAGAAGTCATAGTGGGTCATCATCATCTCCCCAGTGGAAGAGAAGTGGAAGGAGTCGGTGGTATCCCACCACCTCTCCACTAATGCTCTGAGTAGGGCCCGGCTGGCCATGTGGCATGTAAGCTCGGTGTAGAGTAAGCCAAAACCTGCCTCATCGACAAGGTCACGGACCCAGGGAGGAAGCTTGTGATACCAATCCCTGGCCATCACTGCCCCGTAACCCCTATAAGAGCGAGAGTCTTCATGTGGCAAAAAAGGAGTGAATCAGATAAAAGGCAGTGCAAGATAGTCAAATAAAAGGCAGTAAGCAGTAAAATAAAGGTTGTACCTCAGTAGCGCCATGAGAAAGGTGAGAGTCCGGCTCCCTCAACAAAATATCCTCCGGCATGTCATCAACGAAATCATCAAAGCACCTGATGCCTCTGGGCTCCATTATCTGCGTATGGGGGTGGTAAGTGGCCGGATCAAAGAGCTTCACCCTCAATGGTGGTAACTCAAGCTCAAGCTCTAGGGCAAAGACCTCTGTCTCTACCTCGAAGTTAGCGACAATGTCCTCTACTGCCTCACCAGCCTCATCAGCTGTAAGCTCCTTAACCTCAATAGCAGGTGGAAGCATATGTACCTCAAGAGGGGCACCATCATGAGGAATGTCATCTACAATCTGGAAAGTGGGTGAAAAGTGGGTGAAAAATGAAGGACAATAGAGTAAAGAGGGAAAACTTGGGAAAAAATCAACCCTAGGAGAGAGAAAATGGGAGAAAAAGTCAAAACTCGGGAAAGTTCACTAAACCTAAGAGAAACTCGAGGAGAACAAGCCTAAAGTGTTAAAAACCCAGAAAAATCAATGAAAACAAAATCTAATCGGTTCAAAGTGAAGAAGGCCAAAGAGGTTTTATGAATAAAGTTTGCATGAGGCATTGGAAAAGGCGTACAAAGCACAAATCTAGAGGAAAAAAGCACCTAGAGAGAGAGAGATAGAAGGATTTCGGTCATAAGGGTGTGTACAAATGAAGCTTGGATGATGATTTAAAGAAGACCCATGGCTAAAAGGACGAAACGGCCTCGATTTTGCATTAGTAGCCGACAGGCCACTAATAGTGAGCGGCCGTACATAGGGCTGCAAATGAACCGAGCTGTTCGTGAACAGGCTCGGCTCGGCTCGGTAAGGGCTCGGCTCGGCTCGGCTCGTTTACTAAACGAGCCGAGCTCGAGCTCGATTATTGGGCTCGTTTCATTAACGAGCCGAGCTCGAGCTCGACTGTGTTCGGCTCGGTAGGCTCGGCTCGTTTATCTATAATTAAATTATATAATAAATATATTATTTATATATTAAATAATATATAAATATATATAAATACATTATTTATATATTAAAAATATATAAATATATATATAAATAATAATATAAATGCATTTTTTATATATTAAATAATATAAATAATATTTTTTATTTAAAAATTTATATTTAAATAATATAAATAATATAAAAAAAAATTTATCGAGCCGAGCCGAGCCGAGCTCGAGTTCGACAAAAATTAACGAGCCGAGCCGAGCTCGAGCCCAGTCCTTTATCGAGCCGAGCTCGAGCTTAATAAACGAGCTCGATAGCTTGACGAGCCGAGCTCGAGCCCAGCAAAGCTCGGCTCGGCTCGGCTCGTTTGCACCCCTAGCCGTACACTATTAGTGGCCGGCAGGCCCCCTCTATGGCCCGGTGCTAGTTTTGTTCCCCTTTTGCTCTAACAGTGTATGGGACGTTCTATTTTGGGTCTGGAAAGAAGGATTGACGGATTTGAATTGGATTTGATTTCTGAGGAGCTTGAAATTGTGTTCCGGTTGCGCTGTTCCAATGCTCGCTGTACTCCGGCATGCGAACGTGCCCCAATTTCAAATATGAACAAGTTGTATCCTTTTGAGCATTTTGCAAAGCCTCCGGGGGGGTGGGTACATTGGAGTTTGTCGTAGAACGTCGCTTTTGTTCGTTTTGTCAATTTACATATCTGATATCTTCTTTTGCATAGAACATGCAGGCTCACATACCTCTTATGTTGCATGTGTGCCTTGTATCATTCATGACTCACATGCTTTTAATTACCTTGTATAGAACATGCTTGCAGTCTTGCATAGAACATGCTTTCGATTCGTGCATAGAACATGCTTTCGATTCTTGCGTAGAACATGCTTGCAATCTTGTATAGAACATGCTTTTGATTCGTGCATAAAACATGCTTTTGATAATCTTGCATAAAACATGCGTTGTCATTATATTGGTTTCAATCTCGGTCACTTTGTGCATCTATCACACCCGTTCATATTGTGCATCTATAGTACTCATTCACTTTGTGCATTTATGGCACCCGTTCAATTTGTGCATCTATCGCACTCGTTCATTTTGTGCATCTATTGCACTCGTTCACTTTGTGTATCTATCGCACTTGTTCACTTTGTGCATCTATTGCACACTCTTACTGCCTTGTGCATCTATCGCATAATCTCATCTATCATATCATCTCGGGGTGTGCGAAAGCACGACCCTCAGAGGTTTTTCTCCTCTTCTCACAATTTCGGCGTGGTTAGAGTGTGTTTTTATTTCTTTCCGCATGAGACAAGGTTGGACTTCTTTGTAATTATTTTGTTATTGCTTATTGTATCATCTTACACAAGCATGGATTTTCAAAATAACCGGCTTCGTGAGATAAGTGAGTCCAGCTGTATATTCTTTGTGCATATCATTTGCATCTTGCCCCTGAACTACGCTGGTTTGATTCCTTACAAAGGGATACGTTAGCGGCTTTCGAGCTCAACCAATTTAATTTATGTCTTGATTGTTTGCCCAAATCTTATGGCCTTGTTAAAATGGATCACCTCTGGGCTTTGACATTTACTCACATCATTTCATAACTTCAAGCTCTGTCAAAGAGGGGCAACTATAGACACCCTATTTTTTACCGTCCTTAAGACTTGGGCGCCACCAATTGATCACCTAATGATGAATTTACACGCTTGTCCAAATGCTCGATTTCCTCAGCAGGAAACCTCAGTTTTGAGCCTCAATAACCTACAAACCTTGTGCCTTGTTTTTGGACCAAAATAGTAGTTTTTCGAGCCTGACCATCCTGGGACCTGCAGACCCACTAGTGGTCGGCTGCCCACTATTAATGGCCTACCAGCCACTTGTGTAAAAATTCAAATCTTTTTATCAGCTGTGCCAACTATCTCCACAAATGCATGCACTGCACCAGCTATGTCTGTATGGATATTTTCGAGATATGTAAACAAAAGGATCACTCCTCTTTAAGAGGTATACATCCTAGCTTCTTTACACTACTTCTTTCCCATCATTTCTTGCTATTTTTGGACTATTTTTCACCTATGGTTATGGGCTGAAACTTGTGGTTTAAGGCCATAAAAGGTAGAGGGGTTGACCACCCTTCTTTGAACCTTACTTCCTAGGCCTTTAACCTTGTGTTTCCCATCTTGTCATAACCTCTTTTTGAGCTTTTTGTCACTGAATTTTAGAGGTTTTTTAGAGGTTAAAATATGGTTTTGAAGTTCCAAAAATTGAGGGGTTAGCCTCCCCTCCTTTGGCTTGTTTACTAGCTTAATTGCTCCATTATATTAGCTTGCTTTTTGTTGATGTTTTTACCTTAATTTCAGTGCTGTTTTAGCGGAGCAATTAAGGAGGTGCAAAACTGTGTAGAGGCATTCTCGGGGAAGAAATTCATGTGCATACATAAGTCATTTCCTTGCTTCTCGGGGCCGGTTAAATAGTGGACTCGTAATTAATTAGATTAATTAGTTAAGATTCGTGTTGTATTGTACTAATTAGCTAGTGTAGCTAGTGAAATAGTTAACTACTTAGTTAGTTCAATTCTCATTTGTAATAATTTGGTTTGTAATGATTAGTTAATTTCTTAATTAGCTAATTCATTCATTCGGACCCTCCTACGCGAGGGCAAATATGTAATAAGTGTGTATGTCTTCCAACCTCATGTCTTTCTCCCTTTTATTTACCCGCTTATGATGGATAATGTAGCACATCATATTTTGTTTAGCATTATGCATGTATAAAGCATTCAATTATCTTACATGCATTAGACTCGGTTCATCATACTAACAAGCATTGTCGTTTAAATACTTCTTTGAAAACGTACTTAAATCGCATGCTATCAAACTTACTCACATGCCATATTTGTAACTGAGCCTATTAATCGCATATTGCATGTGTTGCATCAGTCAAGTTGCATTAGTTAGGGACATGCATGTTTTCTAATTCTTTTTGTTTGTTTGTCTTGCCTTGGAGTACTAGGTGAGCACTTACTGCTTTAGCATATTGCATATGTGTGATTGTTGTCATAACAAGCATGTTTTTCATGAGGCTTTGCTTAAGTGATATAACTCTTGAATGTCTGTGGATGAAGGCTAATTGCTTAAATTGGGAGAATTTGAGTAATGTGCATGTGAGATCACTTTGTCAAGTGGTATATATCCAAAACAATTTTCAAACAAACATGAAATCAAAGAGTTCCAATTTTTGCAAATTAGTCTATGCTTGTGTGTAACACATATTAAGTTAGCCTAATAATCGAAACAGGAGCATATAATATAAATAAGAATCACATCATGATTAGTAGAGGCTAATCTTTGATCGGGCGAGTGGGGTGCTCAATTCATGACCTTCCCCTCTCGTACCTAAGTTCTCGAGCCGAGACACTTTGGTTATGACAGACACATGGCCTTTGGCACGAGTCATGTGTTTCCTAAATTTTCTAAAAATATTTAGGTGGCAACTCTGTAATTTGGCAAAGTAGTCCATTTTTGGCATTTTGATTCAAAATCGATTTTCCAAAAGATTTGTCGGATTTGGACTTATTTGTGTTTGTCTATTTCACATTGCATTTGTGAAGTTAGATTTAGAACCACAGGAGTCCGAACTGTAAGGCTAGTCATATCCGAAAGGAGCACGAAAAGCAAGCCATAATAATCTTCTCCCATTCTTAAGGTTTCATCTCTTTACAAAAGTATAGCACATGCAGTAATACATTCATAAGTCCTAACCTTGAATCTATAACACGTGTCATAGCAAAAGATATGAACTGAGAGTTAAACAGCTAGAGTAATGCCCTATTGGCTACAATTTTGCAAGACGATGCTTGATTACAGCAAAAGTGAGTTTATACTCAATACAAATAAAGCCCTAGGCTTGTACAAAATAATTACAACAATAAATAAAAATAGAAGCTCTTGGCTCAAAGTCCTCCTAAGTTATTGCCTTGGCGGAGGCATGCCATCAGCACCTGAAAATGATTTTCCACATAGGGTGAGCCACAACCCAGTAAAGATACTCTAACATAGTGTATGAATCGTAATTGAGCTATAATGTGAATGCATATGCAATGCTTGTGTCAAAAACCTTTTATATCTCTTTCCAAAACAATGTTATACTAGATTTATATCATAATTCATGCAATCAATTTCTTTTCAATAGAAAACAGTGTAGTGGATACAACACTGGAAATCTCAAGGACGTGTCTGCAAGTAGGCTATGAGCATTACCAATTTGTCATTTTTACCAATATTAATCAGAAAGCTTGACACCTAACTGTGCGGGTTTCTGGACTTTCACCAAAGACACATAGGCCAACATAATACCACAACTACACTCCTATCCAGATTCACCATGGTATTCACCCATTTTTCTCAAAACAACAACAATTTCAATGTGTTAAATATGTTACAATGCTCAATGTAAATGGATGAGAAAATAGTTTCAATTCACCCAATTCTCATTCAATTTCTACAACAATCATAGTTATCCTCTACTGATAGCCCAAAATAGATATCTCTAAATAGATAATTAATTTTCAACACAAATATACTTTCCAACATTTCCAATTCGAAGTTATAATTCCTATCCAACTCCACTATCATCATCATCATTGTGCCAATTCCATAATACCAACATAAATTCCATTTTCTCTTAAATTAGAGAAAAACCCCCTTCCTGCAAAAATCATTTCCCAAGGATAAAATCCATTATATATCCGAACCCAACCATTTTTACAAAGTCACAATCATATACAAGAGCCCAATTTGAAAACCCCTCTTTTAATTTAAAAACCAAACCCTAGGTTTTATCCAAAAATCCCCAAATCACTATCTTGTTTAGGAAAAGCAAATAACTAAGTTAAAAATTATAAAAAAAAAGGGCCAAAGTAATCCCTACCTCAAACACAAGAACCAAGAAAAACAAGAGTTGAAACTTAATGAAACTGAAAATGAACTTTGCTCCGATCAAAACGAAACCCTAGGTGAGCTCTACCTTCTTATCAAAGGGACTATGGTGTAAAAAGCAACAGATCAAGATGTATTTGAGTTTTTGAGAGGGTTTCTAGAGAGAGAGTAAGTAGATCTAGGATTTGGAGTGCTTTAGAGAGATAGAGAGAGATGAGAAAATAACTCAAAAGAGACCCTCTTCGAGCTGATATACCCGCATATTGCTCGAGTGCAGGAATGGTCGCTTGAGCGACTAGACACAACGAAAACACCACTCGAGTACAAGAATGGTCGCTCAAGCGCATAATGCACCCTCCTAGTAGTTTAGACCTGCAAAAGTTTGCTCGAGAGCAAGAAACATCACTCGAGCGTAAATATCAAGGTCTCAGAAATCTATAGACTGTAAAAGACTGCTCGAGTACAAGTAGTGTGGCTCGAGCGAACAAGCAAAATTCTAGGCAGAATTTCTTTTGAAAAACAAGCTACTAGCATGTTCCAAACATGACAATAATAATTCAACAACCAAACTCAATGAAGTACAAGATGAATAAGGACATGAATGGTGATACAAGACAAGATATCCTGAATCCCAAAACAATAAGCGGGTCGAGTCCAAATTGGAATTGTTATATCTTTTTAGTGGATTGTTTTGTGGCTTTGGCCTGTGATTTTTTTTTATCACAATTGGAGGCACTCCAATTGTGGTTTTTTCACGTTAAATTGTTGTGTCGATTTGTCTTTGATTGTTTGATTGGGATTGCCATTCGGTATTTAAAATTGAAACATAATCACAAATCAATATCTCAAGAATTTTTAGATTTTTCGAAGCTAAGTAAATGTTGCTGGGAGGGGTAGAGTAGGTCCTGCTGTTCATGCAACTAGTCTTGTAACAAGTGGTGAAGGCAAATGAGTCAATGCTAGTACAATTGGAGTAAATGCTAGTGTGAGGGGCATAAAAGATCTTGCATGTGCAAGTGGTAGAGTAAATACTGGTGGGAGAGGCAAGGGCAATCCCGCAACAATAAGTGGTGCAGTAAATGCTAATGCGAGGGGCAAACGTAAATTTTCTTCCATAACTTATGTACTTGAGAAAGTAAGAGCAAGGAAGCAAGCTAAAGAATTGGCTAGTGGGAGACAATAGAGCATATAGTTGAATATGTTGTGTTTTTGTATTGAAACAAATGATGGTATGTTTGTATTTAAGCAAATGAAAGGTAGGGTATTGTGCCTGCATGATTTATGTTTTTGATAAATTGCTTAAAGTCAGTAGGTTTTCTTTATCAGTTGATGAAACTTAAGTGTTTTTGTGTCATTTGAACATATGAGACTTAAGTGGCATTTGTGGAATTATAATACAACAATTTTTTTGTGCCATTGTAATGCAGATTTAAAGACCATTTAATGCAGAATTCATTGTGCCATTGGAAACATTGTTACTGTGGCATTGTTATGCAGATTTTTTTTGTGGCATTGGGAATTTGTTATTTTGTGCCATTGATTGATGAAACTATTTTGGAATTAAGGACCTATTTTGGAATTAAAGACATTGTTATAGATTTGTTTTGGAATTAAAGTTAGTAGATTTAAAGACCTGTTTTGGAATATTTTTGTGCCATTGTAATGATGCTTGTGATTTTGGCATTGGAATGCAGATTGTATTCTATTAATGTAAACATCATGTTTTAAGAACAAAATTTAAAACCAAAATTTCATTCATTTCATAGATAGATCAAGTAATTCATTTCATAGATAGAACAAGTGCATAGTGTGCGCCTTACAAATTCATTTCATACTAAACAATAACATGGTGCTAATAAAACACACAACTAAAACCACCATTGATGCATTCATTATCATGTTCAGTGCCTTCAATGTTCATTTACAGCTTCATGAGTCTTCCATTAAACTGCATATGCTTCAGCTTCCTCAATTCTTGGCTTCTCGTCAATCTGATCTCTTCCATGGGTGGGAGCCAATTCAACTAGCTTGCACCAAGCCCAGAAATCACAACCCCGCTTTTCATACACATAGTACAACCTACCTTTTGAAGGCTTACTTTACCACTCTAATGTTTGCTTTTTTCCCATAATAATATTTCTTGCTGGTGAACCTCAAGAATTGTGCTTCCCCACCATCCATATTGTTTGAAGACGACATTTCTTGTTAGGTAGAGTAGGTTGCAACTGACATAGAAAGGAAGGTAAGAGTAAATAAACCATATTGATGTGTGGAGCTTTTATTTCCAACTCTAAGGGCATTTTAGTCATTTAATTAGGAGGGAAACCTGTCTTTTCATACCTACTTGTGCAGTAGGTGCGTGTTATGCACAAGCTATTATGTTAGATGAAAATACTAACTATGCAATTAGTCCAAAAATCACATGGAGGTTATGTGGTCATTTCCCAACGTAAGGGAATAAACCGCACATGACCTAAATCACATGGGAATTAAAGTGAAGTTTGCCCGGTATAATAATAGATAGCTATGTTGTAATACTTGTTAGTTAAAATCCCTAGTGTGATTCATTTTTTTCAATTCCAATGCACTAGGCATATGATTAGGCATTTTGACTCAACTCATATTCACTAGCTACATGTAGCTAGCTTTCAACGCTAGGCAAAATGTATTAAATCATTAGGATCATTTCCCTCCATTTTTATTGTTAACGTGACATTCTATAAAATTAATAGTATTTGGATAAATAGCTAAAATAAAGAGCATGATTGGAGTAAAAACATAAAACAGTTGATAGGCAAAATAAAATATATACTTTATAATAATATTTAGATAGGTAAAATGCCTACTATCATTGGAGATGCTCTAATATTGTTAATATTATGTATTAGTAATTTTATCTACAACATTTGATTAAAAATAAAAATGTTTTTATAAGATTGCAAAACCTAAGAGACAAGTATATAATAACTAAAACATTAGAGTTGAAATTATAAATAGTCTGGACTAAAAGAGAGCAAAACAAAAAGTTTGAGGACGAAAATAAAAATAAAAAATAAAAAAAATAATTAAAATTTAAAGGACTAAAGCAACAAAAACTATATAATTGCAGGAACTTTGGACTACTTTATCCTAATTAGATTACGTAGGAGAGGATTAGAATATAAGCAATCATCAAATGAAACCATAACCCTAAATTTTGCGTCCCATGAGTTCTTGCCTCCCTAATTTGCATTAAAATAAAGGAATTCATACTTGACTGACTCACAACAAAAGAAAATAAATAAGTACAGAAAGAAGAATAAGTAGTTCGAAAACCAACAAAATCAACGAGTGAAACTGATGGCATAAGAACAAAAATGGTCATAAACTATCATAGAATGAAAGTTTTGGGTCTCTTGTGTAGCCTAATAGTTAAAGAAACAAATTCTAAGACAAATCGTGCTTTGGATTATTTAAGTTTGACTCTTGTTATATTTCTTAAACTTAACTAATATATGTGATTTGTGAATGATTTTGTAGGTATTAAAAATTTATTTTGCAATGTGGTTGTAGACACTAAAATTTTTAATTTATTTCATCACCTTTTGAGTAGTTATGACTAGTATTGTTAGTATCTTACGATTCAAGATACACACCTTACGATTTGATAATTTTCATAAGTAAATTGATACTATCATCAATGCATATCTTAAATTAAATTTATTTTAATATATATATAATACATAATGCGATATATGATACATAATACATATATTACATCAATACTTAAAAAATTAAAAATATATAAATATTAAAATTATTTCATGTAAATAAGTATTGTCAAAATATTTCATTTACTTGTTGAAAAATGTATTTTTCACATGAGAATGGTACTTTATATTTTATTTCTCATATGTTGTATTGAATTAAGTATCTTGTGTCATTGATTTATGCTTTACAAAGACAATATGTATTGATCCATGTATATATTTAATTTAAAAAATTGTGTTTATGCAACTTAAAAATGCACAAATTATACCGATAATTCTTGCATTTTGCTCCTTGTGCCATTTTCGTTTCTACACTTTCAATTAATTGAATTTTGACGCTTAATTTTATATTGTGTCAATTTGGTCCAATTTAGTACTGTTAGAATTTTTGATAGAAAATGATCATTAAGTTGATTGAGATTAACTCACTAAATTGATCAAATTTATGATTTTGCCCTTATAAGCATGACATGTGTTGCTCGTATATTAATTTTTTATTTTTAAAAAAATTGATAACATTTGCTATCAATTGGATTAAATTAAGACCAAATCATAAATCAACGGTCAAAATTGAATCAATTAAAATTACAAAGATTAAAATGACAGAATAACTAAATAGTATAAGGACTACTTGTGTAATTTGTCCTTTAACAAATTATCTAATGTTTAGTGCTTTATTTCCACAAAATATTTATTTTTTATAACTATATTTATTTTTTATCGACTTTTAAAGGTGTTAAGTATCTCACAATGTATGATACGATACACAAAATAAATACACCACTCGTTGATTTGAAAATTATGATAATGACAAGTAAAATTCTCTTGATTATTCAAAATTAAGGTGATTAAAATGTTAGATAATGTCTCAACGGGACCACATAATTAAATGTGGTGTTATCATTTATAAAAAGCCTACAATTTAAGTGATTCAATTTAGTTAATAGGCTTAAGGGTATATGTGTTATGGACCTAATGTGTAGATACTAGTTGAATAATTTCTATTTCTATAAGGGGCAGAAATAGAAATTAAAACATATTGGTTAAAGTTGATTTTCATTCCTTTTGAACTTCCACAACCTTTCAGTTTTGAAAACCAATTACAACATTTAAAAGGTTATGGTCCCTATTCCTTTCCAAGTGGAAAAGAACACTGCCATTTTTCTAAATCCTCTCAAGGAGAAACATAAGGCACCAAAGGGGAAAGGATTAGAAGGCAATAACATAATCAATAACAAAGAGTTTATTGATAATCACGCTTCCGTTTAACCGTTCATCAATGGATTCGGGTATGTCATTTTGTCTTGATTTCTTGATGATACACATGGTAAATGATCCGAAGTGTAAGGTTTATGTTTTGAAATTTATGCTTACAATTGGTATCAGAGCAAGCATATCATGTGTCTTATCAGAATTGATATGCTTTATTCATTCTATTTAGTTTCCTGGAATCAGATTCTGAATTTTCTTATGGATGTAAATTCTGTTTTTTCCTGTTTTGTTCTGTGAAAATGGCAATCTGTTTTCTGAAATTGTAAAATGATTCGGTGGGCAGTTTTTTTTTTCTTTCTCTCAAATGGATGAACATCATGTATTTATATATATAGATATATCTTGCGATTTGATCGGTTTGATTTTGAACATCATAAAAAAAAAAAAAAAAAACTATTTGTTATTGGACCCGTCAATTCTATTTATATATGTATGTATATAATTGGGATTGCTGCAGATTATATAACATATACAGGGTCACAAATTTAGAAATCTTTAAATTTAATGTAATTTCATACTACGTCTACAGAAATTTACTTTTCTACCATTCTCAATATAAGTCCATTCAAGATGTCACAAAAGTGATCTCTCTTGTCTAGATTGTTTTATATGGAATGTTTTGATGTTCATGTCTGTGTATCTCATGCGGGTATTTATCGGTCCAAAGACATGATTAATACTTGGCAGAATTACACACGCATTTTGTGGTGATAAATATGTGTCAATTGTAAAGGAAACCTAATGTGAATAATAAATCCATCAAAAGATAGATTTGTTATTTGACATAACTTATTGTCAATGTTTGATCATTACAACAAGAATACCACTTACAGTTAATATCACTACCCAAAGGCTTGGTATTAATGTTGTGCTAGGTATCTTGAGATGTTGTCATTAAATTAATTTATTTAGAGATTATCTATTTGGTAACTTAATGTGAGCATAATTGTTCATTCCTTTTATTTTCTTTTCTATTCGGCTTACGTCTTGTAGCTAAAGGCTTTACTCAAAAAGAAGGAATTGACTTTAAAGAAACTTTCTCTCCAGTTTCTTCGAAAGATTCTTTTAGGACAATTATGGCGCTTGTTGCATATTTTGATCTTGAGTTGCATCAGATGGATGTCAAAACAGCTTTTCTTAATGGTGACATTAAAGAAACAATTTATATGGTGCAGCCAGAAAACTTTGTGTCAGGAGACCCAAAGAATATGGTTTGCAAATTGACTAAATCCATCTATGGACTCAAACAAGCTTCTCGTCAGTGGTACTTCAAATTTCATCAAGTTCTCACTTCGTATGGTTTTGAAACTAATGTGTGTGTCACAAGTTCAGTGGGAGTAAACACATATTTTTGGTTTTATATGTTGACGACATATTGCTTGCCACAAACGATATAAACTTATTGCATGACACCAAGAGATTTCTATCTAAGAATTTTGAAATGAAAGATATTGGTGATGTTTCCTTTGTATTAGGAATCGAAATACACCGAGATCGTTCTTGGGGTATTCTGGGATTATCACAAAGGCGCTATATCGAAAAAGTACTCATTAGATTTGGCATGCAAAATTGTAAATCAGGTGAAACCCCGGTTGCTAAGGGAGACAAGTTTAGTCTCAGCCAATGCCCGAAGAACAGTCTTGAAATTCAAGAAATGCAGAACATTCCTTATGCCTCGGCTGTAGGGAGTCTAATGTATGCTCAAGTATGTACGCGTCCGGATATTGCGTTTATAGTTGGTATGTTAGGCAGATATTTAAGTAATCCTAGCATGGATCATTGGAAAGCAGTCAAGCGTGTTATGCGATATTTACAGAGAACAAAGGAATATATGCTCACATATAGGAGATCGGATAAGTTAGAGGTCATTGGATATTCCGACTTCGATTTTGCTGGATGCCAAGACAATAGGAAATCCACATCAGGCTATATTTATCTGTTAGCTGGCGGAGCAATTTCTTGGAGGTCTGCAAAGCAGACGCTCATAGCTTCATCCACCATGGCCGCAGAGTTTGTAGCATGTTATGAGGCATCAAACCAAGGGATATGGCTGCGGAATTTTGTCACTAGGTTGCGTATTTTGGAAGGCACTGAAAGACCACTTAAGTTATATTGTGACAATAAGTCTGCAGTTTTATATTCCAATAACAATAGGAGCTCGACAAAATCAAAGCATATTGATATCAAGTTCCTAGTTGTAAAAGAAAGAGTGCAGAGTGGACAGATTTCCATAGAGCACATTGGGACAAACTCCATGATAGCGGATCCACTTACGAAGGGACTACCACCCAAGGTCTTTCATGAGAACACTGCTCAGATGGGTGTTGTTCTATTTGAGAACATTCTGGTTTAGTGGGAGTTTGTATTTATATTACTGCTTTATGTCAGCCTTGAGTTTTATCTATGTAATTAGATTAATTTCTGCAGAAATGAAATATTCAGTTTATTACGCTCTGTTACGTATTGTGAAGTATTGATCTCAATAAAGTTAAGTAGGACCAGTTGGAAATAGGCATGTATGGATCACATCACATGTAATTTCCATGCTACGCATCCATGATTGATCTATGTCATTTAGCTATATTAGTATACGTGACCATTGGTGGGTCGAGTTACGATTGATGTAACGAAGACCGCTTTGATCCTATATTAATATAGTTAATGGACAAGATTGTTTGGATACCCTCAAGTTATGATAACAAATTTCTGAGCTCACTAAAGTTAAGCACATTTTTCATGATACATATGTGGTCCAGTGAGAGATTGTTAGATAATGTCTCAATGGGACCACATAATTAAATGTGGTGTTATCATTTATAAGAAGCTTACAATTTAAGTGATTCAATTTAGTTAATAGGCTTAAGGGTATATGTGTTATGGACCTAATGTGTAGATACTAGTTGAATAATTTCTATTTCTATAAGGGGCAGAAATAGAAATTAAAACATATTGGTTAAAGTTGGTTTTCATTCCTTTTGAACTTTCACAACCTTTCAGTTTTGAAAACCAATTACAACCTTTAAAAGGTTATGGTCCCTATTCCTTCCCAAGTGGAAAAGAACACTGCCATTTTTCTAAATCCTCTTAAGGAGAAACATAAGGCACCAAAGGGGAAAGAATTAGAAGGCAATAACATAATCAATAACAAAGAGTTTATTGATAATCACGCTTCCGTTTAACCGTTCATTAATGGATTCGAGTATGTCATTTTGTCTTGATTTCTTGATGATACACATGATAAATGATCCGAAGTGTAAGGTTTATGTTTTGAAATTTATGCTTACATAAAATATTCAAAATAACGTGAATCTCACTAAAATTACAAAGCTTTATTAACCCATTTTAAGTTATAGATTGTGCCAAAAGAAAATGATCAACTCATATTGATAGTTGAATCAAATAGTTGGGTCAATCAAATGATGTGGATCCCTCAGTGGGCATTTGGCAACCCCAAAAAAAGAGCTAGATTTTAGCTAAAAAAATAATTAAATTATTTATTATCAATTAAAAATAATAAATGTCACATTAAATTTTTGAGAGACTTATTTATAAGTCCTATTTCGGACACTTATACTATGTTAAGTCTTGTGTAAATTCTTATAGAGTTTCAAGTCCTATTTAGATAGAAATATATTCCACAAGATCCTATTTGCGAAATGTAACGTGACACGTTACGTTACGTTTATGTGGGTGTCACGTCACGTTACGTTTATGTAATGTCTCATCTGATATGGTCACGTTACGTTTATGTTGGTGTCACATTACGTTTCGCAAATTTAATCTATGGTAATATTCAATTTCCTATATAGGAAATTGAATGTTATCATAGATCATATCTATATGAATGTGAATTTCAAAATACACAAACAAGTAATATTTTCACATTCAATTTTAAAAATTAAAAACCTAGTAAGTTTACAAATAATATTTTTACATTCAATTTTAAAAATAAAAAACCTAGTAAGTTTGCGAAACGTAACACGTTACGTTACGTTTATATAGGTGTCACGTTACGTTTTACAAACTTAATCTATGGTAATATTTAATTTCATATATATGGTTTTACCATTATTTATAATATTAACAATTAATATTGAGGGTAAATGTGTCAACAAATTTCACACAAGACTTGTGGGAAAATAAGTTTTTTCATAAGAGCATATGTAGCATAAGTCTCCCTAATAGGACTTATAAATAATTTTCCTAAATTTTTCACTAGAAAAGAAAAATAAATTTTTTCTATAATTTTCCAAACAAATAAATGAGCTTGTTTAGAAACTAACCATAACGACATCTGATTGACACATTTTAGCACATAAAAGACATGACATTGTGCGAAAATAAAATAAAATTTAATTTAATTTAAATTTATTGTAAAGACTTGTTCAATTCAACAAGTTTCTATAGGTTTGGATTACAACATGTCCCAAAAATTGAATCAGAGAATTTTTTTTTTTTTTTAATCAGCAAGAAGAGAATTTTATTGATAATAAATCCAGTACAACAAAAAGAGAATTTTTATTTTTTATTTTTTTGTGTTTCAATCCATTAACAAATAGAACATTTTCAATAATGGAAGAGGAACTTTTACTAATACTACCTACACCAATAATTTTTCTTTTGTTGTTGTCTCCAAATGTTGCACATCCACCATCTTTAGAGAAGGTAGTGAACACTAATTTGTCTCCAGTCATGTGTCCTGAACATCCACTATCCAAGTACTATTTTTCTTTTCTAGATTTTGCCTTATAGAACACCTACATAAAAAATTATAAAAAAATCAAATATTTAATTTTGGTATCCATATTTTCTTGGGTCTGTAATTATTAGTTTGCGAATTACTTGATTTTGAAACCCATCTCATATTTGTTCTCAACAAATTTTTCTTGTAAAGACAAGATGAAAATTTGTGCCATTTTCTAAAAAAATAATAAGTAATAAGTGGGACACTAATAAGCAAGTTTCAACAAATAAATTTTTATAAAAAGTCTGTTTCTTGTAAGGTTTGTATGCAATACATGTTTTGTTGAAAACATATCTTTGATTTTCCAAGTAATTGATTTAAATTTTATTTTTCTTGTGTGAATTTAAAAATTATTTTATTTAATTATTTTATGTTTTCTTTTAAAGAATTATTTTCAATTTTCAAATCACTTGAAAAAAAAAAATTAAAGAATCATTTCCTTTTTCAAATCACTTGAAGAATTTTTTAAAGAATTATTTTCCTTTTTCAAACTTTCATTTTCATTGATAAGCAAAACATTAGATTTTCTAAGAATATAATTTTTCAAAATTACCTTTTTAAAATCTTCATGAAGTTCCCCAACAATATTTAGCAATTCTTCATAGGAAAGAGAATTTTTAGTTACCACGTCATCGTCAATTCCCATAAAGCAAAGATTTATCACTTCTGAGTCACTTGACTCGCTATCTAAATTACTATAGTCGCTTTCTCTCCATGTTGCCATCATAGCTCTTATTTTGCTCTTTTTCTTTTACTTTATCTTCTTTAGGTTGGGACAATCATATTTAATGTGTCCCGATTTCTTATAATCATAACAAATTATTTGGTCTTTCTTTTCTTTTTCATCTCTATTAAATAACTTTTTGTGAAATCTTCTTTTAAATTACTTATCTCTTTTTAGTAAATTTTTAAATTTTTTAGTAACCATCACAATGTCACCATCCTCATCACTTAGGTTGTCGTTTTCTTCATCTTTTTCTTTAATTGATGTTTTGAAAGAAATTCCTTCTTCTTCTTATCATTGTCATCATCGTCAATCTTTATCAAAATCTCATGAGTCATTAATGACCCAAGAAGTTCATCTAAACCGGGTGTATTGAGATCCTTGGCTTCTTGGATAGTTGTCACTTTTAGTTCCCAATTCTTTGGTAACTACTTGGGAACTTTTCTATAACACTCCCAAAAATATACAATAAATACATGCCATAAACGGAAAGATAATAGAAATAATGTGCTTTCATACATTAGAGTTCGTATGCAAAAGATAACACATGTGATACACATTCATAAATGTTCATCCTAAATCTACAGCATATGTTACAATGATATAAGAATTAAAAGCTAAACAGGTAATAATATGCCCTATAGGCTTACATCTTTCCAAGTCATTGCTTGGTTACAACAAAAGTGAGTCTAGCTCAATACAATTAAAGCCCTTTGCTATACAAAGAATACAACAAAAGAAAGAAGTTCTTGCTCTCAAAAGCCCCTCCCCGCTATTGCCTTGGGGAGGCATGTCACCAACACCTAAAAATGATTTTTCCCAAATAGGGTGAGCCACAACCCAGTAGGAATAATCTATTACAATATATGATATTTAACAGAGATATAAATACAATGTGCATATACAATGCCTGTGACAAAATATTCACATTTGTATACAAGCATAAAATACTAAGTTTATATCTTATTCCATTTTCCTTTAATTCATTTCAATTCATGAGCCAATTTAATTATCTTTCAACAACCCAACTAAGACTACAACTAAGTGGCTATCAAATCAACATAATTACCACACAAACACTTCAATCTGCTATTTTACGAAATTTCGTCCGCGGGATCGGCACCCATATATACGCGCAATTTCGAGACTTTCACCTTGGACACACAAGCTAACTTAATTTCAGTGGAGTCCATCCCTTATCTCCTCCCAAACAATGGAGTACATCACCTTTCTTCTTCCAAACAATCACACATATACAATGTATTTAGACTTAGTCATATTCAATGACAACCAACAAGAGATTAGTTTCAATTTATCTAATCCTCATGCAATTTCTACAACAATCATGGCTATTCTCCACCGATGACCCAATATAAATATTTCTAAACAGATATTCAATCTCAAAACAGACAAATCATCTAAATTTCCATTGGTGTGAGTTCATAATACACATCTAGCTCCACCAATCTTACACAATGACTAAATAACTAAGTTAAAAACCATATGAAAGCATAAAAATCTCTACCTCCATAGAAGCCCAAAGGAGGAGTGGAGAAACTTCAAAGATGTCAAAACCAAACTCTATTTGGATGTAATGGTAGCCCTTGAGATGCTCCACCTTTTTATCAAAAGGAGTAGGGTAGAGAGATCCTTAGATCCTAGTGGATTCATAGAGAGAAGTCAGATTTTAGAGAGAGAATAAACTGGTATAGAGTTTTTGAGTGAAAAGATATCAAAAGTAATATAAAAATGAGTTGCTGCGAACTAATATACGCGAGGCTCACTCGAGCGCAAGAGTTGTCGCTCGAGCGACCAAACACAATAAGTGGCCTCGCTCGAGCGCAAAAAGCATCGCTCGAGTGTAGAATACATACTCCCAAAAGTTTTATAGACATACACCGTTGCTCGAGCGCAAGAAACCACGCTTGAGTGAAGAACAATACCCTCTCAGTATCTCTGCAAGCTTGCAAAAATACTGGGAGTTTACAAAGCCCGCTCAAGCGAAGAAGCAAATTTCTGGACAACAACAATTTGACCAACTAACAACCAACCTGTTCCAAACATACCCAATACATTCCAATACTCAAACTCAAAGTGAAAATGAGGGAAAAAGACATGAATAACAATATTAAACCATGAAACCCGAGTCCGGAATACAACAATGGTCGGGTCAAAACCGGAATCGCTATATTTTCTCACCATTTCACTATTAGTATATATTTTATCAAGATTTTTCAAAGAATTTGTAATATCTGTAAAGTTGGTAAACATTTTAGAAATAGATTCATCAAATTTCATTTTGAACGATTCATAATTATGAATAAGCATATTAATATGTGACTCCTTAACTTGATTTTTGCATACATGACTTCTAATTCATCTCATTCCTCTTTTGTTTTAGGAACATTCTTTATATCTATGGTTTTGAAAGGAATATTTGGACAATTTTTAATAATTTTTTTATATCATCTAGTCTGTGCCTTGAATGTATATTATCATTGTATTTTTTCAATAATTATAATTAATATCAGTAAAATAGGAAGGCTGGGAAGGTGAGGGATCATCAATAATTTGTGATCCTATAATGATTGTCATTAATTAGCTCTAAAATGGTTAAGTCAAAAATACAAAAGCCCTTACTCTAGTACCAATTGTTACCCTTAGGCAAACCCAAGAGGGGAGTGAATTGAATTTCTAAATAAGTTGTTACATTAAAAAATCAACTCAAATAATAAATAAAAACAAAGATGAAGCAATAAAGATGAGAGTAATAAATTAAAATTTAATTCAAATGAGAAATAAAAAAAAATATATGAAGCAATATAAATGAGACTAATAAAAATAAACTAAAGGAAGGGAAGAGAGAGAAAATATATAATTTATAGTGGTTCGACTCAAATCATGCCTACATCTACTGCTCAAGATTTTTTTTTTGGATAATCACTCTTCAAGATCCTCTTTGAGATTTCTTTACTCACTACAAGAATTTTCACTTTTTGCGACTAAATTTTTAGTCGCCAAAAGTAATTTTTTAGTCGCCTATAGCCTTTAGCGACTAAATTTTTTGGTTGAAAAATTAGTAGTCGAAGAGTAGTCGGGAAAGCTAATTGGCGACTAAACTTAATTTAGTCGCCAAATGTATTCATTTGTCGACTAAATAATTAGTCGCCAATAGGTTGGAAAATTAATTAAATAATACATTTTTGCTGACCAATTTTTTTGTCACCAAAAGCCAATGATTAGTCGCGGAAAAATTTTTTGATACTAAATTTTTTAGTCGCCTAAAGCAAATACTAGTGTTTTGGCTACTAAAATTTTAGTCGCCTAAAGTTAATCTTTTTTTGCTACTAAAATTTTAGTCGGCAAATACTATTTCTTTTGGCTACTAAAAATTTAGTCACCTAAACTTCCACATTTTTGGCCACTAAAAATTTAGTCGCCTAAACTCCTACATTTTTTGCTACTAAATTTTTAGTCACCAAAAGTATTTTTATTCTTCAACTTTTGTTTTTAGCTACGAAATATTTTAGTCGCTAAATGTTTGATTTTCTTTTGGTTACAAAACTTTTAATAGCAAAAGGTTTGATTTTCTTTTGGTTACAAAACATTTAGCCAAATGGTTATTTTTCTTTTGCCTACAAAAAATTTAGTAGCCAAATGTTTGATTTTCTTTTGACTACAAAACTTTTGTAGCCAAATGTTTGTTTCCCCCCCCCCCTCCTTTTTTTGGCTACAAAATGTTTAGTCAGCAAAAACATGATATTTTGTTTTATTGCAAATATTATAATGTGTTTAGTCGCCAAAAGTGGTCGTCAAATGTGCAAATTCTTGTAGTGACTATTCGTCAAATAGTAATTACACTCAGGGATAGAATTAGGAGAAAACTATTGAGGGGCCATGCCCCTAATTTTTATGAAAAATACTGTTTGTCATAACATTTTAAAAATATTTATATCATTTTATACATAAAATAGCTCCTCAATATAAAAAATATATCCTATTATTATCTCATATTGCCTTCTTTTTTTATGTTGCACCAAAAAAACTTCTTCATTCTATTAGAGATTGCTTCTATGGTATTTTTTTTAAAAAAAATTCTATTTATATATATAATTTATATATCATATTGTACATACATGTGTGTTTGCAGTGGCAGAACCAAGAAATTAAATCAGAGGATGCACTTATTAATCAGTGTGTTTGGTTTTAGTTTTTTGAATTTAGTTTTTTGAAAACTAAGTTTTATATTTTTCGTATTTTTTTGGTTTTAGAGAATATTTTTTAAACTTTAAATAAATTTTTTACTTTTTTAGATGCACATTACTTAGATATGTATCCAAATAGTAAAATATTTGTGAAAACATATTTAAAAAAATTAATAAATATACAAAAATAAGAAAAATGTACTGAATTTTTATATTATTTTTATATTTTTTGGTATTTAGTGTATTTTTTAAAGATTTTTTTCACAAATATTATACTTTTTAGGTATATTTATGTTAGGTGTGTCTAAAATTTTTTTTAAAAAAATTGCTTAAAATATTTTAAAAATTTATTGAAAACATTAAAATACGGAAAATAAAAATATAGAATTTTTTGAAAACTATTTTCTAGAAACTAGAACCAAATAAGCTAAATATTATTTATAAATAGTGTATCATGGACAATATTAAAAAAAGTCATGGATATAAAGTTTTAAAATAAATTATATAATGATAATGTAATTTTTTTATACAAAATATGCTTAAAAATTCAATATAATAGTTATACAACGTCATCATTAACATGTGATACATCACCAATCAATAGTAAAGAAACACATAGAGAATAAACGCTACATGTCAAATGTAATCAATAATTCAA
This sequence comes from Camellia granthamiana, assembly GCA_036172215.1. Classification (NCBI taxonomy): domain Eukaryota; kingdom Viridiplantae; phylum Streptophyta; class Magnoliopsida; order Ericales; family Theaceae; genus Camellia; species Camellia granthamiana. The sequence continues at coordinate 22,340,297 of CM069909.1, read as the reverse complement.
TAAATTCTATATTTTCATTGAGATTAATTATGTTTGCATGTCAATAGTGATAGATATCACCATTACATTGAAATTTTCATAGATAATAATATCGTAGTCACTTTATTTTCAATCAAAATAATCATTATTATTTTAAAAATGTCATAGACATTTAAAATAATATTTTTATAAATTTTTTTATTTAAAGTATTTTCTTTATGTTTGCTTTAAAAAAATAAAAATAAAAAAATTACAAAACCCAGGGGGGCACGTGACCCCGTTGGCCCCTTGATAGCTCCGCCGTGTTTGTATATATGGTGTTTTTTTTTTTCCGGCTCCCTTCAAATGAAATCTTGATTTCGTTTTACACTTCTAGTTTCACATGTGCCAATGAATCTTAATAATTGATCAACTCTAATCACTCCAACTAATTAGTTTTAAATTCAGTACTAGTCACACCTAATTCAAATAATTTTATCCTAAAAATCACTTAAAAAATATAATTCACTTTTACAAGAAAAAAGATAAGGGATTGAAAACTGTTCCATAACAAAATCTCAAATTCTTAATAAATTTTCTCTCAAAAAAAAATTATATAACTCAATAAAAAAAAGAATCACACAATATTTTAAATTCTTAAATATCATAATTTTTTTTATCACTTGTCTCTTGCTTTGCTTTCTCTCCACGGTACTTTTATAGCAAAAAAAAAACCGTTTGAGGCTTCTCTTGAATTTCGGTGGCCTCTCCTCTGTCTTGGAATAAATTCGCCGAAGATAATGGGGAGGACAGAAGCCCTAGCACGCGGAGGAAAATCATCACTAATCAACTAAGCAAAGAAAAGACAAAACGGACCACCTTGCGGGTTTGTTTTAAAAAAATATGTTCACCCACCGTTTAAAAATATATATATATAATATGTTATTATACTCTAACCCTTCAGTTTAAGATGGTCTAAGTATATTTTTTTATTTATTATAAAAAGATATATAAAAAATTAAAGAGATAATATGACTCAAATAAATATATTTATTTAAATAAATACACTTATATTTATCATGCCAAACAACCCCATAATATAAAAAGTATTTTAAAAAGATGCCCATTAAACACAATCATATTTTAAATTGATGTAATATATGTTAAAATTTATTTTCATATATTTGTGTCAAATAATTTACGATGTATCCAAAAAAAAAATATTTTGTGTCAAATGATTATAAATATATATACTAAAGAGTTACAATTTATTTAATAATATTTTAGACATTATTGAAATTAAACCATGGAATTAACACAACACAATTCCTATAATAGAGGGAAATAAACACTATAAAAAAATAAAAAATAAAAAAAGATTTCAAATTCTTCTCCATAATAATTAAGCCCAAAACCTTGGAGTTGGGGTTTGTGTTCTGCCTTGTGGCTCAGCACCCATGTCGTGAGGCCCCCTGAGTGTGTATTCAGCGCTTTTTTTTTTGATAATCTAAACTATTTATATTATATAATTTTTCAAGTATATTATTCCAAAAAAAAAGATTAATTGGATATATACAACCCCATGATTAGTTCCAATTATTTTTAAAAAAAATTATCAAAGTTATACCAACTATTTATTTTTGTTTAAAACAAATGTGATCTTATTATGAGGTTATAAATGTGTAATTGATCTATTTTTTTCTATATATAATTTATTTGACAAACTTTATAATCTGTTATAAAATAGACTCGAAACACACTTCAACGGGGAGTGGAGTGAATCAGGACAATGTTTCCAATTAGAAAATAAAATAAAATCAATAAAATGGTACTTAAAAATGTAAGACGGTGGATTAAAAGTTACAAGGAAATGCTTAAAAAAAAGGCCAAGATCCCCCAATTATGTGCATAAGATCAGGATTGTTTTGACTTTTCAAGAAAGTTTTTTTTTCTTATCAATAAAAAAAAAAAAAGAACTCTTTGTATAGATATCATAACATCTGTAAATCATGACTCTGAAATAATTAGTTATTGATCAGATTTAACTCAACTCATAAAAAATAATCCATCACTGAAGCATACAAATAGACTTCACTCACCCACCACATATGAGGCAAAGTGTCAATTAAAATACAATGTGATGAGGCGAAACAAATTACCCGCCCCCCCCCCCCCCCCCAACCAAAAAAAAAGTTGACCCCCAGCTTAACTAGATAGGGAATTGGGAATGCTGTTGGGTTGCGCCGCAATAGCCGTTGTGTGGTAAAATAGGTCTATTTTGAGATTCATTTTGATAATTCGAACCATTTACATTTTAGAATACATCAAGTAAAACATACTTGTGAAAAATTAAGTTAATCGGATATCATTTACGCATTCATCCACTCATATTTGTATTTATTTTAATACTTTAAATCACAATTATTATTTATTTTTGTAGATACAAATATTAGTGGATAAATGCATAAACGATATCCGATTAATTTCATTTTTTACAGATATATTCTATTTGATATATTCTAAAATATAAACTATTCAAATTATTAAAATAAATCTCAAAGGCTCATTTTACTACACAACCACTGTTACGGCACAGCCTGCGCAGCAAGATCGCCGTGAGCCACTGCCCCAGTGGCAACTTTTCAAGAAAGGTATTAACCTCCCTGCAAGTCTTCTTTTCACGACAGATATGAGAGGGCTAGAATGCATTGCAATCATCTAACAAAATTTAAAATAAAGTTTATGTACTTCTTTGGTGACGGATTGTTTCGATTCAAACAAAAAAATAATAATAATAATTAATTTTAAAAGGGACACTCATTTAGGAAATTCATTTTTAAATTTTTTTGGTCAATAACCTCATGTTTAAATATTTTGAAGTCAAAAGAATATCATTTATTCAAAACTTATTTATTTGTTCAACATTTACCTTGTCTATGTCCAAATGTCAGTCATATGTAACTATTTATTCAAATATCTAATTATTTGTTTAAATCTCTCACTATATGTACACGTATCATCTTTTTGTGCAATTATTTATTCAAGTGTCTTACTATCTGCTCAAATATCTCACTATCTGTACATGGATCATCTATCTATTTACATAGTTGTTCAATATCACCTATCTACCCACACATCACTGCCTCTTAACTGCTGCTGTTCGGCCAATCCCAAATGACTTTCTAGTGAATTTTTTAATAATTTTTCAACGCGTGCCCTTATTACTAAAAAATAAAAAATAAAAATAAACTTTAGACTAAATGTGGCCCCTAGGAATAAACTTTTCACCATCTAATCCTATTAAAAAATTTAAGTGTAAAAGATATCTAAAATACAACTTTTAAAAATTAATTTCTTAAACAGAATAGGATAATAAGCTAAAAACTATAATAATGAATAAATAAATAAACCTAATATTTTAAATTTTTTAAAGTACAACTACTTAAACATATAAATTTAAATTTGGAACTAAATAAACTTCAATTAAATAAAGGGTCAACTACTTGTTAAAGAGTAATTAATGATGATTATTTGATTCAAGCTCCATTTGTTTTAATGTAAAATGTTTTTGTCAAAAATATATTACTCATTTTTTGTTGTTTAGTTAAACAAAAAAATAAGGAGTTAATTACTTAAAACTCCTATTTACAAATGTAATGTTATGGTAACTCATGTCTTATTTAAACTTTTTTGAACCAATAAGTCATATTTAGTAAAACTAAGAACATTATCACTTTTTCCTAATTTTTAAAATTAAGAACATTGTCAATTTTGCATAGTAATATTCTAGATTATTGTTTCACTAATTGATATAAAAAAAAAAAAAAAACAGTGTCTAAGATTAAACGTTTTTATCCTTCTACTTATTGGTTTAATTCAACTATTTAATAAAACCGAGAACATTAATAGTTTTTTTAATTTTAAAATTGAGAACATTATCAATTTTTTCATTTTTAATTTTTTTTTTCCAATTTTGCACATCAATGTTCCATCATCATGTTCCTTTATAGATACAAAATTTTCAGTTTTTCCAATAACAGTTTTCGATCTATCCCTCCTTATCGAGTAGATTTACCAGAATCCAGTAGGCAGTCTGTAGACTCCATTCTTCAACAGATACCTTCGCGGCCACCAAGCCGACCTCCTAGTGATCCTCAAGACGATCCGATGCAATCAGAAGTTCAAGGAATCAGATTATCCCAAAATAGGATTCCTCATGGTGTTTATACAGCACCACCACCAAATAGCCCAACGGCCAGCGATATGAATTTTGAAATTTAATGGATTTTACACCAGGAAGTGAAAATAGAAAAATATTAAACCAGGAATTTAACCAGGACAAATACAAAGAATTTAGAAAATGGTATTTTGAGAACCATAATCCAGAACAACGAGAACAGTATAAGACTCAATATTATCAACTTGAGCTTCATCAGAAATTGGTACCCTTCGTTGAATGGTATGAAACTGTACATCAACCACAATTAAATGTCATAGACGACCAGTATAAGACCTGGACCACAACTGAAGGATAAGCAATTAGTGCTATACATCCGCCTCCTCAAGCTCTAGAGTTAGTCCCTAATGGTGAAACCACTAGGCAACCTCCCAAGTTAAAACCTCCCACTACCGAATTTATGGACACTCTTCTGCAAAGAATGCAGAATCTGAATGTTCAACCGTCTGATATACAACCACCTGCACCTGCCACCTCTAGTGGTAGCATTCAAATGCTTAGAGCCGAACCGGTAGTGGAGAACGAAAGTCTTTCTCCTGAACAAATTCAGGAAATTCAAATGAATTTTCACGATCCGCAGACCATTAATAGACTCACTAATTACAGCCCTTCTCGACCAGCTATCTTACCACCAACCAGGAATTATTATTTCCGACCTACTCCACCTGATACCCTTTACGAAGAGGCACATATATGTCATGGACTCTCATTAATATGATGTCCCCCATGACTTGGGACTATCCTTTGGATGCCTTAGTAGATTTAAAATCAAATATTCGTTCACTTAAGTAAATAACGTTCTAGAAACATAACATATCAAATAGTATTTCAAATATATTTCATATGAACATATCTTTACAGTATTGTTACTCACAGTGCTTCTATAAGTGGTTGATCAGTTTACGAACCTTGACTTATGGCACAATATCTTAAAGCACATTCAATTCATTCCATTCGGTTGTTTCTATTCATTCTTTAATTTCTTTCGTGTTCTTGACATGCACATGACTTTGAAATACACTTGAAAACCATGCAAATGGAGGCCCGAACCTCAGAAAAATGAAGAGAAAACAAAACTGAAAATCTGCTTTGAAAACCGCACGTGCGGAGGTCTTGGCCGTACGTGTGGAACCTCCACCACACGTGCACCCGCATGTGCAATTTTTGCAAAAAGCAGCTCGACACAAGAGAGGTCTAGCCGCACGTGCAAGGCCTCAGGCCGCATGTGCAATCTGGGTTGAGTGAAATCTGAAAATCTGCTTTATCTTTTGAAGCTCAGCTTTTGCACTCTCAACTTCATTTTCATGCAAATCAAAGCCTAAAACTCTTAAAAACATGTTGAATTACCCATGTTTAACTTCAAACTCAAACCATAACTTTAAAACAAAGCTCACATCTTGCACTTAAAGTGCAAAACCCTCAAAAGACGCATATATGAATTCAAGTCTCAAAATCCATGGTGTTTTCCCTCAAAGTTGAAGAATCATGCAAGAAGTTGCAGAAATGAACAAGAAATTCGTGAGATCATGCCACGTATGTTGATACGAGAGCTAATTGCTACAAGTCTTCTTTTATCTTGTCCATTCCTACACCACAAAAATTAAGGTTTTAAAGACTAAAATTTAGAGACAAAATTATTTTTTATGGACCAAATATTTTTGTTGCAAAAAGTCTCGTCATTATATTTTTAGCAATGCAAATTAGACATTAGTGATAAATTATTATCTTTTTGTGACCAAAATTTTTGTCTAAAAAAATAAATCATTGTGAGACCAATTTTTTTAGTCTCTAAAAGTCTATTTATTGGTGACATTTTCAAAATTTTGTCGTTAGAAGCCTTGTTTTTGATTTTTCGGAATGACCTTTTAACGACTATCATCCTGACGATAGAAATTAGTCCCTAAATGTCTTTTGTAACAAAATTTTCACTTTTAGAGACTAAAATATTTGATCTCTAAAACTCTTATATATTGTAGTGTTATCTTCTATTCCACAATCTACTTCTTGATTAGCCTTAGATTCCATAAATTCATGAGTATAATATCTTAAATACAAGGATTGAAAGATACACAGGTATACAAGAAAGATATCTAATGGGTGCATATTAATGCTTCATTTGTTTTGGCATCAAATATTTTTCCAATGGAAAATAATATCTACAGTAATTTTTTTCCCAATAATTTTTTTTTTTTTCATATTTTGTTGCGTCTTTGAAACCAATACACTAATGGTTGTCTAGTGGTGGTGGCGGCAGCAAATGGGTGGAGGTAGAGGTGATAATGTGGTGACATTGACGGGACTTCCGTTTGGAAAATGTTTTTTACTTTTTAAAAGTAAAAAAAATTATGTGCAAATTGGCTTCTTTTTTTTTTAATAATATTTTATCACTGACCAGGGACAATATTTTTATGTTCATTTTAATTTTTTTGTTGTACCAAACACTAGAAGAAAATATTTTATACCCAAACAAATGGATTAAGAATGAACCCCAAAATTATTATTTTCGTCGGTCATACGCAACCTGAAATTTGGTTCATCTAATAATGAAGTTTCAAATAAACTTTTCAAAGAATTGTGCTGACTTTTTAAAAGCACAACAGCATAATGAAATAAAATAGGTAGTGTTGGAATAATCTTCTGTGTAAATAAAATAACTTGAAATAAATTTAAACAAAATAAATAAATAATATATCAGATTTATTTATCGAACCGAATTTAAAATAAGACCAAGTCGAGTGTGTGACACTCTATCCTTAAGACAGATTCGCCTCACTATGGTGCTTACGGTTGCGTGGCGTCTATCTCCCAAGATATAATGATCTTCACAAAATTGTTGTAGCACACCAAACAAATTTGTATGACGAACCAAACCTGTGTTCTAATACTATCTTTATTATTTTCCTAAAACTAGAATGTAGGAAAATGCACTAAATAAAAGAATTGGACAACAACAAGGTATTTTGCAGACTTATATTTTCGGATAGGAAATTGGATTACAAAGACTTAATTTCACGAGGGTCTAGAATGCTGGATTAATGGCTGTATATATAGGCAACCAAACTTAGTCCGAATAGGTGCAACCTGTTTAAACTCTAAACAGTTTCGGACCTTTGCATAATAACATTTTTTATTTAAACAAATAAAAAAGTAACCGTTGAACAAAGATTTAAAACTGTTGGCATATTTCCTTTTATTTAAACTATTTGAATAGTTTAAACTAAGAAGCCATTTGTGGAACAAATTCAAACAGTTTGAATATAATTATTATCAAACTATTTAAATAGTTTAATCTAATAAAGGAAAAGGTACAAATTTTTTAGGAAACCAAAAATTGAATTTAAAATTTAAACTTAAATTACAAACTTTAGGAAACCACTCAGGAAACCAAAATTTAAATTTAAATTTATATTAAATTAAATTCCCACAATAATTTTTTATTGAAAAAATTCAAAAGAATTTTATCTAAAAAAAATTAATGTTAGACCCTAAAACGATGTTAACTTCTCATTCACTCATAAATGGTTTTGACGTCCCGAAAATGAATCCATCAGCTAAGGATATTCTCCTTAAGACAGAAGAACAGTACACCCCTAACAGTATTTCTGAGGAAACTGTCCTCTGGATTGAATCTGCAGATGAACAATGGATGACTGATCCGTGGAAAATTAAGAGGTATTTGACTACCCAACAATCCCCTCCTCATTTTGACCAGTATCGTTATATCTATGAACAGATATTAACCGAAACAGGCGCGTGTGAATTTAAACATCATCTTCACGACGCCAATAAGGCTACAAGCCCAATTTCTTTCAGTAAAATCACTATTCGTCAGATTATGCCCATTACTCAATGGGGTATTCATCCGCATACTGTGCGAGATCTTGATCTTCGCAACAAACAGACAAAATACAGTTATTGGGACTATGTCGATGCCTTTACCCAGGTTTTCTACTACCAAAATCCGATTAAGAACCACTCTTGGTTTATCCGTGTCTGTCCTGATATCCTTAAAAACGATGTCCAAATTTATCCCACCAAACGAGGAACCAATTTGGGACATCGTTTTTAAGGATATCAGGACAGACACGGATAAACCAAGAGTGGTTCTTAATCGGATTTTGGTAGTAGAAAACCTGGGTAAAGGCATCGACATAGTCCCAATAACTGTATTTTGTCTGTTTGTTGCGAAGATCAAGATCTCGCACAGTATGCGGATGAATACCCCATTGAGTAATGGGCATAATCTGACGGATAGTGATTTTACTGAAAAAAATTGGGCTTGTAGCCTTATTGGCGTCGTGAAGATGATGTTTAAATTCACACGCGCCTGTTTCGGTTAATATCTGTTCATAGATATAACGATACTGGTCAAAATGAGGAGGGGGTTGTTGGGTAGTCAAATACCTCCTCTTAATTTCCCACGGATCAGTCATCCATTGTTCATCTGCAGATTCAATCTAGAGGACAGTTTCCTCGGAAATACTGTTAGGGGTGTACTGTTCTTCAGTCTTAAGGAGAATATCCTTAGCTGATGGATTACTGGTTTGACCTCTCAATGGAGGGAATTCTGTTTGGTCATAACGAGGGGTAGAACCGCCTCGGCCACGACCGCGACCTCTATGGCCCCTGCTGGTCATCCTCCTCTGCAGGAGTGGATTTCTGTAGATATTCCCTGGTTAAGAAATCAGGCAAAGAGTTATTTTCTCCTTTAATATATTCAATATCAAAATCAAAATTGGATAAATAACTTTGCCAAGTTAAAAATATCTGTTTGGAGGTAAGATTTTTAACATCCTTTTTAAATATCTGTTTAGCAGCAAAGCAATCAACTCTGATGATAAAATGCTGGTTTAAAAGATCATCCTAGAATTTATCAACACATTTTACAATGGCGAGACATTCCTGTTTAATTGTTGGATAATTTAAAGCGACTTTATTCCAATGGCCAGAATGAAAACGTAATAAGTCTTCTTTCTGAGTCTTGGGATTAAGTTGCTTTAAAATCCCACCAAATCCTTCATTAGAAGCATCAGTTTCAACAATTTTCTTCCAATTAGGATTAGGTAACTGTAAGCATGGTAACTGTTTAACTTTAGCTTTAATTTTCTGAACTGCAGCAGTATGCTCTTTACCCCAAGGAGGAGGATTTTTACGAAGACGGGTAAATAGAATACTACAATCAGCTGGAACATTCGGATAATAATCACGGATATAATTAAGACTTCCTAAAAATCTCTGTAATTGAGTTTTATCTTTAATTTCATCAGGAAATTTAGAAGCAAACTCAATACTACGGTTAATTGGTATAATACTTCCATTGGAAATATTATGTCCAAGATATCTTACTGTTGTTTGGAAAAGCTGCATTTTTGGGGCAGAAAGCACTAATCCATTTCTGTGAATAACATGCTTAAAAATATTAAGATGTTTAATATGCTATTCAATTGATGCAGAAAAGATTAAAACATCATCAATATAAGATAAAACAAATTTAGTATACGGATTAAAAATATCATTCATGATATGCTGGAATTCTGATGGAGCATTTTTCAAGCCAAATGACATAACATTCCATTCGTAATGCCCAAAGGGTACAGTGAAAGCGGTTTTATACCGATCCTGTTCTGTAATCTCAATTTGCCAATATCCTTATTTTAAATCAAATTTAGAAAAAATGAATGGTTACGGATTCATTTTCTGGTATTCCTACTGTATTATCTTGTTGTTCAGTCATGGTTGTATGGTGATCATATATGTCTAATTTATTTAATTTATACTTGTATTATATTTATCATTAAAACTTGGCTCTGATACCATGAAAGGTGCTTACTAAAGGTTATGGCTAGCACGTCTGTCAACGACTTACAGGTATATGGTCTCAACGCTTACCCAGCAACATGACCTAACCTAACTCGACTTGGGTGACGTCCCACTAACCTTAACAATTAATTAACCTTACAATAGCACAAACCCAGGAATAATCATACACATAATACAGGTATAAAAGAAACAAATTACAACATATATGATCTCATATACTTACTGTTTACGGCGGAGGTGGATGCCTCCTGGCCGCCCAGGCCACTACCTGTTCGTTGATCAGCACCTGGATCTCGGCTATACGCTGATCACACTCTGCTATACGGGCAGAGATATACAGTTGCGTATATAGGTCTACGGGTGTATTAAGGTAATGATCTTTCTGGTTGGTTTTGCCAAAATTGTAAAAACCACAATAACTGTTCTAAACAATCAACAGAGGGCATACATAGAAAAAACTAATTTTTATTGAGGAAGTAGAAGTATTTTACTAGAGAGGTTGGAAGGACATAAGGAAAGAAAGAAAGAAGAAAACTGAAAATTAAGCGTGCTTCAACAAGGGTGAAGCCTTCCCTTTTATATTACAAAGTCGGATAAGGAAGAGGACAGGTGGCAACCTTGAATTGGACCGACAGATTGCTTCTTATCTCTTATCTTCAAACTTTATCTGTTGGGGAGACAGCATCTCGAAATTGCTGATAATGGGCAAGACTTTTGCCAAAATAGCGGATAGTGGGAATCTGCTTTTGTACAAAGTTCTTTGTCTTGTTGTGCCGACGCTCTAAAGCTCAGGCCCCTTGCCTTTACTATTCTTGTCCTTGGCCATCTTTTCTGCAATAATAGCTGTTAGGGAATCCCAAAAGTCACCCAGATTACCCTCATCTTCATCTGGATCTTGTGACTCTCCTGCCAACACATGTTTGGCTGGATCACTCTCAGTTTCGGATGCGGTATGACTGGTACCTGACCTCATGGAGACATCATCAGGTTGGGGAACTGTTTGTAGAAACTGTTCTTTCAGAAAATCCATGCTTTTGATTATAATTTCATTTTCTGAAAGCTGAGGATACTGTTGGCGTAATTCCTTCTGAATCTGGACAAAAGGATTACTGGATAATGCTGGAGGTGTTGGTAGAGCAGGCTTCTTAACGGATTCCCAACACTGCTTGGTGTGCTGTTGGATTTTCTGGACTGTTTCTGTTATGATAGGGTTCATACCCTTATCCCACCGTTTAATAAAAAATATTCTTTTAAGGCGGGAAACCTTATTCTGATAATCACAGGCAAAGTCCCATTTCCATATCCAAGGGATACTAAATCGGATAGTGAAATGGACTATAGATTTACTGATGGATAACTCACGGTTTTTATTGAGATAAGCATAAGCTCGAGAATAAGCTACATGCCACTCATTGTAAGCAAGACGGATAGGTTCTGGTAAAATTTCAAGAGAAAGTCCAAATTTATCCCACCAAACGAGGAACCAATTTGGGACATCATTTTTAAGGATATCAGGACAGACACGGATAAACCAAGAGTGGTTCTTAATCGGATTTTGGTAGTAGAAAACCTGGGTAAAGGCATCGACATAGTCCCAATAACTGTATTTTTTCTGTTTGTTGCGAAGATCAAGATCTTGCACAGTATGCGGATGAATACCCCATTGAGTAATGGGCATAATCTGACGGATAGTGATTTTACTGAAAGAAATTGGGCTTGTAGCCTTATTGGCGTCATGAAGATGATGTTTAAATTCACACGCGCCTGTTTCGGTTAATATCTATTCACACGCGCCTGTTTCGGTTAATATCTGTTCATAGATATAACGATACTGGTCAAAATGAGGAGGGGATTGTTGGGTAGTCAAATACCTCCTCTTAATTTCCCACGGATCAGTCATCCATTGTTCATCTGCAGATTCAATCCAGAGGACAGTTTCCTCGGAAATATTGTTAGGGGTGTACTGTTCTTCAGTCTTAAGGAGAATATCCTTAGCTGATGGATTACTGGTTTGATTCACCATACAACCATGGTAAGTTTTAATAATTTTTCAACGCGTGCCCTTATTACTAAAAAATAACAAATAAAAATAAACTTTAGACTAAATGTGGCCCCTAGGAATAAACTTTTCACCATCTAATCCTATTAAAAAATTTAAGTTTAAAAGATATCTAAAATACAACTTTTAAAAATTAATTTCTTAAACAGAATAGGATAATAAGCTAAAAACTATAATAATGAATAAATAAATAAACCTAATATCTTAAATTTTTTAAAGTACAACTACTTAAACATATAAATTTAAATTTTGAACTAAATAAACTTCAATTAAATAAAGGGTCAACTACTTGTTAAAGAGTAATTAATGATGATTATTTGATTCAAGCTCCATTTGTTTTAATGTAAAATATTTTTGTCAAAAATATATTACTCATTTTTTGTTGTTTAGTTAAACAAAAAAATAAGGAGTTAATTACTTAAAACTCCTATTTACAAATGTTATGGTAACTCATGTCTTATTTAAACTTTTTTGAACCAATAAGTCCTATTTAGTAAAACTAAGAACATTATCACTTTTTCCTAATTTTTAAAATTAAGAACATTGTCAATTTTGCATAGTAATATTCTAGATTATTGTTTCACTAATTGATAAAAAAAAAAAAAAACAGTGTCTAAGATTAAACGTTTTTATCCTTCTACTTATTGGTTTAATTCAACTATTTAATAAAACCGAGAACATTAATAGTTTTTTTAATTTTAAAATTGAGAACATTATCAATTTTTTCATTTTTAATTTTTTTTTTCCAATTTTGCACATCAATGTTCCATCATCATGTTCCTTTATAGATACAAAATTTTCAGTTTTGCACAAAAAAAAAAAAATTTAATTCAATTTTTTCAAAAAAAAAAGTTACTTTTTTTTTTTGCACAGAATATTTTTTTATTTGATTTTCTCAATTTGAAAGTTGATATTTTAAAGTTTTGAAAATCAAAATAAATGTCAAATCATCATGTTCCTTTATAGATAATCATAAATGATGAACAATTATTGTTTGAAAGGAAATTTCGACTGTTAAAAATTTAATGGGACTTGAAGGTTCAAAAAATCTTAATTATGACTTAATAGAGTATTAGTTCATAAACTAGGACTTGTGTGTAAATGTCCCAAAAATAAGTAACATGTTGTACGAAAAATATTTTTGTATCATTTTTCAAAAAAATGACTTATCTTAAAAGATTCATAAGTCAATTTTTATATAATTGACTTTCACTCACTACCTTTTTAACACATTTAGACTTTTCAAATAAATATATTAAGTCAATAAAAAGTCATAAATGACATTTTATTAAATCAAAATTTCTTTTTTAGGCAATAAAATATTTTTTTGTCTCAAGTGTCAACCAAACGTCGAAAAACAAAAACAAAAACATATTTTTTGTGTAAAATTAACTTACAAGAAAAATAATTTTGCATGTAAAATATTTTACGTCGAAACAAACAGAGCCTTAATGAGTTTTGAAACTTGTGATATTTTAAATAATGATTATTTTATAAACAAAAATATTAATTATTAATTATAAATTATTGTGTATAAATTCAAAAGTCATTAAAATATTAAAATAATTAGTTCATCTAAAAATTGATCGGGAGATTGACCAATAAATCCCATATTTTGAACTAATAATCCATATAGTCCCATATTTTTTCTTGTGATTCATTTAGTCCTTTTGGATGTGTAATGATTCATTTGCTCGCCACATTAGAATGTAACATTTGAAAAAAGTAAACTAAAGAGTTTTTTAGTGTCACATCATACCTGTCATGTTAGAGTGTCACATTTGGAAAACATACACTAAAGAATTTTTAATTTTTTTAGAATGTCACATCATACTCGCCACGTTGGAGTGTCACATGTCACGTTTGGAAAAAGTACACCAAGGAGTTTTTAATTTTTTTTTAGAGTATCACATTATACCCGCCACGTTGTCACATTTGAGAAAAGTACACTAAGGAGTTTTTATTTTTTTTGAAATGTCACATTATACCCGCCACGTTGTCACATTTGGAAAAAGTACACTAAAGAATTTTTATTTTTTTTTGAAATAAAAGTTTTGGAGTGTCACATCATACCCGCTAAATTGTCACATTTAGAAAAAGTATACTAAGGAATTTTTAATTTTTTTAGAGTGTCATATCATTGAAGTGTTACATTAATAAAATGGTATAACTGTCCACCAAAAAACTACCAAAAAAAAAAACATACGGAAAGAAATTTTCCACTAATAGGACTTAACTTATTAATAGAAAAAATTTAGAATTAATTGAAATACTTGTTGTGGGGGTCGAATTTAATCAATGAGATCGAAGGACCAAGAGCAGGACCATCAAGGAATGGGGCTGTATACAAGTCGGCTATACCCAAAAGCCCATAGAGCAACGTATATAAATCGGCCATGTAAAGAGCTGAATCGGTGCCAAAGCACCAAGCTGGGAGGCCGACTAGTTAATTATTTTAAAGTTCAAGTGTGGGCCTAACCATGGCCCCAAAGCAGTATAAAAGGAGGAGCCTAGATTAAGAAAAGAAATGTATGGGAAAGTAATAGATAACTTACAAGAAAAGAAAACACTAAGACAAAAGGACTAACTTACTCGTCGGAGTGCTATTTCTGGCACCCCTGACCCGAGCGTTTATTCCTCTTTCAGGTACCACTTCAAGGATCAGAAAGGTCTGTTTGGATCAAAGAGTGTTCCTAAAAGCCCTGTCACCAAAATTGGCACCGTCTATGGAAATACTCAAGCCCGTCCATGGCAGACGTAACAGACGATCCTTCGCTCGTTGTAGATGATGTTACACCAAGAAGCGCGTTTGGCCCAGAAAATATCCCCACACGAAGAGCCTTAAACTTTGACTCGATAGCTCCATCCCTGCCCTCGACCTTGGTGTAGAAAGCCATGCAGACTATGATGGAACAATCAAAGCGCAATGCACAATGTCTAGACGATATGGCGGCTGATAATTAACGTCTTCGCAAAGCACTCACTCTGGAGATAGTGAAGTCCCAGAAGACTATACCACATTTTGACTAGGGCCGGTCACCAAAAAAAAGAAGAATAGTTCACATTGTCGGCATCGGCAACACCACAGTGGCAGCACCTCAAACTCGTCATCTCAAGAGCTCAGGAAAAAGGGGTGAGTAGCCACGTCTAGTTCAGTTGAGGGAAGCCCGTATATACGGCACAAACGAGAAAAAGATTATGACAGCACGGATGAAGAGGACAAACATGATCCTTTCGTACGACGCATTGCTAAGGTTGTATTGTCTAAAAAGTTCAAAGTACCAGCGTTTACCCTGTATGATGGCAAGTCAGATCCTACGGATCATATTCAGCATTACAAACTAGCAATGACATTGCATGCTAACGATGAAGCACTTATGTGCCGCATGTTTTCGAGTAGCTTGGGACCACTAGCCGTCAGGTGGTACTATAAGTTGGAGCCGGCCTCAGTGAGAAGTTTCCATCAGCTCCAAAAATCCTTTAGGACAAGATTCATCACAAACGAGACACAGCCAAAACAAGCCAACTCACTCTTGACGATGCAAATCAAGCCGGAGGAGACCCTCCGCACATATTCGGCGCTATTGGGAATGTTTCAATCTAGTGGACGATGCTTGCAATGATTCCTTGGCCATCACCGCTTTTAAGATGGATTTACACCCCGATAGTCTACTCAGAAGCTCGTTAACTAGACGACCTCATAAGACAATCTGTACCTTGATAAAAGGTTAAAGAGTATTGCAAGGTGGAGGATGATGTCCTCCGCATCAAAGCCGGTCAGACAGTCGTGGAAATGGCACTGCTTGCCCTGATACAGCCGATAAGTGCTGCACCACCGGAAATAAGCAAGGAGCCCAGAGGCCGGCCATAGCACGAGAGCCGCCGAGATCAACGCCGATCAAGTGAACAATTTTTACGCTGATCCGACGAGCAATATCAAGTGGAAAGTAGGCATCTGATGATCGGATAAGAAATATACCAAGTTGGCTGAGCTGATTAGCAAGATCTTGCCCAAAATATAACATTTGTCATTCTTTAAGTGGCTAGCCAAAATGATTGGACCTCCCGATACAAGGCAGAGGGATCGGTGATGTGAATACCACAAAGATCATGGACACGAAACTAATAAGTGCTTTGCCCTCAAGGATCACCTCAAAGAGCTGGTATAAGATGGCTAATTGAGCCTCTCCCACGCAAAGGCAATCCACCAAGCACGATTGCTCTACGCCCGGACTCACTGTCCCTCGGCGTGATTCATATGATAGACAGCTTTCTACTTCCAAATGACGTACATACGATATAGCTACAGCTGTGCCCGCCCAAGTCATGCACGTCGGCCAAGCGGCCACATATAACCGGCAAAATTAGCTTCAACGATGCAGATCTTGAAGGGGTATCCTTCCTCCATAAAGATGCCCTCGCCATCGAATTGTGCGTCAACAGGTTTATCGTCGAACGCATCCTAATTGATCAGTGGAGCACCTCGGAGAAAATGTACTACAAAACCTTCCTTAAGCTCGACTTCACTGCCTCAGACTTGCTGCCGGCAAAATACCCCTTGTTTGGATTTAACGCCAATCCTGAATACCCTCTGGATAAAATCACACTACTCATCCGTACAGGTACTAGGACGATTGATGTGGAATTCCTGGTCATCAAGCTTCCATCCCCTTACAATATAATAATGGGAACAACCTGGCTGCACGCTATGCAGGCCGTATCAAGCACTTACCACCAGCTGCTCTGCTTCCCAACACATGGCATAGAACAAATCCAGGGCTCTCAAAAGTCGACAAAAAAATGTCATCTTATTGCTTCGGCAAAGAAACCAAGGGAACTAGAAGTCAACTCCATTGAAATCACGAACTGACAAAGCCTCAAGGATGTGGGAAAACCCCCCACTGACAAAGCAACCGAAGATCTTGATCGGATTAACATCAACGGGAAGCCTGGCAAGTATTTCCTGATTGGCACCTACCTCGAACTAGCCGAGCAATAGGAATTGACATCCTTTTTACTAGGCAATATAGATGTGTTCACCTGGATGCCATATGAGATGCCAGGAGTGGATCCCAGGGTGGCCCAACATCAATTAAATATTGACCCCAAAATCAAACCAGTCATTCAAAAGAGTCGCCGATCGGCTGCCGAGCATACGTTGGCCATTATTACCGAAGTGGACAAGCTCTTGGAGGCTCAGGCAATCTGCAAAGTAACTTATCCTACATGGTTGTCCAACACCGTAGTTGTCAAGAAGAAGAACGAATCTTAGCGTGAATGTGTGGACTTCATGGATCTCAATAAAGCCTGTCCCAAGGATTGTTTCCCCCTTCCTAGGATCGATCAACTTGTAGACGCAAGTGCGCACCACCAGCGCATGAGCTTCTTGGACGCCTATAGGGGTTACCACCAAATCCCCATGAATCTGGAGGACCAAGAAAAGATTGCATTCCTCAACCCATGAGGGCCTATTGCTAAAAAGTCATGCCCTTTGGGCTAAAGAATGTAGGGGCAACATACTATGTTTAAAGAACAACTCAGCCGTACCATGGAAATATATATTGAGGACATGGTGACAAAGTCCAGAGAAAAGCATACTCACTTAGCTGACTTAGCCACAACTTTTTACATCCTACGAAAGTACAAGATGAAACTTAACATAGCTAAGTGTGCATTTGGTATCGGATTTAGCAATTTCCCCAAGTATATTGTAAACCATTGCGGAATAAAGGCCAACCCAAAGCAGATTTCAACCATTATAGAACTCGGCTTGCCTCAATCAATCAAGGACGTTCAGAAACTAATGGGCATGGCAGCGGCTCTCAACAGATTTATCGGCCGTTCCTCAGATCGCTGTAGACCATTCTTTTACACGCTTCGGCAGGGAAAATCATTTCAATGGAACCTCGAGTGCCAAGCTGCACTAGACAAATTGAAGACATACCTCTGTTCTATCCCGTTTTTAGAAACTCTACAGCCAAGGGATTCGTTCATATTGTATCTGGCAGTCTTTGATCGAGCAATCAGCGTCGTATTGTTAGAGGAAGAACTCAGCGAGCAAAGGCCCATTTACTATGTTAGTAAAGCCATAGTTGATGCCAAAACACGGTACTTGCCATTAGAAAAGCTCATCCTGGCTCTTGTGGTGGCTGCCAAGAAGCTAATGCATTATTTCCAAGCTCACACTATAGGGGTACTGACAGACTACCCTCTCCGAGCAGTACTCCGCAGTGCAAAATCGTCAGGACGAGTCTCAAAATGAGCATTAGAATCTGACCAGTATGATCTCCAGTTTTTGCCGAGAACAGCCATCAAGGGGCAGGTCCTGGCCGATTTCATTGCCGAATTTACAGCTTGCCATACCGACTTTAAGCCCGACCAGCCAGTCATTCGGCCTCAAACAAAATGGAGAATGTATGTCGAGGATATTTGGCAAATGTACTGTGATGGGTCATCCAACCAGCGTGGAAGTGGGGCAGGGGTAGTGATCATGACCCCCAAAGGCGCGATAATTGAGCAAACAATCAAACTAGGCTTCGATGCGTTAAACAACGAAGCCGAATACGAAGCATTGCTAATCGGCCTCCGCAATGTGCTCCACCTAGGCGACAAGCGATTACAAGTTTTCTACGATTCAAAATTGATCATCAATCAGTTGGAAGGGGAGTATGCTGCAAAAAATGACCGAATGGCGACCTATATAAGAACGGAAAACTCATTGCTTGCAAAGTTTAACCACCATAAGTTGAATTAGATAACCCATGATCAAAATACTCATGCGAATGCCCAAGCCTGTTTGGCTTCTGCCATTAATTCGGAAGTCAAGCGAACCATCGAAATGGGATTTGTCTCAAAGCCGAGCATCAGTCCTCCCGAATCCACTCGTGTCAACATCATTGATTCTGTGCCGAGTTGGATGGATCCCATCACCGCATTTCTTTCCTCTAAATAGTTGCCAACAGATAAGAAGGATGCTCACAAACTGCAAAACAAAGCCCTCCGGTACTATTTGGATCCCCACGGAAAGCTTTATAAAAAATCTCTATCAGGGCCATATTTGGAGTGCATTCATCTAGATAGGGTAGAGGATTTTTTGGCTGAAATACACGAAAGCAGTTGCGGCACCTATTCCGGAGGGTGTCATTAGCCCACCAGGCCGTTACCCAAGGGTATTATTGGCCAACCATGCGTACCGATGCCAAAAACTACGTAAAGATCTCCCCCTTAACACACTTGCCCGCTGAAGAGTTGAATTCCATTACCAGTCCCTAGCCTTTTGCTCAGTGGGGCTTGGATATCGTTGGACCACTGCCAAGGGCTCTGGGGAATAAACAATTTTTGATTGTTGCAACAGATTACTTCACAAAATGTGTTGAGGCCGAGCCACTGGCTCACATCCGGGACGTAGACGTCAAACGGTTTGTATAGAGGAACATTATAACCCGATTTGGCATACCTAGAGCACTTATATCCGACAATGGCACCCAATTCGACTATGGTGTTTATCGAGAATTGTGCGACACATATGGTATTCGTCCCTATTTTCCCTCGCTAGCTTATCCACAAAGTAATGGTCAAGTTGAAGCCTCCAACAAAGTCATTTTGTACGGGATCAAAAAATGGCTTGAGAAGGCCAAGAGCATGTGGGTTGAGGAATTGCCCAATGTGTTGTGGGCTCATTAAACTACTCCGAGGCAATCCACCAAGGAAACACCATTCACCTTATGCTTCGGAATGGAAGCTATCATCCCGCTTAAAATCAGCCTACCTACTCTATGATCAAAGGCTTTTGACACAGGATGCAACGACATGATGCTTGCTTTAGACTTGAATTTGCTTAAAGAAAGCTAAGATAAGACCCTTGTGCATATGGCGCGATATCAGCAATAGCTTGCCAAGACATATAATCAATGTGTACAATTGCGCCGTTACGGGAGAATTGGTTCTCAAGAAAGTGCTTCCTGCTACTAAAAATTCGGCGAATGGAAAATTGGGCCCCAACTGGAGTGGCCCTTATCAGATCGATTCAATCGCCGATATGGGGTCATATCAGCTCTTAAACATGGCAAGCAGAAGGCTGCCCAAACCCTAAAACTCGACACACTTGCGCAAGTATTATCATTAAACCTAGTTATGAATGTTTTCTTTCGCTATGTGAATCATACATGACTATATATGGTTAAATTAGAGATTTAGTTGCACTCATATTGATTTTAAATCACCTTTTGATTGAGTAAAGCCTCCGAATTCAGAGCGCCCTTCGTGCTTGTTCACGATTGGCCATTACAAAGACTCCAAATTCAAAGCACCCCTTATTTCCCAGCATAATAAGCCGACTAAAGCCTCCAAATTCAGAGTGCCCTTCGTGCTTGTTCGCGATTGGCCATTACAAAGACTTCGAATTCGAAGCCCCCATTATGTTCGACATAATAAGCCGACTAAAGCCTCCAAATTCGAAGCACCCTTCGTGCTTGTTCTTGATTGGCCATTACAAAGATTCCGAATTTGGAGCACCCCTTATGTTCGGCATAATAAGCTAACTAAAGCCTCCGAATTCGGAGCCCCCATTACGTTCAGCATAATAAGTCGACTAAAACCTCCAAATTCGGAGTGCCCTTCGTGCTTGTTTGCGATTGGCCATTACAAAGACTCTGAATTCGGACCACCCATTACGTTCGGCATAAGAAGCCAACTAAAGCTTCCAAATTCGAAGCGCCCTTCGTGCTTGTTTGCGATTGACCATTACAAAGACTTTGAATTTAGAGCACCCATTACGTTCGGCATAAAAAGCCGACTGAAGCCTCCGAATTCGGAGCGCCATCTGTATTCAACACAAATGACCGAGTAAGGACTCCGAATTCGGAGCATCTTTCGTGTTTCACAAATGACCATTATTATAGATTCCAAATTATGGGATTGACAACATGAAAATTAGCCATACCATGACAATTTCATTAGTCACACATATATTTGTCTTTTAAACAAAATACATGTCGGCTGTGAAAACACAATATTTAATACAAACAAACACGGCGATATATATTACAGCAGTCTCATTGGACTATATCCTACAAATTCACGTTGTTTAAGCCTTATTCAACTCCTTTTCATCATCTGTTTTCTCAGCTTCATAGGCCTCGAACGGAACCTTGTAATCAGTATATAGTGGCGACGCCGAGTCAACTCTGGCGCCTTGCAAGGCCTTAATCCATCCATGCTTAAAGCCACGGTTCTCACATCGGCAAATGTCGTCAGCCAACTTTTCCCTAGTCTTTTCGATGTCGATTTTCCTATCATCAAAGAAGCCCTCCTCATAGGCACATGTTCGTATCGCTGTAGACACCCTATTTTTAACCTCCCGCAAGACTTGGGCGCTTTGTTGTAAGCACTCGATGATAAAAGTTACATTGCGTGTGATTCTAATTCTCAACGAAGAAACCTAAGGTCAAGCTCTAAAATGATCCCAAACCTTTCATACCGACACTGTTTTTACCCCAGAGGTTCATTTTTGAACATCGTGCCAACCTACAGCGAGCCTGGAACAGGGGAACAAGGGAGCACATTGGGGCCCGGCCGTGCCTCATTGGGAGCCAACCGTGGCCATTTGGAGCCGACCGTTCCTCTTTGGTGAGAAACATTGTTTTGGGCAAGAATCAGCCAACTGTCCATTTTTGAAGATATTTGTGACCTATCTTGCTCAAATTCTATAAAAACGAGTTGATGTCTCTGTTTTGAGGGTTGAAGAATTTTCAAAGAGCTTAAACACACACTTGAGAGCTCATTCTTCCTTAGCAAGCTATTTTTTAGCAAACCTACCACCCTTGAACCATATCTACACACCATATACAACCTTGGAGCTATACCTTAGAACCTTGGTTAAGCTATGAGAATCACAATTCAAACTTGAGAGGGCCTTTGGATTGAGTTTAAGTATAAACAAGAGCTTGTTCTCTTCAAGAGGTTTAAACTCACCACCTTTCTTTTTGCTTTCATTTCTATCTCTCTCAACCTATTTCTTGTGTTTTTGTATTGCTTTGACTCTATTTCAAGTGTTGGAACTTGGGGTTGAATAACTACCAAAGATAGAGAGGGTTAAAATCCTTTCTTGCACCTTACTTCATAGCTCATCTCCTTGGTTTTATCACTAGATTCCTTAGTTTTCAAACTGAATTTCAGAGTTTAAAAGGACTAGAAAATATGGTTTAGAAGTCTCAAAAGTCGAGAGATTGGCCACCTCTCCTTGTTCTTGCTTACTAGTTTGATATCCCTTGTTGTTTCCTATCTTTTGGTGCCCTTCAAACATCATTTTAGCCATAGTTTTTCTATGCTTTAGAGGCTGTTTAGGGCAGTCCTATTTATTTAAGTTAGTTTATGCTTTGAATGCTTTGCTTGTTATGTTGTAAGTCCTCATGGCTTCGATTGTTTAGGCCTTAGACACCGAGCCATTTGAGTTGATAGCTTTTCTTTGTTTAGTTTTCATGTAAAGAGTCTCATTCTAATAATTAATCTCGCATAACCATTTCTGCCAGCTCCCTCTTTTCCTCTTTTCCTCTTTTCTTTTGTTTGAGAGTTATTTCAAAAGATTGATGGTTGTTCAAGGCATAGGAAATAGACCTATGCTCAATGGCTTAATCTCCATGGAGGTTCATCGTCAAGGCATAGTCTCTCTTTCATGCTATGAATTACTTCTCGTTTGACATCTCTTCTCGTTTAGTGGACCTATCTATCACTTTGGGACAAATTGATTAAAGAATGTAAAAGGCTAATGAAATGGGTTTTAAATCAATGAAACCAACATAAAGAAAATGCTTAGAGTTGGTTGGATTCAGTCGGATGTTATGCCGAGTCCATCGCTCCAAGAATTGACACTTATCAATCCATGATATGTTGATGAGACTTGGAGCATGTCGACTTCCCTCTTTGAGCCTTCATGATAGAAGGGAGGGGTGGTTTTCCTTTGTATTTATTCAATTTTGTCCAAACGTGCTCGAAATCATCAAGCCATCAAAATTGTGCTTGTTGGTGGTTTCGGACTCGAAGTCACTCTTCTCTTGAGCTCCATGATAGATGAGAGCAGAAGGGACAAATAAGGCTCAGAAAGGCTCTATCTGCACTATTATCACCTCAAAGCACAAAAACATTTTTGGCATAAAATTAGGGCACAGCCGGCTCTTTTTGGACCCGACTGGGTCTCATTTGGGGCCGGGCGGCCTCCAATGTTTGGTAAACAGAGACTTTTTGCAAAAACAGAGGGCAGTGGCTGAAAGTGAAACAGGGCAGATTCCCAGGAAGGCAAACAGAGTTACTTCTAAAAAGCCGTCACGTGCATACAATCCTTGTGCATCTTTTGTTTATCAATATTGTAAATTAATGTTCTCATTATTGTTGTAATTAATTATTATTGTAGTTGTTATTATTGTTTATTTGTAATTGTATAGCTAGTTAACTTAGATTGCTAGTTTATTGCTCATTCTAATATCCTTGTTGTAATAACTTAGCTAGTTAGTTATTTAATTCATTCATTCGAATTTGTAATAATTAATAAATTCGGACATTCGAACACTCATTCAAACCATCTTGCACAAGGGCAAAAACATGTAATAATAGTGTATGTCTTCCAATCCCACTTATTTCTCCCTTTTATTTACTCGCTTATAATGGTAGCATAGAGCATCATGTTTCCTTAGCATTTTCCATGATTCACATACACTCGTCTCGCATGCATGAGGTTCGGCTCATCATACTAATCAAATATCAATTTCAAATTCATTACTTGAATACGTGATCTATCATATGCCTTGAACTAAATCATATACCATGCTAGTAGCTGAGCCTATTAATTGCATGATTTTATATGTCGCATTAGTTATATCGCATTAGTTAGAGGCATTCATGTTTTCGAATTATTTTGCTTTGTTTGGCTTGCCTTGGAGTACTAGGTGAGCGTTTATTGTTTTAACATATTACGTGAGTGTGATTGTCGCCATATCGAGCATGTTTTCCGTGAGGCTAAATGCTTAAGTGATATACCTGTTTGAATGCCTGTGGATGGAGGCTAATTGCTAAAATTGGAATGACTTGATTAATGTACATACAAACTCACCTTTTCAAGTGACGTGTATTCAAAACAATTTTCAAACAAACATAAAATTAAAGCATTTCAACTTTCGCAAATTAGTCTATATTTGTGTGCAACACATAGTAAGGTAGCATAATAATAGGAACAATAACATATAATGTAAATAAAAAATCACATCATGATTAGTAGAGGTCGATCTTTGATCGGGTGAGAGGGGTGCTCAATTCATGACCTTCTCCTCTTATACCTAAGTTCCCGAGCTGAGACACTTTGGTGATGATGGATAAGTGGCCTTTGGCAAGAGTCACGGGTTTCCTAAATTTTCTAAAAATATTTAGGTGGCAACTCTGAAATTTGGCAAAGTAGTCCATTTTTGGCATTTGATTCAAACATCGATTTTCCAAAAGATTTGTTGGATTTGGACTCATTTGGGTTTATCTATTTCACATTGCACTTATGAAATCAAATTCACAACCACGAGAGTCTGAACTGTAGGGCGGATCGTATCTGAAAGGAGCACGAAAAGCAAGCTACAATCACTTTCTTTGCGGATACACTGGTCGTCTCATGATCGGCTATGGCATGATCTATCAGGCGTTGGTTCAACCTGTCAACCAGAACCGAATCCGTCACCCTAGCCGACCGAGTCTCTACAGCCTTTGCTTTTCACACCTCATCCTCAGCCTTTTCTACATGGCGCTCTAAGTTCTGAATGCACCCATCCTTTTGCTCGATTTCTCTTTGCGCGGTGTAAAGTCACATGCCGATCTCATACGGGCTATAAAGTCCTTTGATCGCCCCATGGACGCCTTCCCTGAAGACTTCATAATCACCCCTGCCGACAAGCAATTGTTGTACCTCTAATGGGACTATTTGCTGAGTAAACTCCACTGCCATGTTTGGATCACGGATAATCGAGTCCGCTTCAATCATCGGTCAGTTCCCAATAAAGATGGAAAAACTCAGGGGACGAGGTGGTCTACTCGGCTCGTTTCGCACAGTGGCCTGCCTACTTGCCATGCTCCCTGGCTACTGTACCCCGTCTCTGGGGGATTTCTCTGATTCGCCCCTTCTGGGGGACCTACTTCGACGTCTAGGTGACCGATGTCTCTCTTGTACCTCCACTGCCACGTTTCCTATTTTCTGAGATTTGCCACCAGATCTGTGATACATTTCAGCGTCCATCTTTACTAAGCTCTGTAGACACCCCATTTTTGACCGTCCTCAAGACTTGGACATCATCGTTTGAGCACTCGATGATTATCCATGTTCGTGTTCGTCTTGAGTTCTCGGAGGTTTCGGCCGCGCGCCTTGCCTCTAGACCTCTTGACTTATTTGTTTTGTGCTTGGTTATGGACCAAGCATATATGTTTTTGCCTCTAAGGTTAGGAAATGGATTGTTGGCCACCCCAACACCCCACCGGCCTCGGCTTGAGGACACCGGCCCTGTTTTCTTGCTACCTGCCAAAAGTGTTCGCCGGTCGACAATGTTCTTGGTCGGCCGGCCATTATTTTGGTCGATCGGTTACTTTTTCTGGCCGAGACCCTTGTTTTAGCTTCTTGAGGAAGCTTGAACCTTTTGAACCCTTGTTTTAGCTTCTTGAGGAAGTTTGAACCTTTCGAACCCTTGGTTTTTAGCTTCTTGAGGAAGCTTGAACCTTTTGAACCTTTGTTTTAGCTTCTTGAGGAAGCTTAAACCTTTTGAACCCTTGGTTTTTATCTTCTTGAGGAAGCTTGAACCTTTTGAACCTTTTTTAGCTTCTCCAAGAAGCTTGACCTTTTTTAGCTTCTCCAAGAAGCTTGAACCTTTTTAGCTTCTACAAGAAGCTTGACCTTTTTAGCTTCTTAGAGAAGCTTGACCCTTTGCTCTAAGCTTCTAAGAGAAGCTTGAACCCTTCTAAGCTTCCAAGAGAAGCTTGGCCCTTTGCTCTAAGCTTCTAGGAGAAGCTTGACCCTTTTTGCTCTAGCTTCCTCAAGAAGCTTGGACCTTTGTACAAGCTTCTTGAAGAAGCTTGGACCTTTGTTCCTCTATAAGAGAGGCCCTCCCTATCCTTTAGAAGGGTTCCAAAAATTTTGCTAAGGCATACACATATATCACTCTTTATCTCTACACTTAGGCTTAGAAAGAGTGAAGTTCTTGGCCCCTTTGCACACCAACTCTTAGCCTAACACCTCCATCATCAATCTAAGGATCTTGGAGGCCATTTTCAGAGGTTGAAGGTCTGGTTTTTTGGTCTCAAAGCCATTGGTTTTGCTGAAGCTATAAGGGTAACACACTATTCCCTTTTTTAGGCTTTATTTCGCTCCATCTTTTAGCCATACTTGCAAGCATATTTGGGCTTTGGCATAAACTAAAAAAAGTCTTATTTTGAGCTCCTTTTGAAGTTTTTTAAAGATCACTTTTGTGTTTGGGGTTGTTTACCCCCTCTTAGGCCTTGTTTGGCTTCTTTTTTGTGCCTTTTTTGTGAGCTTCGGGACCACCTTGTATTGACCCTCTCACCACTGAAATCCAGAGGGATTTCAAAGGTGGGGATGGTGTTTTGAGGTCCTAAGAAGGAGAGGGCCATCCCCTCTCCTTGTTGTCTTGTTTGTTGGCATTTTTGGCCTTACAAAGGAGCCCTTACTTGCATGCTTCCTAAGCTTGGTTCAGGCCTTTTTCAGTGAGTTTTAGGACCTGCATGAGCTCTTTCAAGAGCTGGTTTTGTCATATTGGATGTCCCTCTTGCATGTGTGGAACAACCCTCTTTATAGCCTATCAAAGGAGCCTATCATTCTTGCATGCATAGACCATGTTTCAGTGGGTTTTGGGGTTTATTTGGCATGAAATACCTCTGAATTTTTCTGGTTTGGTAGCCTCTTTATTGCCTCACATGCTTGTAGTGCAAATCCCCTTTACTAGGTTGTGTTACATGCTATTTTGGCCCTTGATTTTAGCACTTTTTGGCCATACCTTAAACTGATTTTGTGCATATTTTGGACTGTCTTAGCTCTATTTTTGGGTCTCATGGTTGAATGATGTTTGTTTTGCATGCTTGTAGTACAATATCCATGCTTAGCTTTGGGTTTCGAGGTCTATTGCATGCATATACTAAGGTGTTTTCATGTTTTGAGGCCATTGCACATCATACTTCAGAGCTTATATGCATGCCATATTCCCATGTTTTCCACTCTTTAAATGCGTTTGAGAGTTGTGCATAAATGCCTCGTTTTTGGGCCATTGCGTGAGCTTCATTCCTATGCATGTTGAGCCATCATTTTAGGCCATTTTCCCACTGTCTTGGACCTACCTAGGGTCTGTTTGGGGTCGGTTTTGTCCTTCATACATTGCTTTGTGTATCTCTAGTGTAATCTGCTTCACTAGTTTCGGTATTCGGGCCATCTAGCATGCATTGGGTGACATATTTATATGATTCGGGACCATGGTGCATCATGTTTCAGAGCTGGAAAATGTGTTGTTGAATGCCATAATTCATCCCTTGCCATGCTTAGTTAGAGTTGAATGTTGTGCCTTAGGATCGGTCCTTTGTATGCTAGTTGCATGTTTGCATGTATTTCGGTTGTCTCATTTTCATGTATGGCCACTGATCTAAGTGGGGCTGAGGTCCACTCACTTTAGTTTAAGTCCATATTGCATTGCGTATGCCATATAGTTCGTGTGCATTGAGTATGCCATTCTCAGTTCATAGCATTGCGTATGCTAGTTGCATGTTTGCATATCATCTCTCACATGCCAGCATGATTAGGTTGCATTGCATTTAGGGTTGCATGTTAGTCACATTGTGTATGCCATCTCATTGCATTGTGTATGGAGTAGGGTTAGTCCAAACATGGGAAACAAGGGACGTTTCGTACTCCAAGTGACGAAACGTGTCTCAATTCCCAATCGCTGACACTCTGGATTACCCATGATGGAGTTTAGGCCTTGTTATGCTTATATGTGCGTTCATTTCACATTGAGTCGTGCAATTCAACTCGTCAGCCATCATGCATCGAGATGCGTGATTGGTGACACGAGGATTGAGGTCTACACTCCCTAGAGCTTGTGCAATGACGGGGAAAGTGGTCATGCACATAGGTGTTGAAAATACTTTGCCATGCCCCTTTCTTGCTCTCTGTTGTAGCAAACCGGAATCCAGCAGCAAAAACTAGTCAGCAGCCTTCGAAAGTTTTGTACAGTGTTCTAGGACCAATTGCAAAATAGAGGCAAATCGGGGCATCGCAAGGAATTTCCTGACATAGCGATTCGAGCACGCATGCATCTTTCATCATTCGGAACAAGAGCTGAGGCAGCCCATTTTATAGCTTGCATGCTAGTTTATTCGCTTTTCTAGTTAATTTGTTAATTAATTAGGGTTTTGTAATATTTAACTAGCTAGAGTAGTTAATTATTTATTCGGACTGTATTATTTATTCGGACCCTCCGAGCGAGGGCAATTGTGTAATAAGTGTGCGTGTGTGTGATGCATGTCTTCCAACCCTACGCCTTTCTCCCTTTTATTTACCAGCTTATGATGGTTAGTTTAGGGCACGTTTCAATTAGCATACTTATGCTTGCATGTTTGCATTCATTCTGTCTTGCATGCACCGGGCTCGGTGCATCATACTAACTGCATTGTATTTCAATTCCGAGTTAAATACGTGTATCATTTGTTGCATTTCATATGCCATCTTAGAATAACCGAGCCTATCTTAGTTGCATACCTGTATGTGTTGCATTGGGCATCTCAGCATATTTAGGATTCATGCATGATTTCTAATTAGCTTCTTTCTTTAGCTTGGAGTACTCGGTAAGTGTTTATGTTTTAGCATCCTTGCATGTGTGTGAGTGACTGCCATGATAGCATGCTTACCATGAGGCTAAGTGCTTATGTGATATAACTGCCTGAATGCCTGTAGGTGGAGGTTGGATTATCTGAATTGGAACAATTCATTGATTGCGAGTTTTAAGCCCACTAGATAGTGGCAAATCACCATGTTTTCTAAGCCCACTTGAGGCTGGCAAAATCCGCATTTTAGCCTACTTGCGAGTAGCAAACCGAATTCAAAAACAAACACGAAATGTTTTGTTCCAACTCAGTCGATCCAGTCTATACTTGTATGCTGCGCACATCACATAGAAATTCTAGGCTAATAAACCAGAATAAGAGCACATAATGTTTTCAAAACTTGATATCATGGTTAGTAAAGGCCGATCTTTGATCGGGCAAGCGGGGGTGCTCACGAAGTGACCTTCCCCAATCGTACCCAAGTTCCCGAGCCGAGGCAACTTTGGTGATGACGGACACATGGCCTTAGGCACGAGTCAGGGTTTCCTAAATTCCCCCAAAACAAAATATTTAGGTGGCGACTCTGTATCTGGCAAAGCAGTCCATGTTTGGCACTTCTTTCAAAAAATCTATTTTCAAAAACGATTTTCCAGATTTAGACTATTTGGTGATTTATCAGTCTCGCATTGCACTTTGTGGGATTAGATTCAGAACTGTGACATTTGAGTCCGAACTGTAGTGAGCCCAATGAACAAAATGGGATTCCCTCTCAGGACGTTCGGGGACGTCTACAGTTTCTGGCGACTCTACTAGGGAGTTAAAGAACTTGACTCGAACTCATGATATCTGGTTTTGACTACACTTATGTGTTTCTTTGCATTGCATTTGCATTGGTGCACCTAGGACACCGTGTTTGCCGTATGCTATTCCTGAATGGTTTGCCAGAGGCTCGCTTCGAGAAGCATGCCATAAGGCTGACCGGTTGCGGGCTCTGCCACGATGGGAACACAAACCCCGATTTTTATCAGGGCACCCTTTTTTGACCATTCGACCTAGTGCATATTCGGAATCCATAGTGACCATTCCAGGCTAGGACAGGTTATTTACCCGATTATAGGTTGTTTGAAACTGCTGCGTGCGTAGTGAAACCCTAGCTCCTGACAAAATAGGACAAGGAAACCCTATCCAAACATAGGGGTGTTTTTGGCTCTTACTTGCTTGCTATGTGCTTTTAGAGTGCGTCTCTACAAGAATGCATGTATCAGTTTGCAAGTCTGGGCATCAGGCCTACGGGCATCAGCATCAGTGTTTTGGGAATCAGTTTTACCTGAGGGTATCAGTTTACAGGCAGAACTTGTGGCAGAATTCTGTAGGGGGGGCACAGTCATTCAGCTTTGCTCATTTTGGTTTTGGTGAAATCAGGCTGAGGTGCTGTCTATTTTCTCTTTTGCAAGGTAGTCTTGGAACCATAGCTTCAGAAGGCTCCGATATCCCCCAGGTTCATTGGACTTGTGTCAATAGACTTTGTCAAGTCAGAGATTTTGTTCAAGGGAAAATCAGTGTTCCTTCACCAGAGGCAGGGTAAAAAGGCCAGTCAGACACAGATCATCAGTTCAACAGTCTTCGGATCAGAAGTCATTATCCATCTCACCTGTGTGCAGTTGGGTTGAGATATCTTCTTTTACTCCAGAGATAGACATACCGATAGTTTAGATAGATCAGAACACGGCAGGGATGGAGGAGATGGTGCGCCAACTCCAAGAAAGTATGAAAATTATGCAGCAGGACGCTGTCTGCCAAGCGAAATTTGCCAAACAGCAGGCCGAGGTCATGGCCTAGCAAGCAGAGCTAATTACCCGGCTACAACAGCAAGCCGGAGCATCAGCTTCACACCAAGCTCCTCCCCCACCAAGAGTTCCAATACTCGGGGCGACGGCGAATGTCCAGAATGTCCAGGAGGATACAGACATCCCAACAGGCCCAGCTCTGCCCCCGATTCTACCTCAACTGTCCAAGGCACCCACTCCTATCAATCAACTGGATTCTCCCTTCGAATTCGAGGTGGACCCAACGGCATTAAAAGTGAGCAAGCTTGAAAAGCTGTTCAAGAAATCTCAGGGTGTGAAGTCCATCCTGGACATCAAGGATGGGTATACCGACGTAGCCGTGACGCTGCCGGACAGATTTAAGATGCCACATATTGACCGCTTTGACGGGTCCGGGGATCCCATGGTGCACTTACGGCTATTTTCAGACATATTAAGGCCAATGGGCCTCACCAGACTACAGAAACTTTCTTTATTCGGCCGGACCCTATCGGGTGTGGCGGCTATCTGGTACGCAAAACTGGAAGACGATGTTAAGAGGAATTGGGATGAGATGGCCGAGGCTTTTGTCGCTCAGTACTCCTATAATACACAGATCGAGATCACAACCCGTGATCTCGAGACGACTAGGCATGAGCATAAGGAGAGTTTCTCTGAATTCGTAACCCGCTGGAGGGCTAAGGCCTCAATGATGACCATAAGGCCGACGGATAAAGATCAGATTCGGATGATTGTGCGCAATCTCCAACCCAAGCTTATGCAAAAAATGATTGTTCTCCCCTTCCCCATCTTTTCAGATTTACACAAGATGGGGGTGCAAATCAAGGACGCTATGAGGCAGGGCCTTATTGACCAGGAAAAGGAGCAGCCCAGGAGGGCGTTTTTCCGCAGTTCGAATGCGACCACCAGTGGTGATGCAACTGCAAGATCTTCTGAAGTGGGCATGGTCACCACCACCACATCAAAAATAGCTACCCCATTCACCGGTGCGTCCGAAAGTAGCTCACAAAAAACCAAATATCCACCTCAAGTTAAGAGGGTTTTTACCCCACTTTATATGCCTTTGTCAAAGGCTCTAGAGGCCTTACTCCGGAAAGGATATCTGAAACCATTGGAACAACGGCCTCTACCCGATCATCTCCCTCCAAAGCATGACCAGACTAAGTACTGTGCCTACCATCAACAAACCGGTCATGACACTGACAGTTGCTTTCATTTGCGCCATGATGCATAAGATCTGTTTGACAACAGGGTCATCGCCGCACCAGTCTTGCAAAGTTTATCGGCACTTGATCAGTGAACTTATGGGGGATAATGTGACTATGTGATCGAGGGATGAACCACCTACGGACGACTCTCAGTTTACTCCAGATGTGGCGTATGGCACGCACTGTTCTGAGCATTTGTGAATGCTGGTTTTTTTTGTACTTTCTGACTTAGGTATTGAGTCAGTCTTGTTGTGTTGTATTGAGTCAGTCTTTTCTTACTGAGTCAGTTAGGTCTGTCTTGTTGTACCGAGTCAGTCCTGTTTTGTTGGAGTCGGGTGATTTCGGGGGTGTTACCTCGGACATCACTTGCTTGAATTATGTTTGTCTTTTCGTTTTCTTTTGAGTCTGTTTCTGCCGAGGAGCCAGTTACACCAGGAGATCTAATCGAAACAGCTGTGGCTGTCATGTTTTGTGCGTATTGCTATTTTAAGCCTATTGTGCCAGCAAGTTTAGAATGAAACGGCAGTGCATTTCACCTGCTCTTTTGTGCCTTGAATTCATTACATCGACCTAAGTTTTTTTCCAAAAAAAACTATTTTTGAACACTGCGGTGAAAACAAAGAGGAAGAAATTCTTCAGGGTTTGCAAAAATTTGATCAACTGAGAGAAAGAGGCGTGCTAAGCCCTTAATGAATGAAATCATGCTTGTTAGTGTGAGTACTGAGAAGGATCCTGGCTTGATCCAGATTGGTTCTACCTTGTCGTCAGCGCGAGCGATTCGTCGCTTTCTTAAAAGTTTTCAAAAAATGTTTTGCGCAGTCCCACGAAGACCTGTGTGGAATCACTCTTGAGATTGTGCAGCTTAGGATCGCTCTCAGCCTCGAGACTCGACCCTTTGTTTTCAAACCTTGAACTCGCATTTAGAATGTTCAATGGTCAACCATCGAAAGAGGCCTGTGTGGCCAGATTTGAAGCAGCCCATGAATGAGCGGCAAGAAAGTTAGATCGAGCAGATCAGATGTAGTCAAGAGAAGCTTGCAAAGCTAGATCAGAAGCACCCCTCGAACTAGGGGCAAAAATGTCAGATGTGCTCGAAGAGCCGAAGATGGATCATTCTGCAAATCAACAAAGAGTGGCAAGAATGCCAAATCCCAAAACGGAAGAAAATGGATTCAGATGACTTCAGGATCTCAAAACCATTTGACATGGACTTGTTACACTTTTACCCTTTGAGAGGCTCGCTGGGCTAAAAACCCGGAAGGGTGACCTAAGCAAAAGTTAGAGCAAGAAAAAATGAAAAGGAAAGCAAAAAGAACAAAAAAAATGAAGAAAAAGAAATGCAAAAAATCTTGAAAAGAAATGAAAAGAAAAGTGAAAACATAGCTCGCAAAGTTGAAAACCCAAAAAGGGCGGCCTTGGCAAAAGTTAGAGCGCAAAAGGAGAGGTTAAATACCCGAGTATACCTTACCCCGAACTACATAAGGCTTGATTCCCATCTTTGGGATACGTAGGCAACTTCATTCTGAAGTCCAGCCGTAAAACACTTCAAATTCGACTGTGTCCATGTGATGGTTCTAGTCATCTTTGTCTTCTCTGTATCCGAGAGTTCAGTTGTGATCGTCATTGTGAGGACTGGTTGCCACGTGCTGCAGCGCTATTCAAACTAGGGGCAACTTTCCGTTGCCATACAGTGTGCTGCAGTGCTATTCAAACAAGGGGGAACTTTTCGTTGCCGTGCAGTGCCATTTCAACAAGGGGCAATTTTCCATTGTTATGGATCTGAGGTTGTGCATCTCAAGAGTAAGTGCTGTGCTCGTTGAGCAGTGGCTGTTTGCCAAAACAGTTTTTGAGAATTTTTACTGAGGTTGACTAATTTTCTCAAAAATTATTCCATTTTTCCAAAACTGGACCACATCTTGGACCCAAAAAAAGGAAAATTTTTAGTGCTCATAGCCTGACTTGCATGATTTTGAAATCAGAAAATCGAACAGGCATGTTAATCTAACTCTCATGTTGCTCAAAATTGTTTTAGTAGAAAACCAAAACAAAAAATTGGTCAAAATGATAAACTAGGGGCACAGTTGAGTCAGACGTTCGGTCTTTTACCCGTCATCAACATACTTGCCAGAAAAGGGCACCCTACTTGCCAGAAATGGCACCCTATTCGCCAAGAAGGGCACAACGGAAGCTAACAGAAAAGGGCTGAAAGCTCTCACATCCTCTAAGCAACGAGATATCAAGCCAAGTGCAAAGCACAAACTGGAATGGATCAAGATATTCCATTCCCTCATCTGGACAGGTCTGATCACGCCCAAACTCCCCAGCAGAGCATCATCAACCGATGTCAGCTGCAGATTTGCTACACACCCAGTTGTAGCGCAGCCCCTCTGTGAGAGAAACTCACTGTTATGAACAAGAAGAAAAATCTAGCGGAATGCTAGGGGCAAGAGCCCACAACTTTCTGTTTATCCATCAACTACTCAGGGGATGGATAAAAAATGAGAGATTGAAGAATAGAGATGTGCTCTGAGAGAAAAAGTGAGGAAAAAGGGGCTTTTTTTCAGAAAAACAGAGCCTGAGGGCCGAGTGATGTGAGAATCACAAATGAGGAAGGACGGGAAATAATACCCGGAGAAACTAGCTCCTCGTGCACCGAGAGGTCTCTTTCCTTTGTAACACATCCGAGTGTTGTGTTTGTGTCTTTGTTTGTCTCGATTCTTGTTTTGAGTCGTTTTGAGTATCAACGGATGTGTTTAGGTTGTTTTATCTTTTGCTTTCCGTTGTTGAGTCGTTTTTGCTATGGGCGGTCGTAGGCTCAATACCCGGTTGAGAACTCATCTCTCAATTTCAAAAAATAAAATCGTTTTGCGCTCTGGGTGCCGTGCCGTTCTCCACATCTATGCAAAACAAGATTTGTTCTTTCGTAAAATCGCAGGGTTCAACCCAAGTGATGTCAGAACAGTAAAACCAGGACCTATTTGAAGCTATATGGGTTCCAAACTACAAAGCAAAAGAAAAGAGGGAAAATGTCGGGTATCTGAGTTTGTTTCAACTTCAGTAAGTTCCGAGACTACATTCCGTGTGTACCTCTTCAGGTCTTACCAATGCTCCGAAGTATGAGTGTGCCTTTACCTCAAGCTCAAGATCAAGTCTGCTTCAAGCCAGAATGGCGATCAAAAGTGCTCTCCCTGAGTACCATTCCCTGCTAGAGGCATCTCGGCGGTGTTCGCAATGAGTTCCTAGGAGACCAACTGCGACGGTGGAAACTAAAGTTCGAATGGCTGTTGCCTATAATGCAAAGGTTCGAGATTTTTGAGACTAAAGTCTGGTTTAAATACCCAGAGGCATGTCCTCGGCTTGAAACCTGTATGGAAGCCCCATAGGTTGAGATAGCGTGTATGCACCTCAATTCTGGATACTGAACCAACCTAGTCTGTCACCCCGTTGAAGAATAGGAAAAGTTGTGAATATGATCAGGAAGAAAGGCAGCATCCAAAGTGTTCTACTTGAAGAACCCTTGTCGGTATTTCAGAGCCTTTGTACTGTAAGTTGAAGGTAAGTGTTCGAAGAGCACAAAGGAAAATCCCCATCGGAGAAGAGCGATTCACCGCTACTCACCTCATGAGGTGCTTTCTAAAGCGCTGCTTTGTCCATTTATTGCTTTCCTTAAGCATCATGCATTGTATTGCATTGTACTTATCAAGTTTCTTTCTCATTCATGCACGATATTGTATGTACGGTTCATTCAAAGAAGTTTCGTTTAAAATCATTCACTTAGTGTATCAATCACACTTTATTTATTTAGTGTATCAATCACACTCTCTTTACTTAGTGTATCAATCACACTTCTTTCATTTTCTGTATCTATCGCACATATTCTCATTTTCTGTATCTATCACACACATCCTCATTTCGTGTATCTATCATGCACATATTCACTTCATTTACTTTAGTGTATCCATCACACTTTATTATCTTTTGTGTATCAATCACACCTGTTCACTTAGTATATCTATCACACTTTGTGTTCACCTTTTGTATATCTATCATACTCTGTTCAAATAGTGCATCTATCACACTTCGTGTTCACATTTAGTATATCAATCATACTCTGTTCACTAAGTGCATCTATCACACTTCATGTTCACATTTAGTATATCCATCATACTCTGTTCACTAAGTGCATCTATCACACTTCGTCTTCACATTTAGTATATCCATCATACTCTATTCACTAAGTGCATCTATCACACTTCGTGTTCACACTTAGTATATCGATCATACTCTGTTCACTAAGTGCATCTATCACACTTCGTGTTCACACTTAGTATATCGATCATACTCTGTTCACTAAGTGCATCTATTTCGTGTTCACATTTAGTATATCCATCATACTCTGTTCACTAAGTCCATCTATCACACTTCGTGTTCACATTTAGTATATCAATCATACTCTGTTCACTAAGTGCATCTATCACACTTCGTGTTCACATTTAGTATATCAATCATACCATGTTCACTCAGTGCATCTATCACACTTTGTGTTCACATATTGTGTATCCATCACACTTGTTCACTTAGTGCATCTATCACACTTTGTGTTCACCTATTGTGTATCCATCACACCTGATCACTTAGTGCATCTATCACACTTTGTGTTCACCTTTTGTGTATCCATCACACCTGTTCACTTAGTGCATTTATCACACTTTGTGTTCACCTTTTGTGTATCCATCACACCGGTTCACTTAGTGCCTCTATCACACTTTGTGTTCACCTTTAGTGTATCGATCATACTCTGTTCACTTAGTGCATCTATCACACTTTGTGTTCACCTTTTGTGTATCCATCACACCGGTTCACTTAGCGCCTCTATCACACTTTGTGTTCACCTTTAGTGTATCGATCATACTCTGTTCACTTAGTGCATCTATCACACTTTGTGTTCACCTTTTGTGTATCCATCACACCTGTTCACTTAGTGCATCTATCACACTTTGTGTTCACCTTTTGTGTATCCATCACACCTGTTCACTTAGTGCATCTATCACACTTTGTGTTCACCTTTAGTGTATCTGTCATACTTTGTTCACTTAGTGCATATATCACACTTTGTGTTCACCTTTAGTGTATCTATCATACTTTGTTCACTTAGTGCATCTATCACACTTTGTGTTCACCTTTTGTGTATCCATCACACTTGTTCACTTAGTGCATCTATCGCACTTTGTGTTCACCTTTAGTGTATCTATCATACTTTGTTCACTTAGTGCATCTGTCACACTTTGTGTTCGCCTTTAGTGTATCTATCATACTCTGTTCACTTAGTGCATCTGTCACACTTTGTGTTCACCTTTAGTGTATCCATCGCGCTCTGTTCACGCCTTGTGTATCTATCACACTACACTCACCTTGTGTATCTA
Organism: Camellia granthamiana; assembly: GCA_036172215.1. Taxonomy (NCBI): domain Eukaryota; kingdom Viridiplantae; phylum Streptophyta; class Magnoliopsida; order Ericales; family Theaceae; genus Camellia; species Camellia granthamiana. Next base: position 22,302,921 of record CM069909.1, on the reverse strand, counting down.
TCATACCTTGTTCACTTAGTGCATCTATCACACTTTGTGTTCACCTTTTTGTGTATCCATCACACTACGTCCGCTTTGTGTATCTACCACACATGCTCACTTTGTGTATCTATCACACATTCGCTTTGTGTATCTATCACACATGCACACTGTATTCGTAGTGAGAATTGCAGTAATTCTCGTACACCCTTTCTGCATGTAATGTAGTTAGATTTGTGTATGCTTGCTTAAAACTGTTGCATGTTATGCTTCATTACAGCATCCTTTGCACGATCATAAGTTATGCTCGGCTTGGTGCATTGTCTTGCATTTTGCCCCTACCCTTAGGCGCATATCTTTATCTGTAACTTGTATGCTTTGTCTAAGTCTTCAGCCTTGTCAAAAATGGGTCGTCTCTGGGCTTTGACATTCACTCCCGTCATTATTATGACTTTCGAGTTCTGTCAAAGAGGGGCAACTATAGACACCCCATTTTTAACCGTCCTCAAGACTTGGACGTCATCGTTTGAACACTCGATGATTATCCATGTTCGTGTTCGTCTTGAGTTCTCAGAGGTTTCGGCCGCGCGCCTTGCCTCAAGACCTCTCGCCTTATTTGTTTTGTGCTTGGTTGTCGACCAAGCACTTAGGTTTTTGACTTTGAGGGTAGGAAATGGCTTGTTGGCCACCCCCACACCCCACCGGCCTCGGCTTGAGGACACCAGCCCTGTTTTCTTGCTATCGACCAAAAGTGTTGGCCGGTCGACAACGTTCTTGGTCAGCCGGCCATTATTTTGGTCGATTGGTCACTTTTTCTGGCCGAGACCCTTGTTTTAGCTTCTTGAGGAACCTTGAACATTTTGAACCCTTATTTTAGCTTCTTGAGGAAGCTTGAACCTTTTGAACCCTTGTTTTAGCTTCTTGAGGAAGCTTGAACCTTTTGAACCCTTGGTTTTTAGCTTCTTGAGGAAGCTTGAACCTTTTAAACCTTTTTTAGCTTCTCCAAGAAGCTTGACCTTTTTTAGCTTCTCCAAGAAGCTTGAACCTTTTTAGCTTCTCCAAGAAGCTTGACCTTTTTAGCTTCTTAGAGAAGCTTGACCCTTTGCTCTAAGCTTCTAAGAGAAGCTTGAACCCTTCTAAGCTTCCAAGAGAAACTTGGCCCTTTGCTCTAAGCTTCTAGGAGAAGCTTGACCCTTTTTGCTCTAGCTTCCTCAAGAATCTTGGACCTTTGCACAAGCTTCTTGAAGAAGCTTGGACCTTTGTTCCTCTATAAGAGAGGCCCTCCCTCTCCTTTAGAAGGGTTCCAAAAATTTTGCTAAGGCATACACATATATCTCTCTTTGTCTCTACACTTAGGCTTAGAAAAAGTGAAGTTCTTGGCCCCTTTACACACTAACTCTTAGCCTAACACCTCCATCATCAACCTAAGGATCTTGGAGGCCATTTTTAGAGGTTGAAGGTCTGGTTTTTTGGTCTCAAAGCCACTGGTTTTGCTGAAGCTACAAGGGTAACACACTATTCCCTCTTTTAAGCTTTATTTCGCTCCATCTTTTAGCCATACTTGCAAGCATATTTGGGCCTTTGCATAGACTGAAAAAAGTCTTATTTTGAGCTCCTTTTGAAGTTTGTTTAAGATCACTTTTGTGTTTAGGGTTGTTTACCCCCTCTTAGGCCTTGTTTGGCCTCTTTTTTGTGCCTTTTTTGTGAGCTTCGGGACCACCTTGTATTGGCCCTCTCACCACTAAAATCCAGAGGGATTTCAGTGGTGGGGATGGTGTTTTGAGGTCCTAAGAAGGAGAGGGCCACCCCTCTCCTTGTTGTCTTGTTTGTTGGCATTTTTGGCCTGACAAATGAGCCCTTACTTGCATGCTTCCTAAGCTTGGCTCAGGCCTTTTTCAGTGATTTTTAGGACCTGCATGAGCTCTGTCAAGAGCTGGTTTTGTCATATTGGATGTCCCTCTTGCATGTGTGGAACAACCCTCTTTATAGCCTATCAAAGGAGCCTATCATTCTTGCATGCATAGACCATGTTTCAGTGGGTTTTTGGGGTTTATTTGGCATGACATACCTCTGAATTTTTCTGGTTTGGTAGCCTCTTTATTGCCTCACATGCTTGTAGTGCAAATCCCCTTTACTAGGTTGTGTTGCATGCTATTTTGGCCCTTGATTTTAGCACTTTTTGGCCATACCTTAAACTGATTTTGTGCATATTTTGGACTGCCTTAGCTCTGTTTTTGGGTCTCATAGTCAAATGATGTTTGTTTTGCATGCTTGTAATACAATATCCATGCTTAGCTTTGGGTTTCGAGGTCTATTGCATGCATATACTGAGGTGTTTTCATGTTTTGGGGCCATTGCACATCATATTTCAGAGCTTATGTGCATGCCATATTCCCATGTTTTCCACTCTTTAAATGCGTTTGAGGGTTATGCATAAATGCCTCGTTTTTGGGCCATTGCGTGAGCTTCATTCCTATGCATGTTGAGCCATCATTTTAGGCCATTTTCCCACTATCTTGGACCTGCCTAGAGTATGTTTGAGGTCGGTTTTGTCCTTCGTGCATTGCTTTGTGTACCTCTAGTGTAATCCGCTTCACTAGTTTCGGTATTCATGCCATCTAGCATGCATTGGGTGACATATTTGTATGATTCGGGACCATGGTGCATCATGTTTTAGAGGTGAAAAATGTGTTGTTTTATGCCATATTTCATCCCTTGCCATGCTTAGTTACAGTTGAATGTTGTGCCTTAGGATCGGTCCTTTGTATGCTAGTTGCATGTTTGCATGTATTTCGGTTGTCTCATTTTCATGTATGGCCACTGATCTAAGTGGGGCTGAGGTCCACTCACTTTAGTTTAAGTCCATATTGCATTGCGTATGCCATATAGTTCGTGTACATTGAGTATGCCATTCTCAGTTCATAGCATTGCGTATGCTAGTTGCATGTTTGCATATCATCCCTCGCATGCCAGCATGATTAGGTTGCATTGCATTTAGGGTTGCATGTTAGTCACATTGTGTATGCCATCTCATTGCATTGTGTTTGGAGTAGGGTTAGTCCAAACACGGGAAACGAGGGACGTTTCGTACTCCAAGTGACGAAACGTGTCTCAATTACCAGTCACTGACACTCCGGATCACCTATGATGGATTTTAGGCCTTGTTATGCTTATATGTGCATTCATTTAACATTGAGTCGTGCAATTCAACTCCTCAGCTATTATGCATCGAGATGCGTGATTGGTGGCACGAGGATCGAGGTCTACACTCCCTAGAGCTTGTGCAATGACGGAGAGAGTGGTCATGCACACATGTGTTGAAAATACTTTGTCATGCCCCTTTCTTACTCTCTGTTGCAGCAAATCGGAATCTAGCAGCAAAAACTAGTCAGCAACCTTCAGAAGTTTTGTACAGTGTTCTAGGACCAATTGCAAAATAGAGGCAAATTGGGGCATCGCAAGGAATTTCCCGACAAAGCGATCCGAGCACGCATGCATCTTTCATCATTCGGAACAAGCGCTGAGGCAGTCCATTTTATAGCTTGCATGCTAGTTTATTCGCTTTCCTAGTTAATTTGTTAATTAATTTTATTCTCTTTCTTAGTTAATTTGTTAATTAATTAGGGTTTTGTAATATTTAACTAGCTAGAGTATTTAATTATTTATTCGGATTGTACTATTTATTCAGACCCTCCGAGCGAGGGCAATTGCGTAATAAGTGTGCATGTGTGTGATGCATGTCTTCCAACCCTACATCTTTCTCTCTTTTATTTACCAGCTTATGATGGTTAGTTTAGGGCACGTTTCAATTAACATACTTATGCTCGCATGTTTGCATTCATTCTGTCTTGCATGCACCGGGCTCGGTGCATCATACTAACTGCATTGTATTTCAATTCCGAGTTGAATACGTGTATCATTTGTTGCATTTCATATGCCATCTTAGAATAGCCGAGCCTATCTTAGTTGCATACCTGTATGTGTTGTATTGGGCATCTCAGCATATTTAGGATTCATGCATGATTTCTAATTAGCTTTTTTCTTTGGCTTGGAGTACTCGGTAAGTGTTTATGCTTTAGCATCCTTGCATGTGTATGAGTGACTGCCATGATAGCATGCTTACCATAAGGCTAAGTGCTTATGTGATATAACTGCCTGAATGCCTGTGGGTGGAGGTTGGATTATCTGAATTGGAACAATTCATTGATTGTGAGTTTTAAGCCCACTAGATAGTGGCAAATCACCATGTTTTCTAAGCCCACTTGAGGCTGGCAAAATCTGCATTTTAGCCTACTTGTGAGTAGCAAACCGCTTTCAAAAACAAACACGAAATGTTTTGTTCCAACTCAGTCGATCCAATCTATACTTGTATGTTGCGCGTATCACATAGTAATTCTAGGCTAATAAACTGGAACAAGAGCACATAATGTTTTCAACACTCAATATCATGGTTAGTAGAGGCCGATCTTTGATTGGGCGAGCGGGGGTGCTCACGAAGTGACCTTCCCCAATCGTACCCAAGTTCCCGAGCCGAGATAACTTTGGTGATGACGGACACGTGGCCTTAGGCACGATTCAGGGTTTGCTAAATTCCCCCAAAACAAAATATTTAGGTGGCAACTCTGTATCTGGCAAAGCAGTCCATGTTTGGTACTTCTTTCAAAAAATCTGTTTTTAAAAATGATTTGCCGGATTTAGACTATTTGGTGATTTATCGGTCTCGCATTGCACTTTGCGGGATTAGATTCAGAACCGTGACATTTGAGTCCGAACTGTAGTGAGCCCAATGAACAAAACGGGATTCCCTCCCGGGACGTTCGGGGACGTCTACAAGCTCCTTTCCTCTCCTTTATTGTTGAAAAATAGCCTCCCCGACATATGATTATGCTCACAATAACGCAGTACGACCACCGTCAACGCTATCTTCATTACTCACTCTCTAATCATCGACTATCCCTTTCATTCTCTGTGCCAAAACTATTTAACGATGCCTGAGGCCTCATAAATACTATGTACCCTGTTCATTAATTACGAATGCAATGTTCTCGTTGCTTCCCACAGCCGCCACCGCGTTGATATGGCATACGTTTTACATCTGCTAGGGGCCATTCTGGGGCAACGGCACTAACGTGAGCTGCTCACTGTTGGGCAATATGTTTTAGTCGGCTCTGGCATGACATGTCCAACTGGGGCAAAGGCAGATAAATGAATCTATTTGGCCACTTCTGTTAGTGTCAAATTACGTTATGCTGCCCCACTTGGCCACTGACAAGCTGATCACTGTTGGGCAATATGTTTTCATCGGCTCTGGCACGACGTGTCCAACGGGGGCAAGGGTAGATAAATGAATCTATTTGGCCACTTCTATTAGTGTCGAATTACGTTATCCTACCCCACTTCGCCACTGACATGAGTTGATCACTGTTGGGCAATATGTTTAGTCAACTCTGGCACGACGTGTCCAACTACAGCAAAGGCAGTAAAATGAATCTATTCAGCCACTTTTGTCAGTGCCGAATTACGTTACGCTGCCCTACTTGGCCACTGACATGAGCTAATCAATTTTTGGGCTGGTTTATCATTAATAAACTGCACAAACACAAAGCTTTAACACAAAACAGATCATTTTCATTAATAAACTGAGTGAATACATACACCACTTTATATATGAAAACAGCCCTAAAGTGACCTCTGAACAACAAAAACAAAACCAAACACAATTACAATAAAAACCACTTCGTATTGATTCGCCTATGACTTTATAGTTCTTCAAGATCGGACTCTAGTTGTTCAACTTCTAGCTACTCATAGGGAGTTGGCTGATCTAGCATCACCTTTGTGAACGCCAAAGCTTTGAGCCAACCATACTTGAAGCCATAGTTTTCAAATTTCAAGGCCTCATCCGTATACTTGTCAGTGGCTGCCTACTCTCTTGCGTCGAATGCCTTGGACGCCTCTGAGTTGGCGAGATCCTTTGCCTTTTTCACATCCGCCAAGTCGGCCTCCAGCTGATTAATCACTTCTTTGGCCAACTTCAGTGTGTCATCACTTGCGTTTGCCCTTTCCTCGGCAGCCAGACGAAGCTGGTTGGCATGTTTAGCTTTCTGTTCTTCAACATCGGCCTTCACGCACTCCTCTGCTGCCTTCTGCGCCTCGGCATTCGCTCTCATCAACACCACTGCCAACTCGGCAAATGCCTCTTTGGCTTTCCTTTTTCTATCTCAATTTTGGCTTTGAGTAAGCCAATTTGCTTCACAGCGTCATAATAACGACGGCCGACTTCTGTGATTCTGCCTGCCGCCTGAAACAATAAAGGCATATTAGTTGGTGTAAAGGAACAGTCGGCGTGTAAAAGTACATTTCCTCGAAGTATTACGTACAAACACTGCTGACTGGGCAGCCAATGCTATTGAAACCACGTCCGGTTCTACACAGAACGTAGCCTTGTCCACTGGCAATGAAATTGCTAAAGCCACACTTAGGGCCACAGTGGGGTCTTTAACAACTAACGTATCAACGACACTGGTGCATTCTTTATTCTAGGTTGGATAATAAACGGTGCGACTAGGTCTTATGATGTCTCTTCCACTCTGGGCCATTTTTCGCTTGGTTCTTCAGATAACTCGGCCTCTATCTCGGCGGAGCGTTTCTCCTCTCTTTGTTCAACGCCCAAGACTTCTAATTGTTGTTCAAGGACTGGGTCGGCCATAACAATCTCACGCTCCGTTTCCTGAACAGGAGCCGCCAACAGGGTTTCTTGAGTTCTAGTGCATTCAGCCCTCCTTCTGGCTGTCATCCTCTCGGCGTTTCTTTTCCTTGCTAATTGTGCAAGTGGCTCTCTAACCATGTTTTCAGGGTTTGTGCCGAGTAAGTCTCCCAAGTCGGTGAAAATGTCATCCTCTAAAGGAGATGGCTCTATTAGGCCTGAAGTGGAAGGAGGGTCAAAGCCAACTTCTTCAAAGGCCAAATTCAACGCTCTGTCAACTTCTTCTCCCAAACGATCTTCAGACCCGTCTGAGTTGGATCAGCTCGGCACCTCAGCGACCTAATCGCCGACTTCACCACCTTGGTCCAAAGCTGAACCCTCAAGACCAATGTCCCTTAGGCTCTTGAAGCTTGGGAAAATGAGTGACGTGAGATGTTGTTCACCTCTCGGAATTGGGATATGGTCAGCAGCCGAAAAAGTTGAATACGTTGGGTCGTATCTCAACAACACGTGGGCGGCGCGACCTTGCTTTTGAAGGTTTGGACGGCTAAAGTATTCAAGTGAGGTCTTCACTTGCGCAAGCACAGCGTCATCAGCCGAAGTGCTCTTTTTAGATCGTTGCCTGCATACAGACGAAAAGATAAGTATACAGAATATAAGCCTAATAAATCTACACAGGCAAAAAATGGGTCTATACGGCTACCGGGCTCGCCTTTTTGTCTAGGCACAGGGTCTAGGCGATCTTCACCATCGCCAAATTCTTAGTTACCTTGGACAACAACCATGACGTCGTCAACTCACTTGGCAAAACTGGCAAGCATAGTCACCAATTGGTGATCTGTGTTCTTGGCCCTGAGAAAGTAACGTCCCTGCCAACCAGATGATTTCGCCAAGACATAGCAATGCCGAATAGTAGGGATTCCTAGGTTAACCCTAAGTCGGCGATTCAATTCTACTATGCCCATTATAATTCGATAAAAATTTACATTTGGTTGGGAATGGATAAGACGCCAATAGCACAGAACAACCCTCAGAAAAGGATGAAGGGAAAAACGGACCCCGCCCTCAGCGATTGACAGGAGAGGAAAGATGATCGTGCTCGCATCAGTCCTCTCCATGTCAACCACGCTGTCAGCCATGAGGGACAAATGGACGTCGTCTGGGATTGAGAAATGGCGACGAAAGGCGGCAATACGATCCTCAGAAAGGAGGATTTCCAAGTGTTTCGCCATTTAAAATGGAATAGAAAATATTCTAACCAAAAACAAATAGAAAAAAAGGGAACTAGAATGAGGCAGCAATGCAAAGGAGAGAAGGACTTACAGGTCAAAGAAAGAGGAATGGTGGGGAGCAAGGGAAAATCGCAGAGGTCTTGGAGAAATGAGGAGTAATACTGTGAAAACAACCCAAAAGCCTTTCGATTCAAAAAATTCGAAAGGACAACGCATTTTCAAGTCGCATTAAATGAATGACACGTATGAAGGGGCAAGAAGTTGTAATGATTTATGATCGTGTTCATTCTGACGATTCAGTATTGAAAGGAGTGCAAGCGTCGTATTTTTATTTTCTATAACTTTTCCATCTGCGAACCGAACAAGATGTCTGCACGGACCAAACACGCCGACTGAATGGGATTAGTCGGATGTTCGAGGGGCAATTATGGGGGCCGAATTTAATCGATGAAATCGAAGGACCAAGAGCAGGCCCCTTAGGGAATGGGACCGTATACAAGTTGGTCATACCCAGAAGCCCATAAAGCAACATATATAAATCGGCCATGTAAAGACCCGAATGTGGGCCAAAGCACCAAGCTGGGAGGCCTACTAATTAATTATTTTAAAGGTCACGTGTGAGCCTAACCATGGGCCCCGGAGCAGCATAAAAGGAGGAGCCTTGATCAAGGGAAGGTATGTGTGGGAAAGTAATAGATAACTTACAAGAAAAGAAAACACTAAGACAAAAGAACTAACTTGCTTGTCGGAGTGCTAATTTCGGCACCCCCGATCGGAGCGTTTATTTCTCTTTCAAGTACCACTACGAGGATCAGGAAAGTCTATTTGGATTGGAGAGTATTCCTAAAACCCCTTTCACCACACTTGTTTGTGAGATGGGATTTATTGGCAAATATCCCAAATTTATTAACACTAAAATAAATTAATACATATTAAATATATCTTATCAACTATCCCCAACATTTGTTAGGATTAAGCATAAATAAAAAGAAAAAATATATTATTATGTATGTGTTTTATATTTAGGTGCATGTGTATAGCTATAATGTGGGGATTTATAGTTTTGAAGTATTTAGGTTCGATTGGAGTTTATTGTTCGGAAGTATGCTAGACTGTAGGAATATTGAATCGATAAATATATTAGAAATAAAAATATTAAAATAATTTGTTCATCTAATTTAATGAATATATTAGAAATAAAAATTTATTAACACCAAGACAAATTAAAAAACTTTAAATCTATCTTATCAAGTGTCCCCAACATTTGCTAGCATTAATCATAAATAAAGAGAAAAAAAAATTTGTTATGCAAATAAAATTTCCCTACAAACTATTTTTACAAACTAATATGTTATGTAATAATTAAAATTTAAAAACTTGAAATAGGTCCATTAAATTTAAAAACTTATTGCTACGGAAATTTATTAAAAATATTTATAGAAAATTATATTTACTTAATATTACTCTAAATAAAAATGAGGGTAAATTATTATTTATAAAAAAAAAAATCATGAGATATATTAAAAATATAAATTGTCATTCAACTAAGATTTCTAATCATATAACAAATGGTTCTTTTATTAATGAACCGTTAAATTAAACCAACAGAATGTATGTTGTAAGCAATAAATTTCTTTCAAAAATATTTATATTAATCTTTATGAAGTTATTTTTTTGTTTTTTTGTCCTTTTGTCCTATCTCACTTATTCTTCACTTTGTTGAACAATCGCACTACCCTCTCCCACTCTTGAGTAATACTATTGTCATTATTATCTACAAGCATTAGTATGTCAATGAGGACGGTTGAAGAATATAATATTTGTATAGATAGAGGAATTTGGTGATAGATGGATGAAAATAGGAATAGTATGATAATTTTTTGTCAAGTCAGTTGCAAGAAAAAAATTTGGTAATAAAGTAATCATAATTTTCAAAACGCAAAGAAAAAATTTATGTTTTACAAACTTGATGTCGTATATGTATAATTTATCTCAAAAACAAATATAACCATTTGATTCATCAATTTGGGGGTTTAGTAGGGAATAACAACCCCTCAGACTCTGGTTCAAATACCTCTCGTGGGTAGTCATTCGGGTATATATAGATGATTCGAATTGTCTATTTTATAAGTTTTACAGTGAAGATTTTTCATACAAAAAAATTAATTTTATTCAACATCTATAAATATAAGAATAAATTATATTTTCTTTTATAAATAGATGACTTTTATTCTTCTATTTATAAATGTTCGACAAAATTAATTATTTTACATAAATAAAAGATGGCATAAGATAAATGTGTGGAATTATTAATGTAAGCTCAAATTGAGAATCACAATAAAACTATGAAAAATGATTGGTTGTTTGAATTTGAGTGTTTGTCGGTCGACCGCCTAGTTGACCATTCGGAAGACCGGTGAAATACTTATCTATTGCGGTTGTCACATTTATCAATCACGGCTTTTACCTTCTTGCCGGTCAACTGCCCAGACGACCACTCAAATGACCAATGAAACACTTGTCTAATGCGGTTGTCACCCTTGTCGACTGTAACTTTTACCTTCTTATTAGACGATCGGCCGAACGACTGACAATCCAAAATTCGAATGATTTTGAACAAACTCATATTTAAATTACCAATCAATATTGCAAAATATATGAACAAATATAGAGATGAAAGTACGGAGGGAAAATCATTCTGGGTTTCGTATGCGCATGACCGACCATACCTGAAATGTTGGTCCACTGATAACTAAAAATAAATATTAGGCCTCGTTTGGCATGCGAGTGTTAGTCAAAAAAATACTAAAAAAATCAAAAATCTTATAATTTATACCAAAAAATTAAAGATTTTATTTTCTCTCTATTTTTTTGCACATCTTTTCGTAAAAAAATTAAAAAAATCATTCCAAATATACAAATTTTTTTATCTTATATTTGAGCTAAAAAGCCAAAAAATTGTTAAAAAAGCATATTCCCAAACGTGGCCGTGAAAAAGAAAAAGGTGTTTGATTGGCCGAAACACTATTTATAAAGGGACATGTGTATCAATCATTTCTAAAAAAAAGTTAGCAAAAATGTTTTGGAACTTTAAAAAGAGAGTTTTAATGGTAGGATCCATCTATGATGTGATATTTTGACTCTTTTTTTTTTTTGTTTTTTTTTCTTCACTGCCAGCTCAGTAAAGCTCCATTTAGAGCTCTACTTTTAAAGTTATTTATCACTGCCCAAAAGTTAGAACACATATGGGCCATGTTTGTTTCCTTACTTTTAGAGGTTGGATTGGCTTAGGTTGGCTGTGGGTTCTACCCACAGCGTGGTTGGTGGTAATAGGAGAGACTGGATTAATACTCCATTCGATTTAGTAATCTCCCTCTATGGCCGGATTAGCTTGGCTTGATAGAAGGTGAGATTGAAAAAATAATCTGGGGATTAGAGTGTACCTGATCATCTGCCCAGACTTTCATCCGGTCGTCTGACTAGTTGACCGGAACAGTATTTTTTTTTTTTTTTTTGGATTGTTAGTGTGTCCTATTATTTTTGAATTTTTTTATATTTGTTTTTACATGTTTTTTTTTTATATAAAAATATATTTTTTTTTATTTTATATAAAAAATAATTTAACAATCTCCTCACTAACAATTATCATCAAAACAAACTCATTTTTACTTAATCTCCTAACTAACAATCCTTACACTAATAATCTCTTCACTAATCATTCCCTTATTAATAATCTCATCTAACATAATCCACCAAACAAACGTCGCCATGTAATTGGATTAAGGGCACTACTGCGGATAAGCTTTGGAACTTGAAATAGAAATTGAGAAATTGACTAGCTTTCGTTTGGTATGTCAAATTTTTTGATTTTTTTTGTTATTTTAATCACAAAAAGACAAAAAAGATTAAAAAGTCAATAAGATAAAACGTCACATTCAAACCATAATCATTTCATTTTTTCTCTTACAAAAGTTAAAAAAGCTAAATAGCCTATTTCAAACAAGACTTTTTAATCTCTTATTAAAATAATTACAAAATCAAAAAATTAAAGAGTTAACCCATATCGAAAACGAATCCTAAAACAAACAAAAGTTAAGGAATTGAAAAATGCCACGTGGTATTTGTAGTGTTGTGATCTGATGATGTGGCTTTTGTTTTGTGCTTGTCTTGAAGTTTAGCCAGCTGTCACGTGAGAAACAACCAACTAAAAGAGATGGAAAAAGCATTATGTTGAAATGATACTATAATTTAAGGTGGGTTTAGGAAGTGGGTTGGCTTTTTAGTTTTTTGATTTTTTTGGTTATTTTAGCATGGGTTTAAAAGTTTGGTTTGGGAAAGACTTTTTGACTTTTTGACTTTTTTGAACTTTTTTGTGAGAGAAGAGTGTAATGATTATGGATTGGATGTGATGTTTTTTTTTTGGGGGCTAAAATAGCCTGTTTTGTCTTTTGTGGCTATTTTAACCCCAACCTTCTTGCCAAACGGGGCCTTAATCTATCATTTATTATTTTATATGTCAAAATTATATTAATTTAATAAATCTGGCTCATCATTGTTGTTATTAATAAAATATTAAACAAAAGCTAATAAATAAAACATATTAATAAAATGCAATCATTGAAACATTATTCTAAAAACTATTAGATCATAATACCTATCACTAATTATAAATAATTCCATCTTCTATGTTGTTTTTCAAATATTAATAATAGAAATAACATTAATACCTAAGTTTATTTAAGTCAATTAGAATGGAAGACAGTATTATCATTAGAATAATCCCATTAATTTTTATCATAAACCACGAAAATCAATTTAGTTCTTTTATTTTGATTGAGAAAGTGGTATATTGGTTATATCAGAGTTTCTTGCTGCTATTGTGTTGTTTACAAAAGTTTATTTCCATTTTTTACATTTTTTAAAAACATAAAAAAAATTTATTTGACAAATCATTTTTGGAAAAGAATTCTGAAATACAACTAACCTTTTAAAAAATACAAAAAAAAAATTGTTTTAAATTTTTGAAAAATAAAAACAATATGAAAAAAATAAGTGTTTTTGAACTTCTTATTATTTTTGTTTCCATAAACACAGAAAATGAAAATGAAGGGGGAAAAAAGGATAACAAACAAGCCCACAATTAAAAGGCAACAAAAAAGAAGAAGAGAAATTGTAAAATTACTAAACCATGATTTTAAAGAATTCCTAGCAATCCATGAAGAGATTGATTCTAATAGGCTAAAAAGAACTTGAACAAAAGCCTATCTGATTGCTGTAAATAACATTTCCAAACAAGCTATTCTCTCTATCATCAGTTGCTATAATGTGAGCAAGAGCATGACATTTGGGAAGAAAAAAAATGAGAGAAAAAAAGTGGTATAATGGACATAATTACTAATTTTTCATTTGGGTAATTTTATACAGCATATATATAATTTTCAAACAAAATACATGATTTTGGTCCTATCAATTGAATATGTGGGTGTTTGGGAAGTGAGTTTTTATGTAGATTTTAGTAGATGTAGGTTTTTATGAGATAAAAAATTTTTAGTGTTTGGGAAGATAATTAAATTTTTATGTGGTTGGATGTGATGTTTGTGAGAGAAAAAGTGAAATGGTTATAGGGTTGGATATGATATTTTGTTTGAATGTGTTTTTTTTGGTTTTACAAAACTTTTGTCTTTTAGTGGTTTTTATGAGATAAAAAATTTGGGATGTTGCTTCCCAAGACTGACTTGTAAAATGAAAAGTGTGCATTCTCTACATACTTATTGAATGTTTAGAATTTTCCTTTCCTTATGATTGCTAGCATCTAATTTTACTGATCATATCAACTGAAATCTTCAAAACCTTTGAGAAGAGAAAATATCCATTTTAGGAAAGCTTTGGATAGTAAGGGCAATATTGATATAATGAACATTGGGCAGAGGGTATTTGTAATTTTATTAGCGCAATGATTTTCCATTTGAACTAGATTCAAGCCTGACCAGTCCTTTTTAATTTGCACCAAGGATCCTCTAGAGTGTTTTTTTCTTAAAGTTTCCTAAAGTGGTGTATTGTGTGGTTGAGATTTAATACTGAAAAATTGATGTGACTTGTCATTAAATCTCAATTACACAATGCTCCACTCTAAAAAATTTTAAGAAAAAAAAACTCTAGAGATCCTTGCTCTTCGATTTGAACGCCTATAAATTCCCCTCCACTTGGAGTCCATTTTGAAAATCAAGAGTTCCTCACAAAACTCAATACAAACCCTCTCTCTCTCTCTCTCTCTCTCTCTCTCTCTCAACCTCTTTGCTCCTTTGAAAATGGCAATATACCAACTCAATCTAGCAGAAAATTCACTGAAACCCAACAAATTCCAAGCCTACTCTCAAAGACCAAATGAGATATCATTTTGGGCTTTCCTTTTATCCATTTTCATTTACATTTCCATATTTTACATCTTCAACCTCTCTCCTTTCTCCCTCATCAACACCACCAAATTCTGGTTCTTAGTTTCCAACACTCTCATTCTCATAATTGCAGCTGATTTTGGTGCATTCTCTTCAAGAAAAGAATCAGATTTCTATGAAGTGTATGCAAAAAATAGCCAAGCTAATAGCATTCCATCATTCGAATCACAATACCGGGAAATTGTCAAGATGAGCATTCCCCCACAAAAGGAAGAAAATTCACAAGAAAGTCAAGAAAAAAGCAAAGAGGCTTGTGTTGCTGTTGTTCACAAGAGCAAATCCTTGGACAATGAATTAAAAGTTATTGTAAAAGATGATCCAAACCAGTCTAATGAGAGACTCCAAAAAAAGACGCCAGAATTCACTCCAAAAGCTGATAATCATGAAGCTTGTAGTGAAAAGAAAAATGAAGCAAAATGTGTTCGTAGCGTGTCTTGTAAAGATTTTCCAGTTAAAAACATTGAAAACAAAAATATTCTACGCAGGACAGAGTCCGAAAAGCATGAGCCAGATGAAGAAGAAGATGAGTTTGCAACCATGTCCAATGAAGAACTCAATAGAAGAGTTGAGGAGTTCATTCAAAGATGTAACAGGCAAATTCGACTTCAAGCAGCTCAAAACTGAATTTGCCAAATTTAGAAAGTCCTCCAAATGAGAGAGCAAAAAAAAAGAGAAAAGTCAGGATCATGAATATGTTTCATGAAAGAGTTATGATCTTTAGATTATCTTGATTAGTGTGTGTGCTTTATTCTAAATGTAATTCAAGGATCACAAAACTTTCATGATTATTTTCATGAAAGATTTTTCATAATACCTAGCATTGCTGAAAAAAAAAATAAGGAGAAAGGAGATTTTCCAGATGCACTTTGTTTCTCCGTTTCTTGTATGTTTTCTTTCCTCTCCCTTGTCTTATATGTTGTCATCTTTTTATAGTGTATACTTACCCAAAAAAAAAATCTTTTTATAGTGTATATTGGGAAAATGCAATGGCGTTTGGTGCCAAGTATCTTATGATTTATTATAACTATTTTTCTTTATCTTTTTCTTTTTTAATATTATAATAAAATTCAATGAATAATAATAATAATAATAATAATAATAATAACAACAAATTAGTACAAAGAAACTATCAAAGTGAAAGGGAGAAATCCGACTAAGTACAGGTAGAGAGTTTCAAATCACTAATCTCTTGATAAAATAGAAGGATTGGTTAAACAAACTAACTCCCCTAGTTTCACAATATGTATCGAGTATTCAATATTTTTAGAGGTAAATCGATAAATACGATATATAATACATGATGTTATGTACGATACGTAATACATAATGCGATACATAGAAGACATGACTACTTAAATTTACTTTAATAATTTTTTTAAAAGTAATTAAATTTATTTTTTTTAAATAATTAGGCTTCTCTTATGTTCACATCTCAACATGAGAGAACTTAAGGGACTTGTGAAGCCCACCACATGTCCCGTTTTGATGATCCGAACCTTCACTTTTAGGACTTGTTCAGTAAAATATTCATGCAAAAAATCAAAATAATTGGATATCGGTAATTATATGTTTAAATTAATTTTGTATACAAAAAATGAATGATTATTCTTGAAATTATATTTGTTATTCATTTTTTAAAAAACAAATATGATTTAAATATATAGATATCGATATCCAATCATCTTTATTTTTTACATGAATATTCTACTCAATGAGTCCAAAGAAGTGAACAATTCGAATTACCGAAGTCAGTTTCAAAATGGGCCTATCAAACCCAAGCGCTCTTTCGAATTGTCAACTTGAGGGAAGTCAAACCCTTTTTTAAATTAATATTATTAAAAAGTTTATTAAGTTGATAAAAAAATAATAATTTTATATGAGAAGGGTAAGTTCTCATTTCTTTTGTCTAGCATTTTTACGAGTCCTTTATTTGTCTATAGAGGTAGACATCGGCATGTTGGCCCTCCGATCTAGTTCTATTTTTTAAGGATTTGAGAAGATTATTTTAGCTCACAGGACCGGATTTGGCTAACATATTCAGCCCGATATATTAATGGGTTCGGTTTGGGATTTACACTTTCAGCCCAGCCCAGCCAGCTGTTAACTAAATTAATTAATTAATTATAATATATTAAAATATATGTTTTTGGAGGGATCTAGACTTCATCTTTATTGATTTATTAAAACTCACATTTATAGTGATGTGTGATTGGATTTATTTAAGAAATCTTTTAATTTATGCACAAAATCTTTCAATTTATAATCATGTCAGTATATTTATTAAAAAAATATAATGTGTGGTTGGATTTAATTATGAAACATGACTACAAAATGAGGATAATAGAGTAAAATCATCTACATTTCCCATCAATACATATTTTGTCCCAAAATATACATCAAATTATGACTGTATTAAGCTAAAATAAAACGCATATTGTGAACAATTAAGAAAATGAATTAGGCTTTTGTATAAATTGGAATCACGAAACTCGATTTTCCACAATAGCGCAGTTTCTATCTATTTCTCTTCCTTACTCTTCGATTTCTCTATTATCTTTTTTTATTTCAAAAACTCTACTTTCTTACCTGTTCATTCCAATTTTCAACATACGAACACACACACACACACACACACATACATATACACATTGTCATGACCCAAACTAGCCCCTATGGGTTAAGGATATAACCGGTCAGTAACCAAGAGATTACCTACGGCCTCAAACCAAATTAGATATATTTGAACAGAGTCAAGGGGCCAAAACGGAAGCAACTTAAAACTTTTATCCATAGAGCCGTGCTTACATGGCACATTATAACATTTCACATACATTCATTAATAACTCACATCAAAGAACGTTAACACATAGCTTCATACAACAGGATCATTCAAGTCATAGCCAACCAACCCAAAAGTTTATATACAAAAGTGTTCTAAAGCTTTCGCCACCATAGCAAAAATATAGCAAAAGAACAAAAGGGCGATAACAAGTCTCGTGCGTGAGACGTATGGGCTGACTCTTCAAAACTTCGACTGTTTCACACATACATCACTGAGGCTGGGCTTGGACATCTCTTGGCTCACCTACAGACACATGAATGAGAGTGAGCAAAAGCCCAGTGAATAATATCAAATAAAGAGAGTACATGAACGAACTTTGAAACAGTCACATCAGACGGCCTCGGGACCAATCTATATTCTATCTAGTGCATCAAACGATCAAACATCTATAGATTTAGACGTATCAAATGGCCTCGGGCCCAATTCATTCATATCCGACGACCTTTGGCCCAATCATTCATGTCAAACGGCATTCGGCCCGCTTCATTCATATCCAACGGCCTTTGGCCCGATCATTCATATCCACCGGCCTTTGGCCCAATCATTCATGTCAAACGGCCTTTGGCCTAATCATTCATGTCAAACGGCCTTCGGCCCGTTTCATTCATATCCAACGACTTTTGGCCCAATCATTCATGTTAAACGGCCTCTGGCCCAATTATATAGCAAAACAAATATTTGCACACAATTCAAATTAACGATCTTATAAGACTTATAAAGGAATAAGCAATGGGACAATTAACATACTTCAAAATATCTTTACTAAGATATTACTCACAGTGTTCTGTTAGTGGATTTGCTCTCGTGCTTGACCCTACACATTTCATGAACATAATGGGTCACAAACGATTCAATCCGCTCTTAATTCATACATCCCTCTCAGGCTTTTTTCTTATTCTTTTAACTCATTTACAATGCTTAATATATGCCTAGGATTACTTAGAAATGAAAGAGAACGGAAAATGAAACACAAAACATCTTTACAAAGTTTCTGAAACAGGGCTCCCCACTCGAGCGTGGATTTGGCCGCTCGAGTGCACCCATTAGGTCTGCAAAAATAATGGTTGCCTCATTTTTATGCTCGAGCGCGACTTCAGACGCTCGAGCATAAATCTCCCCGTTTGAGCGAACATCCATGTCTACAAAAGTTCTGAGAACTAGCATTTCACGCTCGAGCGGCCATTACCCCGCTCGAGCGGACATGCCGAATTCTGGGTTTTCCAGAATTCTATTTAAGGCTCAAACTTGCATTCAAACTGATACATCTTGCATTTTATGGCCCATAGTTCTCATATACATCTACTAACATGATACAAACACCAATTTATCACATTATGAAGCTGAAATCTCATGAATTACTTACATACATGCCCCAAATTATACCAAACTTGTTCCCAACATAACATATCCATGTATTCAAAACTCATACCTCTATGAATTGTATTTGCATGTGGAATATAACTTTAATTCTCAACTTAAATGATGTAGAGATGTTCAAAAGCGTGAACTTTAACCAAAATTCAACATGGACCATGTACTTCATGCTCAAAGATACAAATTCATGGCAATTTCTTACATGCATGCATTCATTGACTTCAAATTCATCAAGATCAACTCAATTTATGTTCTAGATTACCATCTTACTTTGAATCCACAAAATTACAACCTATACTTATAAATCTTTGCTCAATTACTCACTTAGGAGCTTCAATCCTCACAATTGTAGTTAAATCTTGAGTTGATCTTCAAATTCTTCAAGTTTCTTGCTCAAATCTCCAATTGCCTTCACTCTCTCACTCTAACCGACCCTCTCTCTCTCTCTCTCTCTCTTTCTAGAGTAGTCTCAGCCAAAATGAATTAAAGAGGAGGAATTGAGTGTAATAAGGCTCTTTATATAGACTTTCCTAATCAAGTTTAATTAGACCAAATAATGAAGCTTAAATTAATCGTTCTAAATCTAATTATTTTGACCCGAATAAATTTTTAATTAAATTTCACCATAGGCTCTAAAAATTATGCCAATCACAATGACGTAGTCAATTTCGGTTTCTGACGCCTCTAAGGCCTTCAATTTAAATCCTAAAGCAGAAAATCAAACAAATTTTCCTACGGTAAACAGATAGAAATTCAAAATCACATATAATCATATAAATAGCACTCAAAATCATATTAAACACATAATCACAATCATAATTAAGATCAATTAACATAATACGGAACAGCGTTATCACAGTCTTCCCTCCTTTAGGAAGTTTGGTCCTCCAAACTTAGTTTACCTTCATCGGGAAACAAATGTGGATAGCGTAGTCGCATTTCATCTTCTTTTTCCCATGTAGCGTCCGTCCCATAGTGTTCTTTCCATTCTACTTTCACCATCGGGATCGACTTGCTTCTCAATTATTTCACTTGACAGTCAATGATTCGTTCCGGCCATTCCGCGTATTCCGTATTTCATCAAGAGCTATCCGGTGATAATCAATCACATGAAGTGGATCCCGAAGATAACCCCTCAACATCGACACATGAAACACATTATGGATTTGTTCAAATCCTGGTGGCAAAGCAACTCTATAAGCAACTGGACCAAGCCTTTCTAGAATTTGGAACGGCCCAATGTAACGGGGCGATAATTTCCCTTTTTTACCGAATCTTACTTGGCCTTTCATCGGGGTCACGCGTATAAACACGTGGTCACCAACCTCATACTCAAGAGGTCTTCTTCGAACATTTGCATAATTCTTTTGCAAACTCTGGGCTGTCTTAAGCCTTTGCTAAATAGTTTTGATCTTTTCGAAAGTGTCTTGCACAATTTCAGGCCCAAGTAGAGCCCTATCCCCGACCTCTGTCCAACAAATTGGTGACCTACACCTTATACCATACAAAGCCTCGTATGGTGCCATACTAATGCTAGAGTGGAAGCTGTTATTGTATGCAAACTCTGCTAGTGGCAAATAATCTTCCCAACTCCCTTGAGAATCCAAGGCACACATTCTTAGCATATCTTCCAAGGTCTGTATTGTCCATTCTGATTGCCCATTTGTCTATGGATGGAATGCGGTACTGAATCTCAATTCAGTTCCCATCGCCTTTTGCAAACTTTTTCACAATCTAGACACAAACTCTGGATCTCTATCCAAGACAATAGACACCAAAACTCCGTGTAAACGAACAATCTCATCAACATATATAGTAGCCAGTCTATAAGCATCAAATGTAGTTCTAACAAGTAGAAAATGTACAGATTTAGTCAATCTATCAACTACAACCCAAATAGAATCCATACCTCGAGGAGTTTGGGGTAGACCAACAACAAAGTCCATAGTCACATGTTCCCACTTCCATTCAGAAATAGGGAGAGGTTGAAGTAGACCGCCTGGTTTTTGATGTTCAACTTTAACTTGCTGACATTGAAGGCATTTGGACACATACTCTGCAATTTCTTTCTTCATTTTGGACCACCAATAGCTTTGTTTCAAATCCCGATACATTTTATTATTATCCGGATACATAGCAAATACTGACCTATGGGCTTCATCTAGAATTCTCTTCTTTAACTTGGGAATGTTTGGAACACACAATCTGTTTTGGAATTTCAACACCTCAGTCACCACACTATATTCTGGTCTCGGATTCATTCCCAATTCATCGACTATTTTTGTTTCTGTCTAATCTCATCAATGATCGCTGGCTCGGCTGAAATGGCAGCTATCAATCTGCCCTACTCACACAATGTCACTTCAATCCCAGATTTCTCAAAATCTTGCAAAATCTCTTTATGTTCAGTGAGTAAACAAGCCAAATTCCCCTATCGATTTACTGCTCAAGGCATCAGCAATTGTATTAGCTTTCTCGAGGTGATACTGAATCTCAAGATCATAGTCTTTTATCAATTCAAGCCATCTCCTCTGTCGCATGTTCAACTCCTCTGTCACATGTTCAACTCCTTCTGTGTAAAGAAGTACTTCAGACTTTTATGATCTGTGTAGACTTCGCATTTCGCCCCATACAAATAATGCCGCCAGATTTTTAAAGCAAATATGACTGCGGCCAATTCCAAGTCATGTGTTGGGTAATTCTTCTCGTGTGGCTTCAACTGTCGAGAGGCATAGGCAATTACCCTTCCATTCTGCATTAGTACACAACCCAAACCTTTATAAGATGCATCACTGAAAATTACAAAGTTTTCAGTACCTGATGGTAGTGTCAAAAATAGTGCAGTGGTCAGTCTTGTTTTCAGCTCATGAAAGGCAGTTTCCCTTTCGTCATTCCATTCAAACGGTTGCCCTTTGCGTGTTAGTTGGGTAAGCGGCACAGTTATTTTTGAAAAGTCTTTCACAAACCTCCTGTAGTACCCAGCTAAGCCCATGAAACTGCGGACCTCTGTTACATTTGTCGATGTAGGCCAATTCACAATTGCCTCTATCTTCTGCAGGTTCACTAAAATTCCCTCCTTGTTGATCACATGCCCTAAAAAGATAACTTCATCCAACTAAAACTCACATTTCTTTAGTTTGGAAAATAATCTCTTTCCCCTAAGTGTTTGCAAAACAATCCTCAGATGTTGTTCATGTTCAAGCCTATTCTTTGAGTATATCAAAATATCATCAATAAAAACTACAACAAATTCATCAAGGTAGGTCTTAAAGATTCAGTTCATTAGGTCCATAAATGCTGCAGGGGCATTAGTCACCCCAAATAGCATAACAAGAAATTCATAATGGCCATACCTTGTTCGAAACGCAGTTTTCTTTACATCTTCTGCTTTCACTTTTAACTGGTGATACCCGGATCTCAAATCAATCTTGAAAAACACTTATGATCCCTACAACTGGTCAGATAGATCATCAATACGATGTAAGGGATATTTATTCTTTATGGTTACCTTATTCAGTTCTCGATAGTCGATACACAAGCGTAAGGTTCCATCCTTCTTTTTCACAAATAACACCGGTACACCCCATGGTGAAGTACTGGGTCGAATAAACCCTTTGTCAAGTAAGTCTTTCAACTGTTCTTTCAATTCTTTCATTTCAATAGTGGCTATTCTGTAGGGGGTCTTAGAAATAGGCTGAGTGCCTGGCACAATTTCAATAGTAAACTATATCTCCTGATCTACTAATTCCCCTCGTAGTTTATTTGGAAACACATCTGGAAATTTATAGGGATACTGTTCAATTCAATATTCTTGGATGATTCAAATAGCACACAACACAAATAACCCTGGCACCTTTTCCTGATCAATTTACATGCTTTCACGGCATATATCAAATAAGGTGAAGGCACTACCCTGTTACCCACAAATACAATTTCTTCATGTTCTAGTAGTTTAAACATAACTCAATTTGTTACACAACCAATGGTGACACAATATTTAGTTAACCAATGCATGCCTAGAATTATATCAAAATGTCTAAAATTCAGGGGCAACAAATCCACATACAGAATAGCGTTCCCAATACGCATGTCACAAAATCGATATACAGATTCACACAACACAGATTCTCCGGATGGAGCAGATACACACAGCAAATATGGCAATAGTTCTAGAGGTCTACTCAGTCTAGATGCAAATGCACAAGTTACAAAAGA
Organism: Camellia granthamiana; assembly: GCA_036172215.1. Taxonomy (NCBI): domain Eukaryota; kingdom Viridiplantae; phylum Streptophyta; class Magnoliopsida; order Ericales; family Theaceae; genus Camellia; species Camellia granthamiana. The sequence goes on along the minus strand of CM069909.1, from coordinate 22,280,118 downwards.
GTGTGTTGATCCAGAGCCAATTAACACAAAAGCATCCTTATTACATATAGAGATAGTACCTGAGACAACGCCTTCAACATTCCGTGTATTGCCTGGAACAAGCGCAAATACTCTCCCTTGCCTCACGGCATCTTCGGTGGTAGTAGATCTCATAGTATTTCCCAGCTTTGGGATCGATGCAGTTGAGCTCGCATCTAACTTTCCACTGTTCTAATTACAATCCCTGGCCATATGCCCCGTTTTACCACATTTAAAACACACGGTAACAAACTCCACGATGCCTTTTACTACAACTATTGCATATTGGAGATGTATCTCGGGAAGAATTAGAAGTACTTGAGGAGCCCGTATTTTGCTTTTTCAAAAATTTCTTCTTTGAAAAAAAGCTCTGCCTTTTACTACCTTTCCAATTAGTTATTGATTTGGTCTGTCTAGATATGTTAGCTTCTGATATTATGGCCCGGTCCAGCACCCCAATATAGGTTTCCAGCTTGAGAACATTTACCCTTTCTAAAATATCGCCTCGAAGCCCACCTTCAAAATGTCTCGCTTTCTTGTAGTCTATATCGATCACATGAGGTGCAAACCTGGCAAACTCAGTGAATTTGGCCTCATACTCAGCTACGGTCATGCTGTCTTGTTTCAGTTCCATGAACTCTGATACTTTCCTGTCATGGACACATTGAGGGAAGTACTTATCATAAAAGACTTCCAAGAATCTCGCCCAACCGATGTCTTTATGATTCTCACGCATTAACATCCACCATCTTCTTGCTTCATCTTCTAGCATAAAGGTGGCTAAAAGCATTTTCTATGTCTCTGAACAAGGAAACACTTCAAATAGCTTTTTGATGCCGAGAACCTATGCTTCGGCCTTCAACAGATCTAATCCCCGATGAAACTGTGGTGGTTTCATTTTCTTAAACTCTTTGGTGAGAGCTATTATTCGGTCATCATTCTGTAAGTCTGGCACAGGTGGTGCCGAAGGAGGAGGTGAAGGATGTGGTTACTGCCACTATTGTTGCCACTGTTGTTGTTGCCTCAATGTTTCCGCCATTTCCTGGATTAATCTTTCTATCCTATCCATTCTGGCAGTAGAGGACTCTTCTATCTCATCACCTCTTGTTCTTACCATCTGATTAGACTTGCATTATTCTTTATACAAAAGTTTCACAAGTATGCATATACTAAGGAACATACATATTCGCAATGCAAGTAAATCGCAAACATTTAGCACATAATCATTTATTTTGAAGCACTTAAGCACATTCTCAATGTTCACAAATTCCTACTTATCACATGAATGCATCCTAGATCTTTTCAAGATGCTTACTGCTCTTTTGGACAAGTGTGTGAGTTATTAACTCGTGCTCTGATACCACTCTGTTATGACCCAAACCCGCCCCTATGGGTTAAGGACATAACCGGCCAATAACCAAGAGATTACCTACGGCCTCAAACCAAATTAGATATATTTGAACAAAGTCAAGGGGCCAAAACGGAAGCAACTTAAAACTTTTGTGCATAGAGTCGTGCTTACATGGCACATTATAACATTTCACATACACTCATTAATAACTCACATCTAAGGAAGTTAACACATAGCTTCACACAACAAGATCATTCAAGTCATAGTCAACCAACCCAAAAGTTTATATACAAAAGTGTTCTAAAGCTTTCGCCACCATAGCAAAAATATAGCAAAAGAACAAAAGGGCGATAACAAGGCTCGTGCATGAGACATATGGGCTGACTCTTCAAAACTTCGACTGTTTCACACATACATCACTGAGGCTGGGCTTGGACATCTCTTGGCTCACCTACAGACACATGAATGAGAGTGAGCGAAAGCCAGTGAATAATATCAAGTAAAGAGGGTACATGAATGAACTTTGAAACAGTCACATCAGACGGCCTCGGGCCCAATCCCTGTTCTATCTAGTGCATCAAATGATCAAACATCTATAGATTTAGACGTATCAAACGGCCTCGGGCCCAATTCATTCATATCCGACGGCCTTTGGCCCAATCATTCGTGTCAAACGGCCTTCGGCCTGTTTCATTCATATCCAACGGCCTTTGGCCCAATCGTTCATGTCAAACGGCCTTTGGCCTAATCATTCATGTCAAACAGCCTTCGGTCTGTTTCATTCATATCCAACGGCCTTTGGCCCAATCATTCATGTCAAACGGCCTCTGGCCCAATTATATAGCAAAACAAATATTTGCCCACAATTCAAATTAACGATCTTATAAGACTTATAAAGGAATAAGCAATGGGACAATTAACATACTTCAAAATATCTTTACTAAGATATTACTCACAGTGTTCTGCCAGTGGATTTGCTCTCGTGCTTGACCCTACACATTTCATGAACATAATGGGTCACAAACGATTCAATCCGTTCTTAATTCATACATCCCTCTCAAGCTTTTTTCTTATTCTTTTAACTCATTTACAATGCTTAATATATGCCTAAGAGTACTTAGAAATGAAAGAGAACGGAAAATGAAACACAAAACATCTTTACAAAGTTTCTGAAACAGGGCTCCACACTCGAGCGGACCCGTTGAGTCTGCAAAAATACTAGTTGTCTCATTTTTACGCTCGAGCGTGACTTCGAACGCTCGAGCTGAAAGTCAGACTACATGGCTTCCCACTCGAGCGTAAATCTCCCCGCTCGAGCGAACATCCATGTCTACAAAAGTTCTGGGAACTAGCATTTCACGCTCGAGCGGCCATTACCCCACTTGAGCGGACATGTCGAATTCTGAATTTTCCAGAATTCTATTTGAGGCTCAAACTTTCATTCAAACTGATACATCTTGCATTTTATGGCCCATAGTTCTCATATACATCTACTAACATAATACAAACACCAATTCATCACATTATGAAGCTTAAATCTCATGAATTACTTACATGCATGCCCCAAAGTATACCAAACTTGTTCCAACATAACATATCCATGTATTCAAAACTCATACCTCTATGAATTGTATTTTCATGTGGAATATAACTTTCATTCTCAACTTAAATGATGTAGAGATGTTCAAAAGCGTGAACTTTAACCAAAATTCAACATGGACCATGTACTTCATGCTCAAAGATACAAATTCATGGCAATTTCTTACATGCATGCATTCATTGACTTCAAATTCATCAAGATCAACTCAATTTATGTTCTAGATTACCATCTTACTTTGAATCCACAAAATTACAACCTATACTCATAAATCTTTGCTCAATTACTCACTTAAGAGCTTCAATCCTCACAATTGTAGTTAAATCTTGAGTTGATCTTCAAATTCTTCAAGTTTCTTGCTCAAATCTCCAATTGCCTTCACTCCCTCACTCTAACCGACCCTCTCTCTCTCTCTCTCTCTCTCTCTCTAGAGTAGTCTTAGCCAAAATGAATTAAAGAAGAGGAATTGAGTGTAATAAGGCTCTTTATATAGGCTTTCCTAATCAAGTTTAATTAGACCAAATAATGGAGCTTAAATTAATCATTTTGAATCTAATTATTTTGACCCAAATAAATTTTCAATTAAATTTCACCATAGGCTCTAAAAATTATGCCAATCACAATGACGTAGTCAATTTCGGTTTCTGACGCCTCCAAGGCCAGCAATTTAAATCCTGAAGCAGAAAATCAAACAGATTTTCTTACGGTGAACAGATAGAAATTCAAAACCACATATAATCATATACATAGCACTCAAAATCATATTAAACACATAATCATAATCATAATTAAGATCAATTAACATAATACGGAACAGGGTTATCACACATATATTGTATCATATAACTTTCACGTAGGACAAAGTATGTACTGGTGAAAAATGTGAATACTTTTTCTCTCTTACTCTAATTTCATAGTTATATTCTTGTCGCATGATTGGAATCTATTAAAGATTTAAACAACAGAGTAATTGAAAGGGGACATTGACACTTGTGAATGAATCAAAGTGAGATTTAACTAAAAGTGCATAAAGTTGACTATCACGATTTCATGTGTAGGGCCAAAGTGAGATTTAACCAGAAGTATAAAGAGTTGACTATCACGATTTCATGTATAGGGGCCAAAATGGAATTTGGTGCAAAGTGTAATTTACCTTCTTTTTTTTTTTTGGTAATGTTAATTATTATACATTATTCAATATTTTATTCTTCAAAGTTTTTTCTTTCTATAAGTATATATTTTTTTACCAATTTTTTAAAATGTTAAAAAAAAAAAAAAAAAAAAAACAACAACAACAACAACAACAATAACTACAATACACAATAAGATTTGTGATTCATATAATTACAAAAATGGTACACGGATTATGAGTGAGTTTTTGTTTTTGTTTTTCATTTTGTTTTTTTTTTTTTTTTTTTGAGAATTATCTTCACTGTTATTTATTATCGATTTTAATTATCTTCATTTTATTTCACTGCATGCATGACAAAATATAATTCCACTTTATTTTTTGAGCAAATTACAGAAATAGTCCCTGTACTTTACCACGTGTTTCATTGACAAAATATAATTCCATTTTACTTTTTGGAAAAATTACAGAAATAGTCCCTGTACTTTACCCCATGTTTCATTTTGGTCCCTGACATTTCAAATTGCGCTATTTAGCTCCTCAATTTAACGAAGTGTGTCAATTTCGTCCAATAATTGACGCCTATTTGAAATTATGGACGGAAAGCCAACACCTGCCTCTCACGTGATCCCTCTAGTAATTACTGAGGGGCATACTCGTCTTTTCATCTTAAACCCTAGGTTACCTCCATCATCCCTATACTTGCATCTTCCCCAAATCAGCAAGTCCATTCTCTCTCTCTCTCTCTACACAATCGAATCGTTTCTAGGATTTTGAGTTATCAAAAAAATTGTTTGATTGTAAATCTACTGAAATTGGCGTGGATAGAAAAGAAAATGATTGACGAGGTGAAAAGACGAACATGGCGATTGTGAGGATTGGTGATGAAATACCAAATTATGGTAAGCAAAAAAGTAATCTTTATTTATTTATTTATTTATTTTTGGTTTTGTATTTTGCTTTATTTTATCTGTCTGCAAGTTGAATCAGTGGGTGGGTCAAAGAATCTACTTTTGCTTTGCTTTGTTTGAAAGTGACGAGGTGAATATATGTTTATATATTCACGCATGTTGATACATTTACACAACTGCACACTGACAAAAAAACAAATCAATATCTCTAATTGATATACAGATAATGTGTTGTGGTCTCCCTTGTCCTGTATTGTTCATACAATAAATATGTTATCTTCTTTTTCATATCCAGATGGTGATTATTTCACTATCAAAATGCATCATGGTGGGGTTTTTAAGTATTTAGTAAATAGGGCTTATGTAGGGGGGAAATTATCATGTTGGGACAATTGTGATGCTGACAAAATGAGGTTGACAGAGATAGGGGATATGGCTCAAAAAGTTAGGTTATACTGAATTCGTTTCATACCATTATCAAGTGCCTGGTAGGGACTTAAATTATGGATTAAGGCCACTTAGGAATGATAATGATGTAATGGATATGGTGAAATGGGTGCATGTACGTAGGATAATTGAAGTGTATTTAGAGCACATCCCTGATGATCAGTTGCTTGAGCTTGAAGGGTTTAATCACTTTCACCATGCATCAGTTGTCATTGAGGAAATTAGAAATGGCACAAGTAATGTAGAGGGTGAGGGTGAGGTTGAAGTTGAAGTTAAAAGGCAAAGTCATGATTCATCCAACTATTCTATAGATCTAGAGGACTTCGAGGATAGTGATCATGATTTCAATGAGGATGACATACTATTTAATGCTAATATTGATAGGAATGTTGAATGGGGTGGGTTAGGGAGGTAGAAACATAATGATCAAAGGGTTGAGGTACCTCATAATGACTTCTTAGAGCCTGATGCTACATCTAATGACCTCAAGAGCATTAATGGATCTTCTGATGAAGAGGCTGGAAGCAACAGGGTTAGATACCCGGAGTTTAATCCAAACACAGATATAGCAGACCCACAATTCAAGGTTGGCATGGTTTTTGGCACTGGCAAAATATTGAAAGCTACTGTTAAAGAGCATGGTATTAAGACTGGGAAGGCTATTAAGTTAGTCAAAAAATGAAAGCATGAGGGTTAGGGCCACCTATAAGCCACCATGTGAGTGGATGCTTTATGCATCCAAGATGTAAAGATAACCATCATTCTAGATAAAGACATATGTCCCCACTCACAATTGTGGTAGAATTTTTTATAACAAACAAGTGAATTCTACTTAGTTGTCTAAGAAGTACTTAGAGACATTAAAGTCCAATCCATCTATTCCAGTGAAGTCATTCGAGCAAGCTGTGCAAAAGGATCACAAGGTTGGGATATCTAGGAGCCAAGTGTATAGGACAAAGAGAAAAGCACAAGAATTGATAGAGGGAAGCCTCATGGAACAGTATGCCAAGTTATGGGATTACTGTGAAGAGATAAAAGAACTAATCCAAGGACAACTATCATAGTCAAGGAAGATGATGAAGATGCAGAAAATGAAGAACAAGAAATAGATGAAACCAAGCCCAGGTTTCAAAGGATTTTTGTATGCTTTGGAGGTTGCAAGCAAGGTTTTCTGGCAGGATGTAGGCCATTCGTTAGGGTTGATGCCTGACATTTGAAACAGCCATACAAGGGACAACTGTTGCAAATTGTTGGTTTGGATTGGAATAACAATAGCTATCCATTGGCATTTGCAGTTGTTGAAGGAGAAACAAAGAGTTCATGGAAATGGTTTTTTGAAATATTGTGTAACACTCTTTGGTGGTTTAACAAGCAAGGAGTGACCTTCATGTCAGACAAGCAAAAGGTAAATGCTTACTGGAAGTTTCATGCATTTATTTTTACTGTTTAGTTCATTTAATGTGTGTAACTTTTTTTTCCCCCTTCTACAAATGTAGGGATTGTGTCTAGCACTTGTAGAGGTTGCACCCATGGCAGAGCATAGGTTCTGCATCAAACTTCTTTACACCAATTTTAGAGATAGCTTCAAGGGGGGTGCACCTGAAGGACATTGTGTACGAAGCTGCAAAGGCTTCTTATGTACAAGCATTTGAGGCTCATATGGAAGAGTTGAAGGAAGCTGATGAAGATGCATTCAATTGGTTAGTTGAAAAACCCTCAAGCACCTAGTCTAGATCTCATTTCACACCTACAATTAAGTTTGATATCTTAGACAACAACATGTTGTAGACGTCCCCGAACGTCCCGGGAGGATATCCCGTTTTGTTCATTTGGGCTCACGGTCTTGTATCTAATCTCGCAGAGTGCAATGCAAGACCGATGAATCATCAAAGAGTCCAAGTCTGGCAAATCGTTTTGGAAAACAGATTTTTTGTAAAGAAGTGCCAAACATGGACTGCTTTGCCAGATACAGAGTCGCCACCTAAATATTTTATTTTGGGGAAATTTAGGAAACCCTGACTAGTTGCCTAAGGCCACGTGTTCGTCATCACCAAAGTTGCCTCGGCTCGGGAACTTGGGTACGATTGGGGAAGGTTAGCTATGAGCACCCCCGCTCGCCCGATCAAAAGATCGGCCACTACTAAACATGATATCTCGTTTTTGAAAACACATGCGTTCTTATTCCGGTTAATTAGCTAGAATTATTATACGATGCGCACAGCAAAACAAGTATAGATTAGATCACCTAATTTGGAACAAAGCATTGCATATCCGTTTGTTTGGAAATGGTTTGAAGTTTGCTACTCGGAAGTAGGCTAAAACACGAATTTCAATGAATTATCCCAATTCAAGCAATCCAACTTTCACCCACAGGCATTCAGGCAGTTTATATCACATAAGCAGTTAGACTCATGGCAAGCATGCTATCATGGCAACACTCACACACATGCAAGATGCTAACGCATAAACACTGATAGTGTACTCCAAGCCAAAACAAAAACTAGTTAGTAATCAATGCATAATCCTAGTTCATGTTAAAATGGCTAATGCAACACATACATAATGTAAGAAATAGGCTCGGCTATTCTAATATGACATATGAGATGCAATTTAGATAATATGTATTCAACTTGGAATTGAAATACGGTGTAGTTAGCATGATGCGCCGAGCCTGGTGCATGCAAGATAGATGGATGAATGCAAACATGCAGGCATAAGTGTGCTAGACAAATGAATGCAAACATGCAAAGCATAAGTATGCTAATTGAAAATGACCTAAAACTAACCAACAAAAGTAGGTAAGTAAAAGGGAGAAAGCAATGGAGGTTGGAAGACATGCACACACACACGCACACTTATTACAAAATTCACCCTCTCGACGGAGGGACCGAAAGAATAATACAAACCGAATAAATAATTAACTACACTAGCTAATTAAATATTACACAACACTTAACTAATTAAACTAATTAATTAAGCTAAGAAAGCAGTAAAGAGGCCTCGGGAAGAGGAATGAATGCATGCATGCTCGGCTTTGCTCGGAAATCCGTTGCCATGCCACAGTTGCCTCTGTTTACACTGCCCTGCACCTCTGAAGAATGCACAAGTCCCAAGGTTGGTTCTGAAACACTTCTTGAACACTGTGTGATGTCACCAGCCAAGAGAGATGGTCACCGGCTATGGAAAAGTGGTCATCGACCAGTTGTGAGGCTCTCGGCCAACAATGCATGGCCGGCTGGCACTGAATGTGGTCGGTCGGCCATTTCTTCCTGCAGACCCTGTTTGACAGCAGCAGAGGACAGACAAGGCATGGCAAAGCATTTTCAAAGCAATGTTTGCACCACCACCCTCCCTATCATGTTTAAGACTCAAGAGAGTATAGTACTCGACCCTCAGACCACCAATCACGCATTTCGATGCATGATGGCCCAAGGTACCAAGTTTTGCATTTTAATGTCAAATGAAATACACACAAAAACACACAAATGGTCCCAACCTCTATCATGGTTGATCAAGAGGCAAGGAATGCATGCTTAATGTTATGCAACCTAGGCATGCAAGCTAAGCATGCAACATGATCATGTGAACAAGCATGTAATCAACATATCAAACATGTAACAACAACATGTGAAGTAAACACAACAAGAGATGCATGCCAAATGCAATACTATGCAACAACATGTTAATAGGCCAAGTATCTAGACATACAAACACACATAGCATGCAACATCATGCAAAGGGGCCAAGTATGTGACAACATACAAGGTGAGCATGTAACAACATGCAAAGGATGGTTTTAAACTAATATGGGTAGCTCTCAAATAGGCCCAAGTCAGTGGCCAAAATGAGCTAAAATGATGGCTTGACATGCACCAAAATGAAACTCATGCAATGACTCACAAATGGGGCATAAAAGCACAACTCTCAAACACATTGAAGGCATGATAAACATGAGAATATGGCACACTTATAGACTCTGAAATATCATATTCAATGATGCCAAAACACTGAAATGCCTCAAGCAACACATGCAAGGGACCCCAAAACTCAAAGATAAACAAGGCTATTACACTACAACCATGCATGGCAAGCACCAATCGACCAAGAGGCCTAAAAACAGAGCTAAGGAAGCCAAAAATATGAACAAAACATGTTTGGAGTGTGGCCAAAAGGTGCCAGAATAGAGGGCCAAAACAACATGCAATGTGAGCTAGTAAGCATGATTTACACTACAAAGCATATGAGGGACCACCAAACCAGCCAAAAACAGATTCATGGCATGCCAAAATATGACCAAATACCCACTGAAATGTGTCTAATACATGCAAGAATGAGGTGCTACTTTGATAAGCCATGAAAGGGGTTACTCTACACATGCAAGAAGCAAACAAAATGGGACCAAACCAGCCATGGACAGAGGCTAGGAAGGTCCCAAAAGTCACCAAAAAGTGCTTGAAATAGGCCTCCAAATGATATAGACATATGCTCCTTTGATAGGCCAAATATGCTAGTAAACAAGACAACAAAGGAGAGGATCACCCATATCCTTCTTAGGACCTTAAAACACCATACCCACTACTGAAATACCTCTAGATTTCAGTGGTGAGAGGGCCAATACAAGGTGGTCCCGAAACTCACAAAAAAGGCACAAAAATGAGGCCAAACAAGGCCTAAGAGGGGGTAAAAAACCACAAACACAAAAGTATTATTAAACAAACTTTAAAATGAGCTCAAAATAAGACTTTTTCAGTTTATGACAAAGCTCAAAAATGTTTGCAAGTATGGCTAAAAGATGAAGCAAAATAAAGACCAAAAGAGGGTAAAGTGTGTTACCCTTGTAGCTTCAGCAAAACCAGCAGCTTTGAGACCCAAAAACCATACCTTCAACCTCTGAAAATAGCCTCCAACATCCTTAGGTTGATGATGGAGGTGTTAGGCTAAGAGTTGGTGTGCAAAGGGGCCAAGAACCAAGCAATTTGGAGCTCAAAGTAGAGAGATATAGAAAGATATGTATGTCTCTTGCCTTAGCAATTTTCTTCAACCTTTTCTAATGAGGGAGAGGCTCTCTCTTATAGAAGAACAAAGGTCCAAGCTTCTCTTAGAAGCTTGGAGCAAATGGGCCAAGCTTCTCTTAGAAACTAAAGCAAAAAGGGCCAAGCTTCTTGAGGAAGCTAGAGCAAAGGGGTCAAGCTTCCTCAAGAAGCCAAGAAAGGACCAAGCTTCTCTTAGAAGCTTAGAGCAAAGGGTTCAAGCTTCTTCAAGAAGCTAAACCTAAGGGTTCAAAAGGTTCAAGCTTCCTCAAGAAGCTAAAACCAAGGGTTCAAAAGATTCAAGCTTCCTCAAGAAGCTAAAACAAGGGTTCAAAAGGTTCAAACCTCCTTAAGAAAAGATCTCGGCCAGAAAAAGTGGCCGATTGACCAAAATCAGTGGTTGGCCAAGCAAACACAATGCCGACCGGCCAACGTCTTTGGCCGGTAGCAAGAAAATAGGGCCGGTGGCCTCAAGCCATTGCCGGTGAGGTGTGGAGATGGCCAACAAGCCATTTCCTACCCTCAGAGGCAAAAACCACAAGTGTTTGGTCCACAACCAAGCACAAAACAAACAAGTCGAGAGGTCTTGAGGCAAGGCGCACGGCTGAAACCTCCAAGAACTCAAGACGAACACGAACAGGGATGATCATCGAGTGTTCAAACGATGACGTCCAAGTCTTAAGGACGGTCAAAAATGGGGTGTCTACACATGTGTGAGAGCTTTAACAGCTTGATCTTAGAAGTTAGAGAAAAAATCACAATCCCTTTGTTAGAGGACATGTAATAACCCGACCTTCATATCTGTTTTTGGTATATTTTCGGTCCTTTATTCTGTGCATTTACTTGCTTTCTGTGAAATTTCATGTGAAATGAGGTTTAATTAAGCAAAACTTAAGAAAATTGATTCCTATCTGTTTACTAAGGAAGTATCTGTCATAATTAACATGTTGAGATCAGAAATTCAGGGCCTTAGAGGCTTAATAACCCAAAATTAATTTTACATTTGAGATCAGCATAATTTTTAGATAATAATAAGCGTTTCTGTGAAATTTCAATTTGGGATGATTAAACGAATGAATTTTGTCCTATTCACGTGTTATATATATATGTACCAATGTTTTGTTTTAAAACACTTTGACTTAGAAGTCCATTGAAAATATCTCCTGGAGGAAGAGATTAGATTAGATAGGGTTTGTGAAGTAAGGGAAGTAGATCATCAAAGAAGGTTGGGGATTTGAGAGACCTAAGCTCAAGGTATGTAGATTTCACCTTAATTAGTTCCTCTCTTGTATTGGGATAGGAATTTCTTGGATATTCATGTAAGTTAAGGGTTGTGTTGTGGTGTGTGTGTGTGGTTGTCACTCATAGAATTGAAGAAGTATGATTATCATGTTGTAGTTGTGTAATTTGAACCATAAGAGGGAAGATTACATACTCTTTTTTATTTTACATGCTTACATCCAATTATGTGGGAGATGAATATGTGTATGTATTTGAAAGAAATGAATTGTGATGGTGAGTAAGTGAAGAAGATCAAATCCATGCTCAAATGGTTGTATGTTTGTACCTCTATTTACATGATTTTTGAACCATGTTTTGGTAATTAAAGGGATCTATTTTGGACCTTGTTAATACTCACACAAAATGGGATTTTGCATGAATTTCGGCCTGCCAAATAGGGGCCAGACCGCACGTGCGGAGGTCATGGCCGCACGTGTGGAGAAGAGGGAAAAAACTGAGTTTGGCTACTATTTTTTGCCGCTCGAGCAGAGAGAAGGGAACGCACGTGCGGTACATGTCCACACGTGCGGAGGGGGCGGCCGCACGTGTGGCCCAGGTCCGAAAAAAATGTTCGCTCCATTTTACGTGCTTAACCCTCAGATATTTTTAGAATTTATGTTTCATGACTTTTTGATGGTTGTAAATTCAGTTGACGTGCAATGACTCATGAAATGGTTTAATATAGAAAAAGGAACTAATGTGTGTTATATATGTGTGTAGGACACACGACGGGAGGAACCATCACTCCACAACAACACTGTGAGTAATAGTACAATGAATGAGCATTTATTCACCGTTAATATCTAATACTATTAACGTTCTATTTTACGTCAGTTATTACATTAACATGTGTATTGTTTCAAACTTAATGGGAATGTAAATGTTAAACGAATTTACGAACATCTGTATATTTCTGGGCCAAAAGGTCGTTCTGTATATTTCTGTTATATCTAGGCCTCAGGCCGTTCTAAAAGTAAAGTAGCATCAGACTAACCATATGAACACTGCATGTATATACACATCGTTACATATTATAATTTAATTCGCACATTGAATGGTTTAAGTACTATTATTCGCTGAGCCTGGCTCACTCTGTAACTTGTTTGATGCTGTAGGTAATCCTCCGAGAGGTCAGTCCTAACCTCGTTATCTGTCCCTCTTTTGTCAACCTAAGTACAACCAGGCACTTGAAGAAGCCCTTTGCATCTTAGTACCGTTTTGCTAGCTTTGGTTAACTTGTACTCTAATTGCCGGCCAAGGTTGTAATGTATTTACTGTTTTGTTCTATGCCCATCTCTGGGCTGGACCTGTACATGTGGATGTATGTAACTTATTCTCATATGCATGTTCTCTATATGTTCAATTACTAGTCATGATCCTGCCATGTTATTAGTGGCTCAATGGATATGTTTGCATATTATTGTATTATATCAAGCACTTCCGTTCAGGCCCCATAAGACATGTCTATCAGGTTAAACGTCCATTTCTGATTAGGTCATGCCCAAACTTTTAGGGGCAGGTTTGAGGTGTGACAAGTGGTATCAGAGCACGAGTTGCTATCTCACACACGGATCCATTGAGCTTTAGGATGTCTAGAAATATTTAGGCATCATGCATAACATTTTGAATGTATTTGAAAGATCGATAACAACGTTCAATGTATTCCGCTAACACTAATGATTGGGAACCATGCCTATTATATATTCTTGTGTATGTTGTTATTGATTGTCTTGTAGACTATGGTGAGAACAAGGACAGAAGACCTAGAAGATGCTACCTCAGCACGGTTGGACAGAATGGAGAGAATGATTATGGAAATGGCGGAGACCTTATGGCAACAACAACAGCAACAACAACCACAACCGCCGCCACCACCGGTACCTCCACCTGTGGTACAAGATTTTCAAGCTGAGGCTAGAACTATTACACTCACAAAGGAGTTTAAAAAGATGAAACCACCATCATTTAAAGGAGGAATAAAACCAATGAAAGCTGAGGCATGGGTGCTGGGAATAGAAAAATTGTTCGAAGTCTTTCCTTGTACCGAAGTCCAAAAGGTGCAGCTTACCGCTTTCACTCTTGAAGACGAGGCGCGGAGGTGGTGGATGCTTACAAGAACAGTGCACCAGGGGTTGACATTGGACAGATTCTTAGAGCTGTTTTGTGACAAATATTTTCCCCAAAGTATGCGAGATAAGAAGGTGACTGAATTTGAAACACTTAGACAAGGAAATAAGACTGTTGCCGAATATGAAGCTTAATTTGCAGAACTAGCCCGGTTTGCACCTCATATAGTGGATACAGATTATAAGAAGGCATGGAAATTCGAAGGGGGATTGCGGGGTGCTATTCTGGACCGAGTTAATGTGTTGAAGCTACCTACTTATGTTGATGTATTGGAGAGGGCTGTTATAACAGAGGGGAATCTTACTGCTCAGAGTCAGATTTCTGAATGGAAAGGAAAAAGGCAGAATAATCAATTATCAAGGGGGTCCACTGCGCCACCAAACAAGAAGCAACATTCAGGGACGTCCAGCACTACCACTTCCACTCAAGATTCAGCCCCTGTGTGTCCAGAGTGTGGAATGAGACACCGTGAGATTTGTCGCCGATTGTTTGGAGCATGTTTTCGATGTGGTAAAACGGGTCATCTGGTAAGAGATTGTCCTCAAAGGAATCAGCAGAATAACAACAAAACGGTTACAAGTTCAGTGGGGTCTGCACCAACTTCTAGCACCAAATCAGCTGTCAGACCTGCTAACAACAAGGACACCGCGAGACAAGGTAGAGTGTTTGCATTGGTTCCAGGAGATGTACAGAATGCAACGACAGTTGTGACAGGTACTTTTATTGTTCACGATCATTCTGCTCATGTATTGTTTGACTCTGGCTCTACCCATTCCTTTGTGTCAAAACTATTTGCTCAACATTTAAATAGATCTGAAGAGGTATTACCCTATGTGCTATGTGTGTCCTCAACTTTGGGGAATTCTATGATCTGTACTTCTGTGTATTATGCTTGTGAACTCCTAATTGGGGATGTTCGGGTATATGCCAATTTGTTACCTCTTGACATGACTTATTTTGATATTATTCTGGGAATGGACTGGTTGAGCGAGTATGGTGCAACTATAGATTGTTTGACTAAACAAATCAGTTTTCGCCCTCCGGGATAATCAGAGTCTACTTTTCAGGGACAGTAAGTGACTTCTCCACCTTACTTGATTTCTGCAGCAAAGGCCTGTAAATTAATTCAGAGGGGATGTCAGGGGTATTTATGCAGTGTTTTGGAAGGGCTAGTGATGACTGCAAGTACCGACATGATTTCAGTTGTTTGTGAATTTTCGGATGTTTTCCCGGAAGAATTACCGGGGGAGTTAGTGGATCGTGATATTGAATTTACAATTGAAGTAGCGCCAGGAACTCAACCCATTTCTAAGACTCCATATAGAATGTCACCAGCAGAAATGAAGGAATTAAAAGTTCAATTGCAGGATTTACTTGATAAGGGGTTTATTTGCCCGAGTGTTTCTCCATAGGGTGCACCAGTTCTGTTTGTGAAAAAGAAAGACGGCACACTCCGGTTATGTATAGACTACAGGGAGCTTAATAAAGTAACAATTAAGAATAAGTATCCACTGCCGCGGATTGATGATTTGTTTGACCAACTACAAGGGGCACAAGTTTTCTCGAAGATTGATTTACGATCCGGATACCATCAACTGAAGGTTAGAGCTGATGATGTTGAGAAGACAGCTTTCTGAACCCGATACGGTTATTATGAATTTCTGGTTATGCCCTTTGGAGTTACAAACGCGCCAGCAGCATTCATGGATCTGATGAACCGTGTCTTTAAGCCTTATCTAGATGAGTTTGTAATGGTCTTTATTGATGATATCCTCATTTACTTGAAGAATGCCGGAGCTCATGAGAATCATCTTCGCTTAATTCTTCAGACCCTCTGAGAAAAGAAGCTGTATGCAAAGCTAAAGAAATGTGAATTCTGGCTACATGAGGTGGCCTTTCTAGGGCATGTTATAACAAAGGATGGAGTCTCTGTTGATCCACATAAAATTGAGGCGATCGTAAACTGGCCAACTCCTACCAATGTGACAGAGGTGCGCAGTTTTATGGGGTTAGCCGACTATTACAGGAGGTTCGTTCAAGATTTCTCCAAAATCGTTGTACCGCTTACACAATTGACTCAAAAAGGAGTTGCGTTTGAATGGTCAGAACAGTGGGAATCGCCTTTCAGGAATTAAAGACAAAATTGACTACAGCTCCGGTCCTGGCTTTACCATCTGGTACTAAGAGATTTGTGATTTACAGTGATGCTTCACATAAAGGACTTGGTTGTGTGCTTATGCAAAACGGAAGGGTTATTGCTTATGCCTCTCGGCAGCTTAAACCCCATGAGAAGAATTATCCCACACATGACCTGGAACTAGCTGCAATAGTTTTTGCTTTGAAAATATGACAGCATTATCTCTATGGCACTACTTGCGAGGTGTACACCGACCATAAGAGCCTCAAGTATCTTTTTATGCAAAAGGAGCTGAATATGCGACAGCGACAGTGGTTGGAACTTATTAAAGACTATGATTTACAGATCCATTATCATCCTGGTAAAGCCAAACGGTGGCAGATGCGCTTAGTCGAAAGAATGTTGGACAATTGGCAAATCTATTTACAAAGCAAAAGAAATTGCTGAATGAATTGGACAAAATGGAGGTAGATCTTGTGACGCATGAACATGAGGTCATAGTGGCGACGGTGATAGCCCAACCGATATTACTTGAAGAGATCAAACTACGTCAAATGGAAGATGGAACTCTAAAAAAGATACGTGATGAGATGGAGACAAAACCAAAACCGGGATTTACTTTGAGGGATTCTATACTCAAATTTCAAAACCGAATATGTGTCCCTAATGTGTTAGAATTTAAATGGAAACTGATGGAAGAATCACATGCCTCAAGGTTTTCAATACATCCAGGAAGCACTAAAATGTACCGGAATTTGAAACAAAATTTTTGGTGGCCAAGTATGAAAAAGGAGATCGCGGAGTTCGTCTCTAAATGTTTACAATGCCAGCAAGTAAAGACAGAGCATCAGAGACCAGCAGGATTGCTACAACCCCTTCTATTTCCAGAATGGAAGTGGGAACATTTGACCATGGATTTTGTTGTAGGGTTACCACGGACACCTCGGGGTTTGAATTTTATATGGGTCATTGTCGACCGATTGACTAAGTCTGCCCACTTCCTACCTGTGAAGACTCAGTATAATGCAAACAAACTTGCTGTAATCTATGTAAATGAAATTGTAAGGCTCCATGGTGTTCCGGTGTCAATTGTGTCAGATAGAGATCCAAAATTTGTTTCAAGGTTCTGGCAAAGTCTACAGGATGCAATAGGTACAGAATTAAAGTTTAGCATAGCTTTCCACCCTCAAACAGACGGACAATCCGAGAGAACGATACAGACGTTAGAGGATATGCTTCGAATGTGTTCTGGATTTTCAGGAAAGTTGGGAAACTCATCTGCCGTTAGTCGAGTTTGTATATAATAATAGTTAGCATTCGAGTATTGAAATGGCACCCTATGAAGCTCTATATGGAAGACTGTGTCGCTCTCTTGTGTGTTGGGCCGAAGTTGGAGATAGGCCATTGTTAGGGCCTGAAATTGTTCAGTTAACAACTGAAAAGGTTAAAATTATTCGGGAAAGATTGAAAACTAGTCAAAGTAGACAGAAGAGTTATGCGGATAACCGAATAAGGAACTTGGAATTTGAAGTGGATAGTAATGTGTTTGTGAAAGTCACCCCGATGAAAGGACATCCAAGATTCATAAAAAGGGGTAAGTTAACGCCCCGATATGTTGGTCCTTTCCAAATTCTAGAAAGAGTGGGGTCGGTAGCTTACCGAGTTGCTCTTCCACCAAATATAAGCCTAGTGCATAATGTATTCCATGTGTCTATGCTTCGAGGGTATCTCCCAGATCCGTCACATGTTATAGATTACCACCAAATTGTGCTAGATGACAAGTTAACTTATGAGGAAAGACCAATTCGAATTTTGGACCGACAAGTGAAACAATTACGAAATCGAGAAATACCAATGGTAAAAGTGGAATGGCAAGAACATTACGGAACCGAAGCAACTTGGGAAAAAGAAGAGGAGATGCAACACCAATATCCGCATCTATTCTGATCTGGAGGTAAAACAAGTTTGAGGGACCAAACTTATTTAAGGGGGGGGGAGAGTGTAATAACCCGACCCTCATATCTGTTTCTGGTATATTTTCGGTCCTTTATTCTGTGCATTTACTTACTTTCTGTGAAATTTCATGTGATATGAGGTTTAATTAAGCAAAACTTAAGAAAATTGATTCCTATCTATTTACTAAGGAAGTATCTGTTATGATTAACATGTTAAGATCAGAAATTGAGGGCCTTAGAGGCTTAATAACCCAAAATTAATTTTACATTTGAGATCAGCATAATTTTTAGGTAATAATAAGCGTTTCTGTGAAATTTCAATTTGGGATGATTACACGAATGAATTTTGTCCTATTCACATGTTATATATATGTACCAATGTTTTGTTTTAAAACACTTTGACTTAGAAGTCCATTGAAAATATCTCCTAGAGGAAGAGATTAGATTAGAGAGGGTTTGTAAAGTAAGGGAAGTAGATCATCAAAGAAGGTTAGGGATTTGAGAGACCTAAGCTCAAGGTATGTAGATTTCACCTTAATTAGTTCCTCTCTTGTATTGGGGTAGGAAATTCTTGGATATTCATGTAAGTTAAGGGTTGTGTTGTGGTGTGTGTTTGTGGTTGTCACTCATAGAATTGAAGAAGTATGATCATCATGTTGTAGTTGTGTAATTTGAACCATAAGAGGGAAGATTACATACTCTTTTTTATTTTACATGCTTACATCCAATTATGTGGGAGATGAATATGTGTATGTATTTGAGAGAAATGAATTGTGATGGTGAGTAAGTGAAGAAGATCAAATCTATGCTCAAATGGTTGTATGTTTGTACCTCTATTTACATGATTTTTGAACCATGTTTTGGTAATTAAAGGATCCATTTTGGACCTTGTTAATACTCACACAAAATGGGATTTTGTATGAATTTCGGACTGCCAAATAGGGGCCAGACCGCACGTGCGGAGGTCATGGCCGCATATGCGGAGAAGAGGGAAAAAACTGAGTTTGGCTACTGTTTTTGGCCGCTCGAGCGGAGAGAAGGGACCGCACGTGCGGTACATGTCCGCACGTGCGGAGGGGGCGGCCGCACGTGCGGCCCAAGTCGGAAAAAAATGTTCACTCTGTTTTACGTGCTTAACCCTCAGATATTTTTAGAATTTATGTTTGATGCCTTTTTGATGGTTGTAAATTCAGTTGACGTGCAATGACTCAAGAAATGGTTTAATATAGAAAAAGGAACTAATGTGTGTTATATATGTGTGTAGGACACACGACGGGAGAAACCATCGCTCCACAACAACACTGTGAGTAATAGTATAATGAATGAGCATTTATTCACTATTAATATCTAATACTATTAACGTTCTGTTTTACGTCAGTTATTACATCAACATGTGTATTGTTTCGAACTTAATGGGAATGTAAATGTTAAAGGAATTTACGAACATCTGTATATTTCTAGGCCGAAAGGCCGTTCTGTATATTTCTGGGCCGATAGGCCGTTCTGTTATATCTGGTCCTCAGGCCATTCTGAAAGTAAAGCAGCATCAAACTAACCATATGAACACTGCATGTATATACACATCGTTACATATTATAATTTAATTCGCACATTGAATGGTTTAAGTACTATTATTCGCTGAGCCTGGCTCACTTTGTAACTTGTTTGATGCTGTAGGTAATCCTCCGGGAGGTCAGTCCTAACCTCGCTATCCGTCCTTCTTTTGTCAACCTAAGTACAACCAGGCACTTGGAGAAGCCCTTTGCATCTTAGTACTGTTTTGCTAGCTTTGGTTAACTTGTACTCTAATTGCCGGCCAAGGTTGTAATGTATCTACTGTTTTGTTCTATGCCCATCTCTAGGCTGGACCTGTACATGTGGATGTATGTAACTTATTCTCAGATGCATGTTCTTTATATGTTTAATTACTAGTCGTGATCCTGGCATGTTATTAGTGGCTCAATGGATATGTTTGCATATTATTTTATTATATCAAGCGCTTCCGTTCAGGCCCCATAAGACATGTCTATCAGGTTAAACGTCCATTTCTGATTTGATCATGTCCAAACTTTTAGGGGCAGGTTTGAGGCGTGACAGGACATTAGGTGTATCTTGATGAAGAGGCTGCAGGTGAGAAAGAAAGTAATGAGGGCTTACCCAGGACTTATTTGTCCTAATATACAACAAGCACTGCAGAAAAGGAAAGAAAATGTAAGCAATTGTATTACTATGTGGGCAGGAGGTCCGAGGTACCAAATTAATTGCTTCAATGGGCAACAATTTGTAGTTGATTTGGGTGATTCAACATGTTCATGCAGAAAGTGGGATCTAGCTGGCATACCATGTTGTTATGCCATTTCAACCATATATGACAAACATGAGCAACCTGAAGATTATGTGACTCATTGGTATAAGAATGAGACATACTTGGCTAGCTATGAGCAAATGATATACCCAATAAATGGTTTTGAAATGTGGCCAAAGTCTGTGTCGCCCGGATTATTGCCTCCAAAAGTGAAGAAACAACCTGGTAGGCCAAGAAAGTTGAGAAAAAGGCAAGCAAATGAGCTTAAGAATCCTTATAAGTTGCACAGAGGAAACATAACAACTACATGCAGGTTGTATGGTAAGCTTAGGCACAACAAAAGAGGATGCAAAGGCTAGCCTATTGCACCAAAGGTTACCCTATACACAATTTGTTGCATGTTCATAAATTCAATTCATTTATTATATGTCCTTCATACAATTAATTACTGACAATTTACAGGTGACAAACAACCAGTCAAGCACCCAGAGAAGCAGTCAGCCACCTACTCAACCCAGTAGTCAACCAAGAGACCAAGCAACCATTGAAGCCACTAGTCAACAAGGCAGTAGGGTAAGCATTTTAGTAAGTCCTAAAGCAAGTGGTAGTCAACCAAGCTTCAACTTCAGAGTAGCATTGTGAGGGGTGAACATTAGGGGACCTCCACTAGGGTGCATTAGAACAAGCATATTCATTGAGCCAAACCCATCTGAAGGTCCTTATGGGGGTTCAACAGCCTATGTGTCAAAGGGGCAGAAGTTTGTGACCTTGTTTTCACTACCAAAACATGGAAGCAATTAAATGTTGAAGGAGTAGTTACCTAATAGTAGACAACAGTTTTTTTGTGGAATGTTATGCATTATGTTTTGCTGTATTTGGCCTTTTTATGTTTTGTTGGAGCATGGTAATGTTTTGTTGGATTTTCCATTTGTATTTTGTTGGCACATGGTAAACTGATTGGCCTCTTTGTGTTATGTATTTGTTTTTTGTGTTGGAACATGTTTGGACCATTTTTTTTTTTTTTTTTTTTTTTTTTTTTTTTTGTATCAACCATGTCTACAATGTTTATTTCTATGTCTTGTTATAGGTTGCATCATGTTTGCTAAAAGTGAAACAAACTAATGCAACAAAGGTGAAACAACACCATGAGACAGTGTGATTGAAAAAAATGATAAACAAAAATAGTTCATTCAACATTCATTTAAAAATTCAACATTGACTCAAAAGTTGATAAACAAATGTTGATTAAAAAAACATTCTTATAGCTTGATTCAACATTGATATAGTGTCATTCAAAACATGTTTGGACACTCTTAACATTCATACATAATAAACCCCAATCATATAACATTGGACATAACAAAATCAAATCCTAAAATCCATTCCCAGTCCATAAGCATCAATTACAAGAAGGGGAAAAAAAAACCCACTTCATTCCCACTCCATTCCCAATCCAGAAGCTTCAAAACAAAACAAATTTAAAACAATTTTAAAAAAAAAAAAAAAAAAACCCATTTTATTCCTAGTCCAGAAGCTTCAATTTCCATCATTCCCAGTGCTTGAAAGAGAAGCAGCTACAGAACCATCTCTAATCATGTTCCAACACCAAAAAATGAGCCATGACAATGTCATCAAAGTAATCAACTTCCTCTGTCTTACTCTGTGCATTTTCAATTGCTCTTCAAGCATGGTGGTTCTTCTCAGCAACCCAGGTATGATCTCTTGAGCGCGAGGACACAATGGAGGATCCATCCATAAAAAGAATCCACATGCATGTCTTCTTTGCAATATTTTTTCTTAAACAACTCAGTTGCCTTTACAAACAGTATAACAAAAGGACATCCTAATTTTTTTTCCATTTACACTTACACCATATTGAGGACATCCCAAAAACCTTCGTCCAGGGTTGCTCTTTGTCCATAAAGTCTTCAACTGAGCTTCTATTCTGCATCGGCATAGTACATGATCCATCGTCTTCTTCCATCTTTCGTCTACCATCAATTTTGGAGTCTGTATGTGTATATAATAGAGATAGAGATGACATATATGGTTTTGGCGGAAGTTAACTAGGGTTTGAGGTGAAAAGACAAGTGTGCCCTTTACTAATTGCTAAAGGGAGCACGTGAGAGGCAGGTGCCAACTTTTGATCCATAATTTCAAACGGCCATCAATTATTGGACGAAATTGACACACTTCGTTAAATTGAGGGGCTAAATCGCGCAATTTGAAATGTCAGGGACCAAAATGACACACGGGGTAAAGTATAGGGACTATTTCTATAATTTGCCCTTATTTTTTCTTATATATATATTTTTCTTCCAAACAAGAAATCAATAACTAAGCATCTAATTAGAGAAAAATTATTTGGCAGCCATGTGGTGTCCTTATTTATTTTTTATTGATTTAAATAATAAAATAAATATCACAAGATAAATAATGTAGAGTATTATTCAACCCCAAATAACATCACAAAGACAATGACAAAATCCAATAATAATCTTTGTACCAATGATCAAACAAGAAGATCATATCGGCATATTCATAGAAACTTACAGGGTAAATTACACAATTGCCAGTTTTGGCGAAATTTTATTTTAGTCTTTAAAATTTTAATTTTATCAATTTAGTTTTAATATTTTTAATTTTATTTTAAAGAAAATTGGTGATAAATCTAATTTAGAGAGTGTCTACGACATTAGATCTAGTGGATATTTTTTTGTTGGTAAGATATCCACACTTTTTGAAATAGTTTAGGGAGAAGTCCTAAAGGATATTTTGTTTCCAATTTTATCCTTTGACTTTTTTTTATCTGTTTGACTTTTCATTGACTATCTGTTTAAATTTATATCTATCTGTCCAATTTTTTTTGTCTATTTGTTCAAATGTTTTGTCTATCTGTTCAAATTTTTATCTATCTGTTCAAATTTTTTAACTATCTATTCACTTTTTTAAACTAACTGTTCAATTTTTCCCTTATCCGTCAAAAGTTGAATCTCTTTGTTCTTATCTATTGAAAATTTGTGTCATAACTTTTTTGTTTATTTGTTGCAATCAACAACAAGAAGAACAATTGAAAATCTGTATCATAACGTCTTTGTTTCTCTATTGCAATCATCAACATAACATCAACAACAATTGAAAATCTCTGTCATAATTTTTTTTGTTTATCTATTGCAATCATCAACATCAATGACAACAAAAACAACAACAAAAAGAAAAAAAAAAGGTTTGATCTGTTGAAATAAAATAAAATAATCCAGACCAAAATGATCTGTTGCAATCAACCAAAAACATCAACAACATTACTGAACAAATAAGCACACACACAACCAAAAACATCAACTCCAAACTCGACTCAATTGAGCCAAATACTTGTGTTAAGTATCTCTAGCATACACAAAATTTTACTTAAGTTTGAGTAAAAATGTGAATAAAAAGCTTTATTTGATACGAACAATTTCAATGTACAAACTCAAATTTAAACAAAAATTTTAATAATTGTAGAGATTTATTTAAAAACTACAAAATAGTTTTTAAATTTTTTTTTCTAGGGTTTCTCTTCAGATGGTAAACCAGAGCGGGAAAGGGAGAAAGGAAAAAGAGTAGAGAGACAGTCTTTTCCAACATTTGGAGTATTCATCTTCATTTCGATCGATTCTGTCATAACCCAAACCCGCCCCATAGGTTTAGCGTCGTGACCGACCAGTAATCCTTGGATTACCAAAGGCCTCTGAACAGTTTATCACATATTAAGGGACTGCGGAAGAAAATATATAAACATACATAGTCCATTGAGCTGTACTAACGTACATGGGACATAATTTTCAAAAACTTATATAGATGCATGTGACGTCATCAATACGGTAGTCTTACGTCACCCAATTACACAAATAAAGTCAAAAGGGGACTTAGCCCATAGTACAAATAAACAGAAAACTTGTACATATACCAAAAGAAAACAAGTCTTATACATTCATAAAACATGACCACATTACTTTACTTAATCCGGAACCTCCTCGGGAGGCATAAAGGGTGGCCGACAAAAACGGAGTTCCAGGGATCATCACTGAACCTAGCCACACGCTTGATCATCTACATACATAAATAATACAGTGAGCAGAAGCCCAATGAATAATAACAAAGTAAAGGTTTTATTGAATGTTGTCCATGACCGTTACAGAAACAGAATTCAGAAGTTACCAGAAATGAATTCATAATCATGTTCAGAAATCAAAGTTCATAACAGAAACAGATTCAGAATCATACTCATAATCAGAATTTACAGTTAGTCATACGTGGTACATCCATTAGCACTAGCATAAATAGTTGACCCATAAAGAGATAGCTATAAAGACATACAGTTGACTCACGTACACGGAGACGATACAATTAGCTCATAAGACGTACAGTTGACCCATAAAGAGATGTATACAGAAGGATCCATAACAGTTGGCTCATGAGACGTACAGTTGACCCATAATTTGGACATAACAGAACAGATAACAAATGTCATCTGAAGCTAATGATGCCACGAGTACATTTCAAAAACATTGGAAAACCATTCATTCATGCAGAAAATAATATTTTAGAAAACAGATCATCTTATATCATTTAGAAAATACTTATAAATTGAATATAGCTTTACAAAGTTATTACTCACAGATGGCTCCAATTACAGATAGACAGATCAAACAGCTTATGGCGCGTGACCTACATGAACAGATAACAGGTGCACACTGAAACACATACTCGGAAGAACACTTAACTTAATTTGTCTTGCTTTTAGTATGTTTCTAAGTCTTTGTCCTAATTACTATGTCTTAATTATGGCCTAGGAATGCCTAGAGTACAATGAGGATGCCAGAATGCTTTTGAAAACACTTGGTCTGATTTGCTGAAAATAGGGTCCTCGCTCGAGCGTAACTTCCTTCGCTTGACGATTTGTAAACTTTACAAAAGTATTAGCTGCTTGATTTTTTCGCTCGACAGTCGCTCGAGCGTGAGACTAAGTGTCGCCGCCCAAACCCACCCCTATAGGTTTAGCGTCGTAACCGGCCAATAATTCTTGGATTACTAAAGGCCTCTTAATATAATAATATATAATTAGGGGCTGCGGAAGGAAATACATAAAATATACTTAGTCCATCAAGCTATGAAGACATACATGGGACAGATAATCTTAAAATTTTATAAACATATGAGTGACGTCAAAAGATATAGTATTTACACGTCACTTCATGTACATATAAACATAAAAACTTGTTCGTGGAGCAAAAGAAACAATGTCTTATACATTCATAACAACACAACCACTAGACTTATGATAACCCTGTTCCGTATTATGCCAATTAATCTTAATTATGATTGTGATTATGTGTTTAATATGATTTTGAGTGCCATTTATATGATTATATGTGGTTTTGAATTTCTATCTGTTCACCGTAGGAATATCTGTTCAACTTACTATTATAAACTGAAAATTGAGGGCATTATCAGCCACATAAACCGAAATTGATTACGCCATTGTGATTGGTATAATTTTTAGAGCCTATGGTGAAATTTAATTGAAATTTATTCAGATCGAATAATTAGATTCAGAACGATTAATTAAGCTCTATTAATTAACTCTAATCAATTTGATTAAGAGAGGGACTATAAAAAGGGCCAATATACACTTATATTCATGGGGTTGATCTCAAAATTAGAAGTTACACTCTAGAGAGAGGGAGAGGTCGGCTCTAGAGAGAGAGAAAGACGGAGAATTGTGTATTTTGGCTCAAAGTTGGTGAAATTGGAAGGCTAGGCTCAAGATTTAACTACAATTGTAAGGATTGAAGCTCTTAGGTGAATAATTGAGCATAGATTCATGAATTTAAGTTTGTGACTTTGTGAATTCAAAGTTAAGTGGTGATCAAGAACATAAAT
The DNA here is from genome assembly GCA_036172215.1 of Camellia granthamiana. Lineage (NCBI taxonomy): Eukaryota > Viridiplantae > Streptophyta > Magnoliopsida > Ericales > Theaceae > Camellia > Camellia granthamiana. Next base: position 22,253,905 of record CM069909.1, on the reverse strand, counting down.
TGAGTTGGCTTTGATGAATTAGAAGTCTATATACACATGCATGTAAGAATTGAGATGAAATTGAAGAATTTAAAGCTTATATGTACATATATGCATAGAATTGCTATGAATTTGTATGATTGAGCATGAACAATATGATCCATGTAGGATTTTAGTTAAAGTTCATGCTTTTGATCATCATTTGCATCATCTAAGTTGAGAATGGAAGTGACATTCCACATGCAAGTGCAATTCATAGAAGCATGGGTGTTGAATGCATGAAATTGAAGTATTGAAGATGGAATTGGCAAGAGTTGTATGTGTATGTAATTAATTCATGGAAATTAAGCTTTATAATGTTGTAATCTAGCATTTGTATCATGTTAGAAGATGTGCATGTGAAGTATGAGTCATAATATGCAAGATCCATGGGTTTGAATTCAAGTTTGAGCTTCAAGCAGCTTGCTGGAATTTCCAGAATCCGGCATGTCCGCTCGAGCGAGGTAATGGCCGCTCGAGCATGAAATGCTAGTTCCCAGCAGTTTTGAAGACTTTGATGTCCGCTCGAGCGGGGATATTCACGCTTGAGCGCCAAGCCATGTAGTTTGACTTCCAGTTCGAGTGTTTGAAGTCACGCTCAAGCGCAAATATGAGGCAACCAGTACTTTTGCAGACCAAGGGGGTCCGCTCGAGCGGCAGAAGCCATGCTCGAGCGGGGAGTCCTGTTTCAGAAAATTTGTAAATGTGATCTACGTTTCATTTTCCGTTCTCTTTTATTTCTAAGCACTCCTAGGCATGCATTGAACATTATAAATGAGTTAAAAGAATAAGAAAGAAGCCTAACAGGGATGTATGAGTTAAGAACGGATTGAAATCGTTTGTGACCCATTATGTTTATGAAATGTGTAGGGTCGAGCTCAAGGGCAAATCTTCCAGCAGATCACTGTGAGTAATATCTTAGTAAAGATATTTTGAAGAATGTTATCTGTTCAATTGCTTACTTTTGTTCGAGTTTCATAAGTCTGCTAACATGAATGATTGGGCCAAAGGCCGTTTGACATGAATGATTAGGCCAAAGGCCGTTTGACAAGAATGATTGGGCCAAAGGCCGTTTGACATGAATGATTGGGCCAAAGGCTGTTTGATGAGAATGATTGGGCCAAAGGCCGTTTAACATGAATGATTGGACCAAAGGCCATTTGATAAGAATGATTGAGCCAAAGGCCATCTGACATGAATGACTGGGCCAAAAGCCGTTTGACATGAACGATTGGGCCAAAGGCCGTTGAACGTGAATGAATGAGCCAAAGGCCGTTGGGTATGAGTAAATTGGGCCTGAGGCCGTTTGATACGTCTAGAACTTTGGTCATTTGATACATTAGATAGAAACACAAATTGGGCCCAAGGCTGTCTAATGTAACTGTTTCAAAGTTTGTTCATGTATCTTCTTTACTTGGTATTATTCACTAGGCTTTCACTCACTCTCATTCGTGTGTCTGTAGGTTACCCAAGTGATGTTCAAACCCAGCCCCGGTGACGTATGTAAGAAGCAGCTACAGTTTTGAGGAGTCAGCCCATATGTCTCATGCACGAGACTAGTTTTCGCCCCCTTTGTTCCTTTATTGTATTTTTGCTATGTTGGCGAAAAGATTGAATCACTTTTTGTATATGAGTTTTGTTTTGCTGACTGTATAACTAAAGTTCCTGGATATAGATTAACTCTATGTATATGTGTGAGTTATTATGAAATGTTTTGAATTGATTATGTTATGCCATGTAAGCACAGCTCTATGGACAAAGTTTTAAGTTTTGCTTCCATTTGGCCCCTTAACTCTGATAAGATATGTCTTACTTGGTTTGAGGCCGTAAGTAATCTCTTGATTACTGGCTGATTATGACCTTAATCTATAGGGGGCAGGTTTGGGTCATGACAAGACTTGACCTAATCCGGAACCTCCTCGAAAGGCACAAAGGTTGGTTGACAAAACTGAGACGCTAGGTCCTCAACTCTGAGAGCGAGAGCCTAGTGAATAATAACAGAGTAAAGGGTTAAATGAATGATGTCCCATAACTAAATTTGTACATAAAATAGATTCATATTCGTATACTTGTTTGAGTCATTGACAGAAATCAGAATTCATGCTTGATCATACATAGTTTATTCATTAGCGCTAACAGATCATATACAAAGCATCATAGATCATACTTGTCAGTTCCATAGAGGAACCTCCAGTCGGGTACGAATAACTTGTCAGTTCCATAAGGAACCTCCGGACTAGGAACGGATAACTTGTCAGTTCCATAAAGGAACCTCTAACCGGGTACGGATAACTTGTCAGTTCTATAAAGAACCTTCGGTCCAGGTACAGTTAGCATACTTAAATCACAACATTAATGTCACAAATATTTGCAAAGTTACATAATCATTCATAGTACAAAACATAGCATTTCGTAGAAAAAATCTTATTTCATTTGCAGAAAATAATTTAACTTGAGCATAGCTTTACTAAGTTATTACTCATAGATAACAGATGGCTCCAAGTAAATGGACAGAGTAGGCAATTTAGATATCTTATGGCGTGTGACTTACACAGATACAGAATAAATACGTACTAAATTACATATCCAGAATCATAAACTTAGTTCTTTCTTGTCTTGGTGTATTCCTACTCCTCTATCCTCATTATGGTGTCTTAAACTTGGCCTAGGTATGCCTATGATGGAATGAGGATGGAAAAATTCACTTGAAAACACTTAACAAAACTTGCTAAAAACAGGGTCCTCGCTCGAGTGTAACTTCCTACGCTTGAGTGAACATGCAAAATGTGAGTGGTTGCTCGAGCGCAAGATCTGTCGCTCGAGCGGCCTGTAAACTTTTGTGAAAGTGCTGATTGCTTGATTTTTTTGCTTGATGCTCGCTCAACGCTCGCTCAAGCATAAGAGACAAGCCCTCGCTCAAGCACAACTTTTGTCGCTCGAGCGGCCTGCAAAACATGTAAACTTCTGCGAGCATGCATTTTACGCTCGAGCGAAATTTTGGTTGCTCAAGCGGAAGTGCAAAAACAAAGGTGGCCGCTCGAGCGCTGATTCTTACGCTCGAGCGGAGAACAAAATTCTGGAATTTCCAGATTGCTTTTCTCTGTTCAAAGCTTAAAGTCGAAGTTGTAAAACATGGTTTTTAGGGCCAAAAACTTGAGGAAACTATAGGAAACACTTATAAATGGTAAAACCATGATGAATTCAAAATCATTTTACAAAACCAAAGCTCAAAAGCTTGTCAATTATACAAAACCAAACTTGAAATATTGAAAATATAACTAGCATGTAATGGTATGAGTTTTATCCTTCCAAAACATAATCAAATGAAGTAGAAACATGTGAAATGCGATGAACTTCCAAAATCAAGCCATGATCAATGCATGCATGTGAGACTTCCTCAAAATCAAGCTCTAAATGCAAAAGAATTTGCATGCAAGTATGATTATCTTCTTAATTCTTTCTCCTAAGCTTGATTCTTGGCTTAATTAACTAATTCTCTTGAATTCATGCATTAAAGACTACAAATATACAACTAAAGGAGTGAATTTCTACCTCAAGCCATGAATTCTCAAGTATAAGAGCTTAGTTTTCCAAGTTCTCTCCAAATCCTTCTCTTTTCTAGCAATTCCTTTTAATTGAGCTCAAGTCTCACAAAATTCTCAAGCTTAAAACCAAATATTCTTACTCTCTCTCTCTCTCTCTCTCTCTCTCTCTCTCTCACACACACATTTATGTGTGTTTGTGAGCTCAAAGATGTATATAAAATGAATGAAAAGAATGAGTGGGGGGATAAAAAGGTGCCTTATACAGGCTTAGACCAAAATTTCATTAGTTATGCGTAATTGAGTATTAATTATTCTAATTTAATCATTCCGAATCGAATTTCAATTAAACCTACCATAAAATTCTAAAAATTCCAATTAACACATGAATCAAGTCAATTTCTGAATCAGATGCCGATAAGGCCTTCAATTCACAAACCAAAAAGAAAACATGAACAGATCTTTCTATGTTAAACAGATATAAACACACATAAGGCAACATATAATGCAAAATTCTCACTTTAATTACTTATTAGGCATAATTAAGCATGGATTAACGTTAATCATTGGTCGGGGTTGTTATACTAAGGTTCTCGCTCGAGCGCAACTCTTGTCGCTCGAGCGGTCTGCAAAACATGTAAACTTTTGGGAGCATGCATTTTACGCTTGAACTAACTTTTGGTCGCTCGAGCGGAAGTGCAAAAATAAAGATGGTCGCTCAAGCTCAGGATCTATTGCTCGAGCGAGTGAGGTCAAATTCTGGAATTTCCAAATTTACTTCCAAACTTCAAAACCCATTTTTAACCTTTCAAAACACATCTTTTTGAACCAAAAGCTTAAGAAAACATGCATAAACTTATAAAACATGGTGAATTCAAGTTCATTTCGCAAAATCAAAGTCCAAAAGCAATCCAATTGTGCACACTTAAACTTGAAATATTGAAAACATAACATGCATGTAATTTCTTGACTTCAAAACTTTCAAAACAAGATCAAATAAGGTGTTTAACTCAAAAACATGTTGAATTCTTAGAATAAGACCAAAGTAAGGACATGCAAGAGGGAAATTCCTTGAAAACAAACTCAAATTTAATGGAATGAGCAAGCGTGCATAATTTGCTTCTCAATTCTACTTTTTTAGCTACAATTATGGATCAACTCTTATATTCTCTTGAATGTTCATGGAAACTAGCTTGAGCTCATAAAGTATGACTTGAATTCTTACCTAAAATCCACAAGTATTTGAATCCTAGTGAGCTCTTGAGTAATTCCTCCAATTTTCCTTAAATCCTCTAGCAATCTCTTTTCTCCCTTGTTGATCTCACTTTTCTTCCTCTCCTCTCTTCTCACGTTTTGTTTCTTGTGGGCTCAAGGATATGTTGAAGAAAAGAGATAGGTTAAGATATATGAGAGCCTTATATAAGCTTGATTAGGGAGTTTAATTAAAGCTAATCAAATGGACATTAATTATTCTAATTTATCCATTCTAAATCAAATTTTAACAAAACCTACCATAAAGTTCTAAAAATCTCAAATAACATAGAAATCGAATCAATTTCGTGATCGGATGCCGATAAGGCCTTCAATTCGCAGAACTAATCAGAAATACCAACAGATATTTCTACGATAAACAAATAGAAACACAAATAATACAACAGACATGTAATTAATTCAGAATTTCATCTTAATTCCTCATTAAGAATAATTAATCATGGTTTAACGGCTAATCATAGGTCGGGGTTGTTACAGGTTCCGATCTACTATCGTTGGTGCTCTACACGCCGAGACATATCAAATTCTGAGTGAGCGACGGATCTGGAGCCCACCGCCGACGACCTCATGGTTGATGATGATGAAGGAGAGAGAGAGAGAGAGAGAGAGAGAGAGAGAGAGAGAGAAGAAAGAAACAATGAGGGTGCAAAGGAACAAATCGTCGACGGGAAGTGAAGCGTCAGTGGAAGATGGCAACGCTGGTGGAGAGGGTTTAGCCATCGGAGTCGCCATTTTACTGCGGATGAGGAGAAGATGAGACAAAAATGGAGACGACGAAGGCAACAGAGGATCTGAAGAAGAGAGAGAGAGAGAGAGGGGCAACGATGGAGACACCGAGAAGGTGTTGGTAACGGCGACGTCTACTACCGCAACCTAGACGTCTTCTGGTGATAGTCTCCTGGGGTAGTAGGTGACACGGCAGAGCTTTGCTTAATGGTTTAGAGAGAGAGAGAGAGAGACGATTTGTGTGTGGACCATGTAAATTGTATATATATATGGATATTTTGGACATTTAATCTAACATTGTCCTTATGGACCGAAAAGTTTAGTGTGTGGATCTTTGGCCTTAAGAAATTGAAATTTGGACCTTTTTTTTTGGGTAAGTAAAATTTGGACTTTTCAGCCGAGTGCCCTTTATTTTAATGTGGTCTCTCCTTTATTTGTGTACACTCCATTTTGACTGGTTACAAATCACTAATACCTCCGCGTCACTCACGACAATTGAAAAGGATCATATTCTGTAGCGAAATATAGAAGACTTTGCTTTTTGTTTTTTTTTTTTGATCGGCAAATGTTAGTTGTTAGTTGTTAGATTAGCACCTATAGGAGAAAATCTCTCCACCCTTAGCAAAGCACCTAAGTGCTTGCACACCCTTAATTCAACCCCTCTAAGGAGAATTGAACACATGACCTCCTTGGGACTAAGCCCTAAGGAAGGCATGGTGGCCAACTAGGCTTGGCCTAGTTGGTTATATAGAAGACTTCGCTTGATGTAGACTTTGCTTAATGACGACTTCGCTTGGTTTTAACAGCAGCAAACAAAGGGAGTGTAGTGTAATGACCGGGTAAATTTAAAGTTTTAATTATTGTAGTAAATGCCTAAATAACTTATTTAATTAATCTTGAGATCCATAAATGTTTATTTAATTAAAATTAGAGCCCTAATTAATTTATTTTCTTACACAATTTAATTTTATCTGTACATGCAAATAACATTTTGTTTTAGTTAGAGACTCGAGAGTTGGACTCTCTGAACATAGTAGATAATTTTCTATATAATTTTATGGGTAAACTAAAAATACTCTTTCTAAGGTTTGTCTAAAGTATAGATTTCCTTCTCTGATTTGAGAAATTATGAATATCCCATTGTCAGAGTATGACTTTTAACAATGTCACCATTAAAGATCAAATTACTTAATTACCATCCAATATCTATAGAAAATGACTCTACTAACCTCATATTCTTCATCATTCTGTTATTGTTATATTTCCTTTCATTTTTTCTTCATATGTTTTAAATTTTTTCTCTCCAAAACCAACACAGTGGCAACCCGTCTCCCCTTTCCCACCCTCCTACCGTGACAACCATGACCTTCACCAACTCTCTACATTGTTGTCTCACCCCTCCACCACTGCTTCATTACCTATCCATTTCTTCATACTTCCATTTCCTTTCCTCTATTTTTTCCATTGTTGTTTCCTCTTCTTCTTCTTCTTCTTATTCTTCTTCTTCTTTTTTTTTTTTTCCCCCCTTCATGTGTGTGTGCAAATAAAATAGTATTAAGGGTTAAGTAGGTATTTTAATAGATAAAATTACTAACATTACCGAAATTAATTAGTTGACCTAATAGTTGGCTAACCTAAGGGGAATTTGTCATATGATTTGAAACTTGAAGGGGATGAATGTATTTTCTAAAGAAAAATTTGTATTAAAAAAAAAAAACCCTTACGGTTGTGTTTGTAAATTATCTTTATTTTATTGTATTTGAATATTAAATTATATGAGAATTCATTAAATTAAGTACACAACCCCTTTGAACTGCTTTATTTTAGTAAAAATTTGGAGAATTTTAAAAAAATTTAAATTGAGAAACATTTTAGTAATTTCGCCACACCCATCACGAGTGATAGGCCGATTTTTCACACATCCCTCCCAGCCATGTGCTTTCCTCTTTTACTTCCAAGTGATTTGGCAACAATCTAAATAAGCAACTTATTTATTTATTTGTTACAAATTGTCACACCACCTCTCTATTTTTTGACAAATATTTTCATAAAAAATTAAAAACCGAACTAGTATTTTCTTTCTTCTTTTGGTAAGCCCTCTCTCTAATTGTGTTAAACATCATTATATTTATATAGCTTGTGTATAACTGAAATTATATAAAAATATGAATTTGTGTGTATCATATCCATTTGTCTTGTTTATGAGTGAATTAGAGCCCTCGGATCATTGGAGAGGGAACCTTATAAGCTTTACTTAGACTTTTTGTTTCACAACAACAAAAATTATGCTCTATTCCTCTCCCTCTCTTTGATTTTCTCTTCCTCTTTTCCATTGTTGGTCATTGGAAACTCACCTTGACCTCACCTTAAAGGCTTCTAATGTTTATATGTTGTGTACGGGAAAGAAATACACCTTCTCGTATAATCCTGTTGATCAAGTCTGCGTTCCTCTATTCGTCGTCGTTCCACCACCTGAAAACACAAACGTGAGCTGGCCGGCGGGTGTGTGCCGGAAACCTCTCCGATGCCTAAGTCAGTAAGCAAGACAAGAAGGCAAAAGCTCAATGTATTCAGGGAGCAAAATTGTATTACCTCTCCAAAGGTGATATTGGTGAGCTTATATAGGTTTCGCGTGGCACAATCCTGGTAGGACTCTTACTCCTCCAAGTGTGGAGTCCTTCTAGGATTACTCCTCCTTGTGTAGAGTCCTCCTAGGATTCATACTCCTGGAAGATAATGCTTATCCTCCAACACCCTCCCTCACTACTTAAACCAAGTGAGATGGTTCTTCCAGGGCCGAACTCCAAATGACCAGAGCAACCGTTAGTTCGGTCCTTACTCCTCTCCCTTACCTCGGCATCCCCATGCTAAGGCCGATCTAGACATAAGGGAGTTAGGCCGAACTATATGTAGAGTCATAGTTTACCTCGGTTTCCCACATGCTACGACTGAAGTAATTAATGACGACCGAACTACCCACTGCTGTACTAATCAGGCAACTACAGACGAACTAATTCGTAGTTCGGCTCTCCATTTCCTCACTCCTACTCCGGTTTCGTATGCCAAGACCGGACTACCCGTAGAAGTGACTGACCGAACTAACGCATACGGCCTGAAGAAGTTGCTCTCATACTCCGGCTGGAGGACATGACCGGACTACACCACGTAAGTCCGTCAACCGGACTACCGCAACACTCCTCTGACCGGTGTACGAGCTACCTCCTTCATTTGGGCTTACTTCGGCCCAACTACCAGCTCGGCCCAATTTAGTATAAATTACCCTCTCTCAAAACTCACTTTATGGGCTCTAAACACTCAAGATTTCTAGAGTATTGAGAAATTTCAAAATTAGGATTATTGAAAATATTTGGACAGCAATTTGTTATCTCCAAACGACAATGCTACGTAGCTCAAATTTTGTGGCTCAAAAGTGGCTCAAATGGCCAAAACGACGTCGTTTTGAGTACAGAACAACATAAAAATGGTCAAAACGACGTCGTTTTGGCCATTTGAGCCACTTTTGAGCCACAAAATTTGAGCTACGAGACATTTTCCATCTCCAAAATCTCTTTCCAAAACAGGTGATTGAAGGGTGTTAATGACCAAGGAAAATTTAAACTTTTAATTTATGTAATTAAGCCCTAATTAAATTTAAATAATTATAATTATGTTGGTTTTTCTAGCTTTCGAAAGTTAGAAATGTAATTTGAGCGTGCCAGAAAGGATTAATAAGTTCTTACAAAAATAGTAAATGGCAACCAATTATTCAAACAATTGCTTCAAAGTTATTTTAGCATCAACGAAGAGGACCTTTACTAGTGGCTTGTTTTAGGAGAAAACTCAGAATAATTAATCAAAAAATAAAAAAGGATGGAGAGAACAGTGTCAGAATTTAAATTTTATTAAATAAACAAATGTTTACAATAGTACCTTCTCACTTCCACGGCTTTGAAGGGGATTACAACAACGAACAGACTAGCTTAGAACTACTCCTAAGAAATTGAAATGTAGTGCAGAAAAGTAAAGAACTAGAAAGTAAAGAACTGAAAGGAAAAATGTAAAGTAAAATAAATTAATTTTTGAATCTGGTTCTGGGTCATGTAAATGTAGTCATCAATGGTTATTTATAGGAAAAAAAACTTCCTGCAATGACTACCCAATAACCACCTAAAACTACCCATTCTTCCACCTTCCTTCCCACAATGCCACATATCCCTCCATGTCTTCCACTAAGTCACTTTGTCCATCATATTCTTCAGATGTGCTTTAACTTCTTCCACCTTGTCTTCCATGTTCCACCATGCAAGATCACTAACTTTGTAACTTCTCTTAACTCCTGATTGATCAAAAAAGTGTCACGTGTCTTGCAATAATAATAATAGTAATAATAATAATATTACTATTTATGGTGCCAACATTACCCCCTGCGGCTCTTTAAAAATAATGTTTATTTGAATTTTTGAAGAACCGAACTAAGCACAGAACCGATATGAGTAATAAAGTACTTTGAATACCATAACAACATCAACGAAGTGCTTCGAAGGGACACTACATTAAAGGCATATACTTCGAATTCAATATAAGTGCAAAAAGTGATCAATTCGAATCAAGAAGCACCAATTTGATTTGGACACAATACATACCAATCATGTTTGGTATGAGTCATGAGTAAAAGCTTTATGCTTTCTTAGGTGGCAAGTTCAAAATTTTAACGTGAGATACCAATTTGTAATCAATAAATTCATGCACTCACTGTGTATGGTGTCCAAAAATCATGGCTAACACTTCAATGACATGGCAACACTACTATGTTCATTATAAAAAACCTCTTCGAAGCTTTTTCAGAATCCTTCAAAGCTTCTCTGGTACCCTTCGAAGCTTACTAGAAGGTTCATTATAAAGAAGGACATATTAAAGCCTCCTTGGAGCTTCTTCAAAGCTAATTTAGAATGCTTAGAAGCCACTCTGAAATGATTCGAAGTTTACCACCATGTAAAAGTAACAAATGTCTCACTTGACAGTAGCCGATATCATGGAAAAAAAATTATGAGACGTCTCAAATTCTTAAAGGGTTGTAATTCAAAGGATGAAAACCATCCTCTAAAGGTATTACTAGAGGGCCAAAATCATCCTTTGAAGGTTGAAGGTGTCGACAAAGGACTAATTACATCCTTGGAAATACTCAGCAAAGCTTTGAAGGTTCGCAACCACCATTATTTTTTCTTCGAAGCTGTTGTTGATGCAAGATTGAGTGCTTTAAAGCTAAAAAATTATGGCAAAAAGGACTTTCGAAGCACACATGTTAACCAATAACAAAGCCAAAATGATAATTGTTTACATATCCACTTTGAAAACAATCTGGAGTATAAAACCAGCTTTTGTTTAAGAATGATGGTTTTCACATTGCATGGTAGAAAACATCAAACATGTGGACTCACTATGTTTTCTAAAGAGCTTCTTCTTTCTTGGCCAACTATAAATTTGTATTGGCCGCTATTTCACATATAACCATAAAAATAGTCAGGACCATTATTATTGGTCATTTCCATGCTTCCCATTTTGAAAATGTAGGAAAAAAACTCAACAAATATATTTTCCAGATTTCGATATTTTGTTAACCATTTCATCAAAATTAAATTTTGATGTAAACCACAAATCCAAAATGGATTTTGAACAACGAAGATAGTGGTATACGGTGGTTTTGGAAATTCAAATATTTTGAGATTTTCCACATCATCAAAAATTTTAAATCCACTAACCGTGGGTTGCTCATCATTTTTAACCAAACTTGGTTTAAAAACATACTCCCTAACAGGCTTTTCATGACTTGGCTCTCTGCAATGGATGTATGAACCCCCCGAGCCATATATGGAATATCATTCTCAGCCATGTTTGACTCAAGAACATGCTCTTTGGTTATGTTAACTTCATAATTTGGCTCTTTAAAAACGGGCTCTTGAACTTCTCGAGCCATTGATGAAGTTATTTTTTCACCAATTTCAGTCATAAAAAACTTGAAAATATTTTGTAAGACCTCACAAAATTCAGTCATTAAAGACTTAACAAGAAGGGTTGATAACTCATCTCTCCATTAGCAAATTTCCATATCAAGTTGATAAATTACTCCAATTAAATGGTGTATTTTTTTCTGCTACCAAATAATATGATACTGAAGTAACAACTTGAAAATTTTCTTCATCAAAAAAATGGATCTCCTGTTGAAGATCCAAAATTTTTCTTTCACACCAATATATTTCTTATTGATAAATTTGAATAGCAAAATCTAATTCGTTTGTCATTTTTTGTACTATGACTTCTTCAAGGCACTCATTTTCTCCTTGTCGTCTTCGTCTAGCCATTATAATGATAATCCCACTAGGCATGCCAAAAATATATGTTAACTTTTTTTGGCTTTCAAAGGTTAGAAATGTAATTTGAGCGTGCCAGTAAGGATCAATAAGTCCTTACAAAAATAGTAAATGCCAACTAATTATTCAAACAATTGCTTCGAATTTCTTTTAGCCTCAACGAATAAGACTTTTACTGGTGGCTTGTTTGAGGAGAAAACTGAGAATAATTAATTAAAAAGTAAAGAAGGAGGGAGAGAACAGTGTCAAATTTAAATTTCATTAAGTAAACAAATGTTTTACAATAGTACCTTCTCACTTCCACAGCTTCGAAGGAGATTACAGCAACGAACAGACTAGCTTAGAACTACTCTTAAGAAATTGAAATGCAATGCAGGAAAGTAAAGAACTGAAAGGAAAAATGTAAAGTAAAATAAACTGGTTTTTTAATCTGGTTTTGGGTCATGTAAATGTAGCCATCAATGGCGATTTATAGGAAAAAAACCTTTCAGCAATAACTACCCAATAACCATCTAAAACTATCCACTCTTCCACATTCATTCTCACAATGCCACATATCCTTCCATGTCTTCCACTAAATTACTTTGTCCATCATATTCTTCACATGTTCTTTAACTTCTTCCACATTGTCTTCCATGTTCCACCATGCAAGATCATTAACTTTGTAACTTCTCTTAATTCCTAATTGATCAAGAAAGTACCACGTATTCTGCAATAATAATAATAATAGTAATAATAATATTACTATTTATAGTGTCAACAAATTAATTTCACAAGTTTTCTTATTCATTTTTAGTTTAGACATCTGTCAGTTAATTTTCTATACAATCGGTCATCTCAATTTACTTGCATCAAATCCCAAGTCAGCCAAAGACCCCAAGGATAGATTTTTGAGCCCAATCAATAAGAGTCCAGATCCTCTGTCGCGTTCTCCTGCAGCCATCCCTGCGGTGCCCCAAAACGATGTCGTTTTGGGGCAAATTTTCAAAAAAAAAAAAACAAAACAAAACAGAGCACACGCACACAGAGAACCAAACCAAAGAAGAGAGAGGGAAAGAAGATTCAAGCTGAGAAAAAGAAGAAAGAATGGCATCCCACAAAATTTGACTTTTGCTCACCCTCCCCAACATCTCCTTCTCTCCAACATCTCCTTTCTCTCTCTAGGTTTTGTGATTTACCCCATTTTCTCATCTGGGTTTTCCTCAAATCCCTCATAAACCCATTCAATCACTTAAGAAAACAAGTGAAAATTAACCCAAAAAAAAACCATTCAAACATCCACACACACACAAAACACACATTCAAACTCACTGCTTGATGACTCAATCACTTATGATCTATGTTTTTATTGTTATCTAGGATTTTTCAAATGTACAGAGCTTGATGACTGAATGCTTCCCAGAAGAACACCTAGAAAAACACCAATATTAACAATTATTCAAACAAAAGTTGGAGATTTTTTAGTCTAATATATATATACACATACATATAAACACTTTGAACATCCCAAATGATAAATCAAAATTGACTAAAAATTAGATCAATACAAACAAAAACAAAGAACAACAGTCAAAAAAATTTCCTCTCCTCCTCTTTGATTTTGGATCTCAAATCTTTCATAGAGATTTTAAAACTTTGATTTTCTTCATAAATCCATCTTTCTGCATTTCAGATCTAGGTTGAAACCGGGGGGAAAATTGACGAACGGCAACGAGGATGACCGATGAACTCCTTCCGGTACACCGGCGGCAAAGAAAAGAGGAGAAAAGATCAAGATGGTTACCAGCCATCGAGATCGCGAGAGAGAGAGAGAGAGAGAAAGAAAAGGGGGCTTACGGCTATGGAGGTGGCGACGGTGGGTTGCGGCGACGATAACGAGTAGCTGGTGGCACCATGGGTGAAGAGAGGCCAGAGGTTGTCTTTTGTGGGATGCCATTCTTTCTTCTTCTCCTCTTTCTTTTCCTTTGTGCTTGAATCTTCTTCCCCTCTTTCTCTTCTTTGGTTTGGTTCTCTATATGCGTGTGTTTTTTTTTTTTTTTTTTTTTTTTTGAAAATTTTTCCCAAAACGACGTCGTTTTGGGGCACCGCAAGGACGGCCGCAGGAGAACGCGACAGAAGATCCAGACTCAATAAATAATGTCATAATGATCATATATTCAATTTTGTAAAATTGAAATTATTTTGCTTGTGGGTAGATGTAGTGTAGCCAAGGTTTTAAAAATTGGAGTAGACCAATCAATTCAACCAATTGAACCGTTGACCAATCTAGGTTCTGATCCGATTGATCCTCTTGAACAGTTCAGAACAAAAAATTGTTAAGTTTAAAGAGAATTGGTAAATTTGTTAGTTGAACTGGCGGTCGATCAAACCGAGTCAATTTGATTGTGTTATTGTAACATCTTGGATTTTATGTGAGATAGAAATAGGTGGATTGAGCCAACTACCAGATTAGTTAGTTAAATGACAAAATTGATCCTCAAGTATATATCATTTCTTTCTTAACATGTTTCATTTTTTTAAACATGTATAAATTAATCTCATAATATATAATAGTCTTTTTTTTAGTATTAATAAAATAAGAAAAGAAAATATAGTTCTAATTTTTTTTTTTTTTTTTTTTTTGAAGAATGCAACCTATATTTTCTTCATTTTAAATTTTTTTTTTAACATATATAAATTAATCTTGTAATATATAATACTCTTCTCTTCTCGTATATATATTTTTATTTTAGAAATATACTTATAATTTCGTGTTTAAATAAGATTAAAAGTGAACTTAATAAAATAAAATAAAGTATGCTTTAAATTTAGTATTGCCATGGTAAACAATTCAAAATGATAAAATGGTTTTTTGCGAAATTATCATTTTGGGTAATTCTCTTTGCTCACCATACAAACTCTCAGTACACACCATAAATGGTTTTTTTTTTTTTTGAATGTCACCACAAATGGTGTTTGAATATAAATTTTCAAACAAAAATCAAATGTTCAGATATAGATGTATAAACGTAAAGCAATTGTTTGGATATAAATAATTGAACATTATGTATATTTGAATAATTTATTTTTGTTCATCACTTTAAATCCGAAACATTCCGAACACCATTTGTAGTATATAGTGAGAATTTGTACGGTATGCAAATAGAATTTTCCTATCATTTTTTTCATAATTTCTCATTTTCACACGAGATTGACTAAAATAATCATTTTCAAACATTTAAACCCTATAACAAAATAAATATAAGATACATATCATTTTCAGCCAAATATTCCAACCAAGGACTAACTGTCTGTTGCATCCCAATCTCCTTTTAACTAGTTCGTCCAAACAAATACGACCTTAGTATATTTTTGCCATAAATTCTATGTTTATATATATGGAAAAAAAATTAGAGATTCATGATTTTAAATCTTTAAATTCATCCACATTGATATGACAATAAAGCTATATTTTATATAATAAATCAAAAGTTAACACTTATTCTATCACATTATTGTATCAAAATATCAAAATATTTTGAAATCTCAAATATTTTCATTTATTATTATTTTTTTAAGTTCCCATTTTTTGAGTGATACAGTACAAACAAAAAATTTATACATAATTTTCATACATAATAATATAATTCATTATGACTTTTCACTTCAAAATAAAACAAAACCAAACCAAGTCTTAAGTCTCATAAAATGAGGTCGGCTACATGAATCTTTTTTCTCCACTCGACTCTATCAACTATCATTTGATTAGTTAAATTAATAATATTCATATCTCTATTTATTACACTAGCTTACGTCAATCTAGATCTGTTCCTTCAACTGACACTTCTATCTATCATCACTGTATCGCATCTCTTCGCTACTACCTTTGTTGGTCTCCGTTATATATAGCCAAACCATTTTAATCTATTTTCTCTCAACTTATCTTTTATCAACACTACTCCTACTCATTCACGAATATATTTATTCATAATTCTGTTTTTTCTAATCTTGTCACACATCCACCTTACTATCCTCATCTCAGTAATACTCATCTTATCTATATATTATTTTTTAATTACCCAACATTCCGTCATATTATTGGTTTAATAGCTGTTTTATATAACTTTTTTTTTAATCTAGTAACAACTCCTTTATTCAAAACAAAACACTATTAAAATAAATTTATTTAGAATAAAAACAATACCACATCATTCTTATTAATTTTTTTTTAATTATATAAATTTTAATATTTTATTTATAAATATAATTTTCATCCCAAAAAAAAAAAAAAATGCGAGAACCGAAAGCCGAGCCGCGTAATGGGTGGACCAGGTCTATCCACAAGAACGATAAATGAAAATATAAAAACAATTTTATCATCAGATATTTACATTGTTTTTTTAATCAGAAATTTTGAGACGATAACAGAGAGTCGTTATGGTGGTGGTTTTGAGTTGTGTGCAATGTATCTCCAACCCAATCCCACTTCACATCTCTTCTTCTTCTTCTTCTTCTTCAAATAATGGTAATAGTAATAAGAGGCTTCTCACGAGACGTAACACACTAGTCTTCACTACCTCTTTGTTGGCTTCCTATCTCCAATTATATCAAACCTCAAATCACTCTTCTTCTCACTCCGCCAATGCCGATGAGCTCGACCCAGATGAAGATCGCGTCGTCCACCTCTTCCAGGTCTCTCTCTCTCTATATATATCACATTTATAAGTTGACACAACACAAGTGTATTTTTCTTGTGCAAATTGATCGACCCATTTGACCTTTTGAGTAGACTTTATTTATAGAATCCATGAATCACTCAGCGTATCAATAATTTCACAAATTGGATCCGAATTTGGGCAACATAGAGATTGTTTCTCAAGTTTTGATGTCAATAATGAGACAACAACAGCCTGTTTTTTCTTGCATGTCCTTGCAAATTAATTTGTTTTTTTTTTTTTGTCAATGGGTTGGAGATAGATTACAAAAATTAGATCAAACTGGACATTCAATTATGAGATAAGGTCCAACAAATAGCACAAGCAAAACAATAAATCAAAAAACCTAACAAAGACCCCAAACAATTACTGATAAGTGGGACTTTAGGTGCAGGGTTTTGGCCAATGAGCCTGTTGGATTTTAACTTTTTTGGTTCATCATTATGAAAACACAGTGAGTACATATCCTGCATTTTGAGAATTATCTGGCATTCAAATAACTGTAAAGCAAAAAGTCATTTGCAAAACCAATGTACATAATTGACTTGGACAATGTGTTTTGTCTGTGATGAATTTGTGTGAAAGAGAAGCAATGCTTGTCAATAATAATGAAAGAAGATGTGTGATATTATGAATGTTTGGAGCAATTCTAGAACTTCAAAAACCATTTGGAAATTATTCTTCATATACGGGGAACTCTATTTTATATGGTTGGTTTTATCGGGTTGTCAAAAAGATTGTGACAAGTTGGGATGATTTGAGAAAAACTACAATGAAATTTCATATGCTGGGGGGGAACTCTATTTGGATGTAGTTGGGTTTATTGGTTTGCCAAAAACATTGGGACATTTTAGATAGGGGATAATTTGATAGCATTTCTATGGACCTGTTTGGTGCAGTTTATTGTAATCTAAAAGCTGATAATCATAGAGTAGAAGTCAAAACTACCACTCCCCCAACTTGCACATAATCAACTTTTCTGCTTATTTAAGCTATTTTTGCCTAATAAGTTGTAAGCAGAAGATGCACCAAATAGTTTGGCACAGACTCCTAGAATTAAAAAAAAGTCTATAAACAACTCAAATAAACTACACCAAACAGCCCTATGTAGATTAGGGTGATTCTAGAAGCAGCTTAACAAAAGGAATAACTCACCTAAAATTTTATTGTAGCATTTATTTGTAGTTGATTCCAATTTTTTTTATTTGATGGGAACTGAAAAAAAAATAAAAATAAAAATAATAATAATAATAATAATAATTTAAAAAAAGGAAGGACAAACTATGTTAGATGAGGAAAATGGTCAATTATGAAGCACAAACTTCTAGAAGGAAGTTGGATCCATATTAGACACCGATACTCTTAGAATACTTGTGGATGCGTTTTTTATACTTTCTAAACATATTTGATACTTGAAACTAATTTTGTTTAATGTGTCACGTATTAATATCCATACTTTTTAGAAACTAAGGACACATAAGAAAATTTAATGATACAAGTCGGATTTCAACAATTAAATAAGTAAATAAACTTGCTTACAACACTTTTGCATACATTATATTTAATTGTGACAGGAAAAAGCACAAGGGCAATCAAAAACCCCAGGTTCAGCGGGGTAGATGCATTAAGGGTTTAGTTTACACTTGATATTAAAATGGAATCTTTATAGGAGCTACTAAAGTAAATGTAAAATAATTAGTTATTGGCTCTTAAACTAATACCTAATTCCTAATAATAGCTTCTCACCATTCTTTGAGCTTATGCTTGATACAATAATAAAAAAAATAGTAAAGTTTTTTATTTATTATTTATTATTTTTTATTTTTTATTTTTAACGAACATATCTAGGCCGAACCCATATTCTATATTTTAGGTTTTGTCATATCATTGTATCAATATTAGTATCCGTATCATATCTATATTTGTATTTCATAGATACTCAATAATATTTGTTGAATGTAACAATTTCTATGTAACAATTTCTACCTACTCCACCTACAATTTCTACCTACTCCACCTACAAATACTCCACCTACTCCACATTAGTTAGTGCTCTATTAGTTAGTGCTATAGTTAGTGCCCCATATAGTTAGTGATATAGTTAGTGATCCATTATGGTATAGTGCTCCATTATGGCTCCATTGTATCCCATTTCTCTCTATAAAAGAGAGCTCTTCTAAGAACATTATATATGAATCAATAATATCAATACATTAATTTCCTACATGGTATCAGAGCTATAAGATTTAGGCCTGTATTTCTTTCTCACCGGCGGGCAGCCGGCCGGTAACTTTGCCTTCGCTGCCCGCTGGAATTTTCTACACATATCTTCACTCCGCTGCCACAAATTATTCTTCTTGATCTTGATCTTGATCTTGTTGTTGCTGCTGCAGTTGAGCAGGCCTTGACAAAGTTGCATGTCTCGTCTGTAGTGTTCCCTTCAGGCACATCCACCACAAATGACTCAATCACTAGTGTCCCTGGTCTCCCATCAATCATCTCTGGATGGACAGTGATGATTGAAGAGTAGTTCTTCAGCCTGTGATCACCAAAATCTGGAATCTGTGCCAGCGTTGTAATGCTTATGGCACTGGTTCCAGTTGGTGGGCATATTGTGACAACCATTGTTGCTTGGTTGGAAGCTGATTCTGTTTTGTTGCCACCACTCTCTCTCTCTCTGGGTCTCTCTTTCCACCCTATCACCCATCACTTTTGCACAACTCAACTTTATCACCATACTCAACACGGGCAGATTCCACCCTCACATGTTCCCACCATACCTGGACACAAAATGGGAAATTGTATTGCTATTTGCAAGCCCAACAGCAACAAATCTGGTCCTGAATCAGCTGCGGACGAGCACCGGAAAGTTCTACAGGTTGTAAAGACAGACGGACAAATATTGGAGTTCAAATCACCAATCACTGTGAAGGACTTTCTGGTAAATTTTTCTGGGTTTTCCATTGCTGTTTGATGACTCTTTCACACGTTGTTTCAAGTCAATTCCTCCAGAACCTTGGAACTGGAATGTGTATTTGTTTCCGCTCTGGTGTTTGGAGGTGGTAGTTAGATATCTGATCCTTTTTCCAATGAGGGTTCTAGTATTGACAATAGGATGGATAGTATTTCTTGCAACATACTTTCCGGTGCATGTCCTATTGAAAGGGCATGATAAGTTGAGGAAAAAGCTGGAGAGGTGTCTGGTGGAGTTAATTTGCAGCTTTTTTGTTGCATCTTGGACTGGGGTTGTCAAGTACCATGGACCACGGCCTAGCATGAGGCCTAAGCAGAAGCATCCTGGATGGGTTGGACTGTTGCAAAGCACTATTTTGGAGAGTGTAAGATGCATCTGGTTCAATCGTTCAGAGGCAAAGGATCGTGAAACCGTGGCAAGAAAGTTAAGGGACCATGTTCAGGGGGCTGATAATAATCCCCTTCTTATATTCCCTGAAGGAACCTGTGTGAATAACCACTACACTGTTATGTTCAAAAAAGGGCGCCTTTGAACTTGGCTGCACTGTTTGCCCAATCGCAATCAAGTATAACAAAATTTTTGTGGACGCCTTTTGGAACAGTAGAAAGCAATCCTTCACAATGCATTTACTGCAGCTTATGACCTCGTGGGCTGTTGTTTGTGATGTGTGGTACTTGGAGCCTCAAAGTCTAAAGCCTGGAGAGACGGCCATTGAATTTGCAGAGAGGATCAAATGTACACAGTCTTGTGCGCAGAGAGACTGCTTTTGTGGTATTGTAAGTGACTATTTACATGGGCATGGCACGGAAAAATAGATAGAATTAGACTAGGCTTTGGAATTACTAGTACCACCATTACCATATCGATTTGCACACCAAACCTTACCTTATTTTATTCATCTCGAGGATCAACCCCGATCACAATTTTACACCAAAAAAAAAATCAACCACAACCCACAACCACCACAACAAAAACCGGCCTTATTTTTTCGCCTCTTCAGCTGTTCTCTTCTTTTTGCCTTTGTCTTGGGCGTCCCTTGCCGGTGCTGCCTCCGTGTTCCCCACGCCGCCGAGCACGTTCACTTCTCGTTGCTCCTCCACCGTCACATATGGAGGACCTCCAAATCTGAGCATCACTGTGGCCTTCCGCTTCAGTTCTTTATTTTCTGCCTTCAGCCCACATATCTCTGCTCGGGCATCCTTATACATGCCCTGGAGCAGAGCCAGTTGGGCGTTTAACTGCTGCACCTCATTTGTCCTACTCTGAAGCCAGTGCGACAGGTTTGAGACCGCAGTCATGGTCTCAACACATGACTTCAGTGTGTAATAATTTGCCTCAATATCCGATTGTGCAGCCATTCTTTGCTCCACAGACAACATCGGAAAGTTCAAAGGCGCAAAACCAGGGGCGCTTGGTTGCGATTCAAGGGCACCTGCCCCGGCCATCTCTCTTGTGGACTCGTTGAGGTCGGGAAAGAGAGTGAGACCACGGGACGAAGAGACTATGTTCTGGGTAGCTGAACGGGAAGAAGAGGCCATATTCAGAGTTGGTTGGAGAGTGTTTCAGAGATAACAGCTCTTAGAGAACGAAGAGTCTTTTTTCAGAAGTTTTTCAGCTGGTTTGTTATGCATCAGCGGCAGCTTCGCCTTGGTTTAAATAGGCAAGGCAGACACGCGCCTTACGCGCCTCTCAACGCTAGACGACAAATCGATGCGCCTTTTGATGGCTCGACTTTTGATGGCTGTCGGGCACACCTTTTGATGGCACGCCTTTTGATAAGATTGGGCACGCCTTTTGAGGGTCCGACAAGACTCAGTAAACTGTCCCAACTTTGATTCCGGTTAGCTTCTATATGGGTCCGACAAGACTCTGTAAACTGTCCCGACATTGATTCCGGTTAGCTCCTATATGGGTCCGACAAGACTCTGTAAACTGTCCCGACATTGATTCCGGTTAGCTCTTATATGGGTCCGACAAGACTCGGTAAACTGTCCCGACATTGATTCCGGTTAAGCTCCTATATGGGTCCGACAAGACTCGGTAAACTGTTCCGACATTGATTTCGGTTCTCAGCTACAACGGTTCGACACAGCCGTATAGTGTCTTCTACAACGGTCCGACATGACCCCGTAAACTGTTTTCTACAACGGTCCGACATGACCCCGTAAACTGTTTTCTACATCGGTCCGATATGACCCCATAAACTATCTTCTACAACGGTCCAACATGACCCCATAAACTGTCTTCTACCTTGGTCTGCCATAACCATACGGTCTTCTACAACGGTCTGACACGACCATACAGTGTCTTCTATCCACTTTTATTTTATTTGTCAGATTATTTTTTCCTGTTTTGTTACTCTCTCCAAACTCAAGTTGGTTAGTTCCTAACCCCCTTGAGTTTGAGGGGGGCTGTTGAATGTAACAATTTCTACCTACTCCACCTACAAATACTCCACCTACTCCACATTAGTTAGTGCTCCATTAGTTAGTGCTATAGTTAGTGCCCCATATAGTTAGTGATCCATTATGGTATAGTGCTCCATTGTATCCCATTTCTCTCTATAAAAGAGAGCTCTTCTAAGAACATTAGATATGAATCAATAATATCAATACATTAATTTCCTACAATATTGTTAAATTATTGATATTGAACATTTTCATAAAATGAACTTAGCAAAGCTGTCATAAATGGCTTGAGCCATTTTTAAAATAATTGCATCTGAAAAATAAAAAGAGGAAGTGATTTTAATGGAATTCAAAGACTCAGAATATAATTTGTTCTACTGCAAGAACAACAGTTATCTAAACTTTTCTGGTTTTGTTTCCAGTATGTGAGTTTCTTGAACACTAAACAATTTGTTAAGATTCTTGGCTATTTCCCATAAAGCAAAATAGGGTTGTTGACAGTTTCTTGTCCAGAATTTTCTTTTGATAAGGTCAGTTTATTTTTCAGAATAACGTGAAGTAATGGCTCATGAGCTTATTTAAGGGCCAGCAGAAGTCATTTTTCCTTGAATTATTTTTCATGAACAACTCTTACAGGTCTCATGCATGTGTGTCTATGGAAATTATCAAAGAATACTTGTGGATTAAAATTTTAAGAACTTCCACTTTTATCATTACAATATTTGGATGAGATGAACCTCTTCCGCTAAGGATCTGCTACAGCAGGCAATGACAATAGTAGTATTGCTTTATTTATTTTTTTCTCTTTCCCACCATCTCTTTTCTATCAAAAGTCTAAGTTTCCGGTTTCGATGAGACACATCATTTTATTTTATCTTTGGGGGACTGGGGATGTTTCTTAATCTTATATGTCATTGGTTACCTGGATCCTTGTAATTTCATGCTAACAGAGCTTTTGGCTATGGTTATAGGACACTTCACCATCAGTCGTCTTCATCAAGGACCTTGAATTAGTGAAAAGCCCCAAGAACTCAGATGATAGCATGCTAATTGAAGACGAAAATGTGAAAGTGGAAGGGACAGGTTCCGGCTTCATTTGGGATAAATTTGGACACATTGTAAGCATTCCCTTTTTCTAAATTTTCAAATGTGTCATGCATTATAAATACAGAGCAAATGCTGTGCCATTTCTTTTGTCTTTTGTCTTCTACTGTGCCATTTCTGTATGATATTCGTTACGATGATATCTCTTAAGCTTTCCACGTTCATGTTTGCGTATCCCAAAACATGCATAATTCTTTGATTCTCCATTTTTATTTTTACAGCATTTTATGTGATAGTATTAGTTGTGCCGCAAAGCAGTAATGTGAGAAATTTTAAGTTTGTTCATACGCGACTGTTCCTTGGAATTTTATTATGACCACTGGAATTTTCTCGAAGTAATTTCCTGTTCTTTTTCTTCTTCTTGTTCTTTTTCTTCTTCTTCGTTTTTGTGGCCATCTTTCCAACTAATGTTCTTGATTTTGTATGCATCCTACATATTTTGGGGGTTCACACGACTGATAATTAATTATGGGGGAATTACTTAACAGTTGGACAGTGAAAAACAAAAAATACACAAACATGGAGGGGTGCAAGTGAGACTTGCACCCTCACAGCTTTTCACTTGCACCCCACCACAGATTCACTTGCATCCCTCATGTTTTTGTATTTTTTTTTTTTCTATGCCCCATTGTCAAGTAATTCCCCCATTAATTATTATATCTAGATTTTATGATTTTGACAAATTACGGAAATGAGAAAATCAAAATAATGATTGCTTCATGCTAAGACAAGGAAATTCTAAAATTATATTTTCAATATTATTAGATAAATGTTGTAATTCTTCTAATACCATTGAAGGTTCAATGAATAATATTATTTAGATTAAGTTTGTATTGCGTATAGAATTCTGTGGAAAGCCGTATTCGATGAAAGTCGTATGTACGGTTTGGAGGGAGATCTTTCATATCTTTCGAGATCCACCCTACAATACGGAGTAAAAAAGCCAAAATAAGTGATTTTAGCCCTTATAGAAAAAAAACGGATTCTTGAACCTCTTTCATACTCATGTCACATTTTATATTCTTTTAATAGAAAATAATGTCTTGCAAAACTCCATCTGACAGTGCTGTTGCAAGTATGAAAAAAAATAGCTATTGTCATTTATGCTGTTATAAAAAACTCCATACTTTCTATCTTTTAAGAATTTTTATGTTTGTTCTAGTAGGCTGAGTAATGTGTATAGTAGAGATTCTGTGATTTTGCTTCATTCTAGTCAGATTTTTTGCTTTTTAATATAAGGGTGTCACTTCAATATCTTTAAACAAATCACTTTCTATATGTGCCAGGTAACTAATTATCATGTTATTATGAAGTTGGCAACAGATAGAAGTGGACTACAACGCTGTAAGGTTTTGTTCGTAATTTATTATTTTTGAAATTTCTCATTTCCTTTTTTATTTTTTTTCTTCTGAGGTCAATGAACTGTGATGCATGTTGTCATTTTTTATTTTTTTATTGGTACATTGGCA
This sequence comes from Camellia granthamiana, assembly GCA_036172215.1. Lineage (NCBI taxonomy): Eukaryota > Viridiplantae > Streptophyta > Magnoliopsida > Ericales > Theaceae > Camellia > Camellia granthamiana. Next base: position 22,229,330 of record CM069909.1, on the reverse strand, counting down.
ATGTCTTGCTGGTGTTTCTTTTACAGGTGCTTCTTGTTGATGCAAAAGGCAATAGCTTTTCAAGGGAAGCTAAGATTGTTGGTTTTGATCCAGCATATGATCTTGCTGTTCTGAAGGTTTTTTATTGGAACTCCCTCTAAATTTCACTTTTGGTTCTAATTTCACCTAGGTATAGTATAGCATACTTCATTCTTTGCTCTCATCTTGATTTCCAAAGGCAATAGTTAGGTCATAATGTATAGTTTTTGTATAGCAGTACTGATTTTCTCCAATGGAAAGTGGTTAATGTGAAAGGGAAACTTAACAAGCTCCTAAAAGCCTTTTTGTGTAAAACACGGTAAACAATATGCTACTTTAATATTATACTAGGGATGCAAAGTCTTTGGAGCAGTTCAAAGCATAAGATGCAAAAGGTTGTGCTTATGCTTCAAGGCTCATCAAGGCGCAGTCAGTGCGCTTCAGAACATCTCAGGCTAGGCGATGTAAAACATGCCCCATAAAGGAGGAAGCGCGTGCTTTACGCTTAGGCTTAAGGCGCACGACTTATGTGCTTCTTTTAAAATGTTTGTTTATTACAACTACAACCTTTGGTTTCCCATAATCTTATTGATTTTTTGTTTACATGTGGCTACAAGGGATTAAACCCCTAAACATACATTGCGACCCAACACTTTTTTGAGCCCTAATTATACAAAGATGCTGGTTGGATAGAGCTTTCTCTTCAACCAGACTAACTGTTGTCGTTATTCTTCTTCATTATCTCCTCAATCTCTATCTCCTCCTCCTTTTCCTTCTCTTTCTCTATGCTTATCTTGTTTGACACTTCTATTATGTCGCTATTTTTAAATGTTTGTGATTTTTGAGTTACACACCCCTTTGGGTAGAGAAATAGAGACAACATATCTCTCTCTCGCATAGCCCAGAGTCTTCCCAAATACACTCTCAACCCTCCCTTCCTCCATTGAAGGCTGATCTTTGAAGCTTCTTGAGATTCCATTGAAGCCTTGAGAGAGTATTGGAGTTTCTTCTCAAGCTTTGGTCTTATTTTCTGTTGCTCTTATGAAAAGAGGTATAACACTACTTGCATGTTCTCACTTTCTTTTCTTTACTTGCTATCCAAACATACTTATTTTGCTTTGGAAGTTGATTAAATCTTGTGTATTAGTTGATTTTTGGTAGTATTTGGGCCTGAATAGTTGAGATCCTTGACAGATCTCTTTTATTTTGAGTTCTATTTTCTTTTTCTTGCACTTTCTTAGCATCCAAACATATATTTTCTCTTTGATAATGGCTAAATTTACTCCCTTATTAATTATCTCATGGGTTTAAGCCTTTGTCTTACCTTTTGAATTAGATTTACGCTCATTTTCATGCTTTGGGAGTAGATTTGGATCAATTTTTTATTTTTTATTTTTTTATCTCTACCTCTCTTCTTTTTTTCATGCATTTTCTAGCATTTCTATTATGTTCTTAGTGTATATCTACCACCTTTAACTTGACTGTTTCATGGATTCGAGTCTTTATCTTGCCTCTTAGGCTAAATTCACGCTTGTTTCCATGCTTCAAGGGTAGATCTAGGCCATCATCTATCACTATTTTTCTTTCCTCCTTTATATCTTGCATTTCTATTATGTTTGTAGCTTAGGTTGTGCATCCAGGCCTGATTTATCGCATTTTAGAAATATTGTTCCTATATTGTTGTGTTGACGTTGTGTCAAGGTGATTTTTTATGCTTGAGATGATTCACATGACATTCTAGTGGAAACCGGGTCTATAGGATACATATTCATTGGTTTTCTTTGCATTAGTAGATTAGTGCATCTAGGATCATGGATATTTTCTTTATTTTGTGCTATAGATTGGTGCGAAGGAGTACTAAGTGAGCTTCTCTCATTTTCTTTGCATCTAGCTTGTCATTTTGCTTAAGTTGGAAATGTCTATCCTTTTGACAAGAGTTTTCTCTTTTTCTTTGAAACTCTCAAAGCACTTCATTTTTACAAAAAAAGGGTAGAAGCTTTCTAAAATATGTGATTTACTTTGTTGTTTGCTTCACATAGTAAAGCAGCATTAATAATCAGAACATGAATATGTTTTGGCAATAATTCTCATATCAAGAATTAGTTGAGGCCAATTTTTGGATCGGGTGAACTAAGGATGCTCAATTCATGACCTTTCCCTCTTATACCTAAACTCTAGACCGAGTTTTTTGGTCGCGACAGTTTGGTGGCCTATATTGGTAGGAGTCAAGGTTTCTTAGTTTCTCCAAAAAAATTAGGTGGCAACTCTAGGTCTAGTGATGCAGTTTTCATTTGGCATTTCGTTGGATAAGCGAATTTTCCATGTTGTTTCTGAGTTTATACCCTCACTCAATTCACATTGCACATTTGTGAACAAGACATGGGTGAATTGTTGGGCCCCGAATACCTGTCGGAATTCCCATAGTGGCCCCTCTCTTTTATGCTTTTCAGCAAGACTTTACAATTATCCATTCAAATTTTATTTTGCCATAAAGTTCCTTAAATATATATATCATATTATATATACATAGATCTATGAAGCACGGACACCTCTTTGAAGGCCACGCACCGTGTCCAACATGTTGGGCATGTGAATTGGAGTGCCCTACAAGTTCTTTTTTTTTTTTTTTGCTTGGATATGCTAGGGAGACATTACATGCATGTTATGGACACACTAGTGACATACGGGCATAAATTTTAAAAAAGTTCAAGTGGCGGTCAAAGTGATTTTTTTTTTTTTTTTTTAAATTTTAAATTTTATGTTATTTTTCTTAACGGTAATAAACTTGACTTTTATTTTCAAACTCATATTGCTTGAGACTTAAGATTTTGAATCGTTTCGTTAAAATTATGAATAGTGAATCATAAGATTCATCTTATTTAATATTATATATAATTTTATATCGTTATATACATAAAAAAAATACACACGTGGTGTTTAAAATAAAGCAAATGTCAATACAACTAAATTGCATATACATTTATACATATAAAGTCATGTATATCATTATGACTAATTGATCTATTCTATATATCTTGATAATTTGGCAAAATGACGTAGTTTCCTGCATTTTTGTAAACAAAAACAAAAGTAGAACTGAATCATGTGAATAGTCATGAATCACAAATTGAATCATACGATTCACTCAATTTCTGATTCAACAACACGATTCAAATCACTTATTTAGAAACTTGTATCAAATTGTATGAATCAAATCATGAATTATTCGATTCTAACAACCATGGGTAAGAAGTCAACACGGTTTCCCATGTAAGATCACCACTACATCTTTTTCCTTTTAATACTATTTCTTATCAACTATTCTTGATTAAAAAAACAAAAAAGTAAATAAAGACAAACTCTCAATTTCTTAGTAACAATAACTCAACAACAATGTTTTTAACTTTTTACAAGTAACAGAAACACTCACCTCAAAGGGGGTTTAAGAAACGTAAATCTCCAAAAAAAAAATTCTTTCAAAAAACTCAATGCCTTCAAAAAATTCTTTTTACAAATGCAAGCACTTAGATAAAGTAGAATATGTAAGCCTAGAATATTGTAAAAAAAAAGGGTTATTTTTCTGTTTTTTTCTTATAAGATTTGAGTATTTGAGAACAGGAGCATGGTACATCACATGTTCTAAAATGTGGTACGATATAGATAGACTTGTCTATATATTACACTTAAGAATTTAAGGTACTTCTAGAGTAATTTTCTTTTAACTATTAGGCATCTAATAAAATGTATTTTTAATTTTTTTTTTTTTTTCATTTTTGATGTTTTTGTCTTGTCAAAACGTAACTCGCCTTAGATTTAGTTCATAATATTTTTTTTTTTCCTCCTAAGGTAGCATTTAGGCTTTGTTTGTTTAGAAAGAAATGAATGATAGAAAGTGAAAATGATAGAAAATGAAGTGAAAGAAAGGGAAAAGAAAATGAAAATTTTATTTTTTGCATGCATTTAAATAAATGGAAAACTTTGCGAGAAAATGATGGGAAAAATGTAATCACCACATAACAAGAAGTTGTGGAGAGAAACATGAGCAAAGAGGGAAACAAAATAAACATTGTCAAGTTTCGTAGGAAAAAATAAATTTCCCTATATTTTTTTCAAGAAATCGTAAGTCTAACTAACAAGCTAATTTGAGTAGTATAGAAAACTTTAGTTTCCATTACTTTCTAGGACTCTACCGATCACTAAATTTATTATATTAGAACGAAAGTGTATCATGTTTCGGAGCGTGCTTACTAATACGTAATTCGCTAGGGTATTAGCGTTTTCTGGTAACACAGTTTGAGACTAAATAGGGAGGGGAGAAACTCAAAGGATGGCATATGGTAATCCTAAATACTTTAAAAATGTTGTTTGAATCCTTTTCCAACAATAAAAAACCAAAAAAGAAGGCCAAACATCAATTTCAGCGAATCGAAAGTGAATTGATTGATTCACGATTCACTGATTCGGTTCAACAAGGCATTGATTTACCCATGATTCACAGCTATTTGCGATTCATGCAACTTCTTCGCATCAATTACGCACTGAATTGAATCGAATCATACGATTCTAATAACAAAGATTGGAACAGTTTTGAGATATTGATAATTCGTTTTTTTATCATCTAAACCAAACTAAGCCTTTGTCTCAAATTAGTATTGCCCCTCCTTAGTCAAAATCCTGGCTCCGCCAGGAGGTGTGGGCTAAATCATTTTCCACTCCATTTATTGCAATTCATGTCTGTGTTTCACCTTACCGGAATTGCATTGGTCTGTAAGTTCTATGGTAATGTTTTAGAAACAAAAAGATGCTAGGATCCATAATTAACAGTTGTAATGCATAATTTAGATGGATTCTAGGCTATAGAAAATGATGGAGTGGGTTGCTGATGCTGTATCACGGAACTTCACATACATGCAAGGTGTTACTCAAAAACTGCAAGCGGGGGTGGGCAGCTTACTGTTCTTGAGACATAGACCCTTGTATATGCATCTTCTATCAAAACCTTATGCATACCATATTGCATCTGTTGAGAGTCATCACTAACTCTCCTCACTCTCTAGAATATTCTAGAAGTTTCCACATGAATCTAGAATACTCCGGAAAGATCTAGAAGATTCTGGAAAGACCCAGAGAAATCCGGAAGATTCTAGAATATGCTAGAAGGTTCCGGAACATTAAAGAAGTTTGGAGAAAATTAGATAAATCTAGAAAGTTCCGGAAGGTTCTAGAATCCTTTAGAGAAGAATAGAAAGCTCTAATATGTACTAGAGTAATCTAGATTGCTCTAGAGTGTAGGGAAATTATGAGTGTATTCTAGAAAATTCTTTAACTAGTATAAATATGAGATGAGTGCATGTACTAAGCAATTGGACAATTGAGTGAAAGAAGAGTAAGTCCAAAGTGAGTAGTCAAGCACTATCTAGTGTGAGGTGTCTCAAGGTCTTGTGTGAAGTGTGAGTGCTTGAATGTATATTTGAGTGGATAAGTGAAGTGTATTGGTGTGTGATTGTGTACAAGTGTTTTGCGCACTAGAGTGTTATCAATAAAGGTTGTATTTCTGGGTCCACCAATGTGTTAAACTCAATAGCATCCACTGTATGACCTATTTCATGTAGTGTTGGGTCATTTCTTTAGTTCATATTTTTAAATCTATGTTCACTTTCTCAAGTTACATTTTTCTCTCAAGATTCATGTTGTCCTTAGCCTGACGTGTGCACTGGACTAGTTCTCAATGTTATGCCTCTCTGTCCCTTCTGCATGATTGAACTTCCATATACATTTAGGTATCTTGAAATGCCAAGCATCTAAATTCAAATTCATTGTAGGTTGATGTTGAAGGGAATGAACTAAAACCAGCCATTCTTGGTACATCTCATGATTTGCATGTGGGTCAGAGCTGCTTTGCTATTGGAAATCCGTATGGATATGAGAATACTCTAACAACAGGGGTAAGTTATCATGATATATGACATTTATGATGCACAATTACATTTTTAGACCAAGGCCCTTATTCTAGTTGCAACTATTGTCAAACATTAGATACTTTATGGTAATAATAGTGGTGAGGTGGTTTCTTTTGTTAATCAACTATCTCATATTAGATTTTTGGGTAATTTTGTTATTAAATTGAGCATTCATTTTCTTTTCTGTTTTTGTTTTCCCAAAGAACTAGTTCAGTTGTAGCTTGACTCTTCTCTAGATTTGAGACTGCTCGTTCCTTGTTTGGCCCAGACACGGTACTTGCCACAGTATGAGAGTAGATTAACAAGTACTCAGATACATGGTTATTGTTTACTGATATTCAATTAGTGCAGGTAGTTAGTGGATTGGGCAGGGAGATACCATCACCAAATGGACAAGCTATCCGAGGAGCTATACAAACTGATGCTGCTATTAATTCAGGTAAATCATGGGAAACATCTTTTGCCTTTGTGTAGAGTTTATATGAAGAAAAATTTATGTTTCATTTAACCCATCATTACCTATTTTTATAGCCTCAACAGTATTTATTCAATTAAAATATTCAAATATCACTCTTGATTGTAGTTTAGTGATTTCATAAGTTTACAAAGACACTAATAGTTTGTTTGGTAACATTTAATGGTTACATTTTTCTATTTATATTTACAAAAATTTTGAAAATTATAAACAAAAACTCGTTTGGTGACTATTTTCATTTACAAAAACTTCTATACAGTTTACAAAATTTATTAAATTATTGTAACAAAAAAGTTGATTTCACTTGTTTAGAAAAAAAGTTTTCATTTCTTCCTCCTCCCACCCCTTTCGGCCACCACCCACCACCCACTTTGCTTATGACCACATCTGGCTCCAGCCAACGTCGCTGGTGACCTCCTTCGGCTACCACCTCTTACAATCAATAAACCACCTTCAGCAGCTGCCAACAGCCTCCTACCGGCGGCAACAACCTTTGGCCACCACCTCTTGCTGAAGACCACCTTAGGCCAGCACATTTGTTGGCCAGCCACCATCCCCAACCATCAGCAACAACCATCGGCTACCACCTCTTTTTGGAAACCATGTCGGCCCCCACCTCCAGCCACCATCTCCGACTATAGGCCACCACTTCCCATGCCCATTAACCACCTCTCGCCATTGGCCATTGGAAACCACCAACAACTACCACCTTCAGCGATTGACAACCACGTCTGGCCGCCATCTCCAACCGTCGACAACCACCTTTGGCCACCCTTTGACTTGTTTTCAAGACAAGTTTTTAAAATACATGTGTATGCCAAATATGTTTTTTTTCTTTTCATTTTGACAAAAAATTAATTTGAACATTATGTTTCCCTTCAAAATGAGAACACAATTTTTGCCCAGTTCTTTATGTTCTGCTCAACTACCATGGCAAGTAGACTATCCTGATTATGCCAAGTGTCCGATGACCTACTAACTTGAGGCTTACTTTTAGCAACAAACAACCCGTATTCTGCACTTTTGTAGGAAAATGCATCAGATGTAGCCATGTGTCTCATTTGGTATTAACTTGAAGCCCAATTTTAATAATTACCCAACCATGTCCTGCACGTTTGTAGGGACTAGATGTGGGCACATGTCCCTTTAATTTCTGATATTTTCTTAACTACCAAGTGACATGTCTTTAAACAATCTCATCCATGACTAGTGCTTCCACTGAAATAGGGGGATGTTACTCAACTGACATATCCATTAGCTAGTTTCTAGGGATGGCCTTAACCACTTGCCACCTCATCTGTCAACAACAATGGTCTTACATGTAGACCAACCTCCTTTGGCTACCTCAGGTAGTCATTGCCATGTCATTAGAATCTCTTGGCCTTCTGCCTAATCAACACCCTAGGACTTGACGTCCTTCTGTTTCCTATCTAGGCTGTCATGAGGCCTTGCACTCAAGCGAAGTCCGGGATCATCGGATGATTGTATGGTCCTACACCATATCCAAGCTGATTTGATGCTGCCCTGCTCCATGTCAAGGTTGACCCAAGGCCATCCTATGGCAATGGAGGGCAATAGGGCGGATATTCATTCCCCATCCCCATCCTTATCCCCATCCCCCTATAATAATTTTTTCCCATTCCCCATTCCCCATCCCCCATGGATACTACCCTCCCCAAGCCCTAATGGGTTTGGATTTTCTCCAACCTAACTTGACCCTCTTTTTTTTCTTCTTTAAAGGTTCACAACCAAAGCTGAATATATATTCTATTTTATTTTATTTTATTTGTCTCAACAATGAAATCAAATACACATTAATTAATTAATTAAAAATTTTGTTTTAAAATAATCAAATATATAATTTTGAGACAATCAAATAAATTTTTAGTAATTGAAAAAAAAAATAGAATTGATCAATGTTAGAGAGAGAGAGTTAGATTGTGAGTCCAAGGAACCAAACCAAGCACAAAATAGATCAATTGAACTGTAATGGATCAGTATCAGGACAGTTCACAGAGAGACAGAGACAGAGAGAATTAAGGCTACGATTGATCGATTAAAGCGTAGAGAGAGAGAGAGAGAGAGAGAGAAGGAATAGTTGAGAGAATGAAGAGTATATATATATATCTGTGAAAGAGAATTACAGACATATATAGATATATATATAGAGAGAGAGAAGCAATTTTAGAGAGGGAAAGAGAGAGAACCGATCTGCATATTTGTGAAACACGGTAATATATCGATATATATATAGAAAGAAAGAGAGAGGGGTGAAAGGAGATGCACAGTGAAAGGGAAAGTTGACTAAGTGTGTGAACAAACACAAGTTTTTTTATATGGGGAAATGGGTAGGTATCTATCCCTAACCCATCCCCGATGGAGATTTAAAGAACCCCACTTATCTTATCCGATGGACAAGAAAATAGGAGAAAACCCATGTATTTGGGTCTAGTATCCATGTGTACTCATAGGGTGGGTTATCCATTGCCATCCCTAACTACACCATATCCGGAATGTCGCGTATGCGTTTTACTTCAATGAATTCCTTTACCATGTTCAAGTCGCTGTGCAGTCCTGCACTAAGTCCATGATGTTTGTGAGGACTTTCACTCCTATCGAAACAATTCTGTGACTCTACACCTTGTTCAGGCCCTACACTATGATGCTGCGAAGGCCTATGAAGCATGGATACTTCTAAAAGGGCGTTGTATCCGTATCATATTCGTATCGGATACCGATACTCCTTGAATACTCGCAAATACATATCAGATTTTTACTAAAAGTATCGGATACTTCTTAGCTAATTTTTCATTAATATTGAAGTATTGGATACTTAATTTTGAAATATCGGATACTCCAAATAACGTATTATCTTTACAAAATTAGAATTATAACATTTCTTGCATAACATTATAATATAATATAATTGTAAGGATAAAAACAAGAATATTTTTTCAATACTTTGTTTAGTTCTTTGATAAAAAGAACTTAGTGAATTAAAGTAATATAATTTGTCAAATTGACTTATTTCTTATAACTACATAGAAAGTAAGAATTAGAAAGTAAAATTAAATTAAATATAGTTATTCTATTATTGTAATATAAACATATTAAACTTGATATTGAAATGAAATATTTGTAAAACCAATTAAAAGTAAAAGAATTAAACTAGATATTAGCTACCAACTTAATTAACACCTAATTCTTAAAAATTAGTATTTTGCATTATAAAATTACAGTATGGTTTCTCAACATTTTTGAGTTCATGTATAACTGACTACTAATATAATATTTTCAAATAAATTTTTCTTGCAAACGTATACTAGCCGTACTCGTATCCTATTTTTTTAGATTTTGTCATATTACTATATGCGTATCGTGTCATATCCGTATCCGTATCTATGCTTCTTGGCAAAGGCCTATCAAATGTGCTGTCTATTTTGCTACAAATGTAGGACCTGCCAGATATTCCTTTAAAGCCTAACTTACTCACCAAAAGGCTTATTATAGTTTGGTGTCTGTTGTCTGGCCTTCTCAATAGCTTGAAGGTCTTAACTCCTGCATGTTAAGACTTTGAAAGGGAAAATCCTCAAAACTCTACAGGGGTGGCACTACATTTACACGAATGCATTTTGGATACCCTCAAATTTTTTGCGTACTATATATGTATTGTATTTTTGTTTCATTTGTCATTTGCAACTTTGGGCTATATGGATTGTCATTTGTCATTCTAAATTTTTTTTTTGTTGTTGAAATACTTGGCTAATTGGATTGTTATTTCACTCTTGGAAAAAATGCTTTGCTTCTCACCAAAAAAAAAAAAAAAAAAAAAAAACCTAATAAAATATTAAAGAAATAATAATTGAACACTTTCGTTGTAAATCTAAACCCACTCCACTAAATTTTAAATATATTTTTTATGTTTGCCAATAGTATCAATATATCTCAAGCAACTTCTTTTAACCTGTTTTTTGTCTTCAATAATTTTAAAGATTTTTTCTTAATTTTTTAACTATTAGTAATTTTTGGACAAAAAGCTCCTAAAAATTTTAAAAATTTGAAGGAAATTGAAAAATGTCTACTAAAAACTGGGAAAAGCAACTTAAAAAACTACTTTATCAATTAAACAAGTTTTTGTCATCTTTAATTTTTTTTTTTTTAATTTTTTTTAATTGAAGAACAACTGAAAAAACTAATAAAGATGAAAAAATTGATTCCAAGTGCTTCTTCCAAACAATAATAAATGTCTACCATGAAAAAAGAATTTTGGGGCTGCCACTGGCTCCGAATGGCATTTCTTTGCTCTCTATACCAAGTTATCTTTAAATATACTGACACATTTGTTTATTTTTTTGTAAACAAAAAACAGTAAATTGTAAATGTTACCAAACGACATCTAAAGTGTTGTTAGGAAACAAGAAAGTTAAAACGAATCAAAGAAATCACACACACAAGAACATAAAGATTTACATTATTCACCCCAGAACAGGGCTAGCTACTACAGTTTTCACTATGATTACAAAAGCATTTCAACTCTCTACAAAAAAAACAAGAGGCGCCTCTCATCTATTTATAAGCATAGAAATCAAGGCAATGCGGAAGCAACAAAAAATTAGCAAAGTACCCAAAAATTCGAAGGAGACTCCCCTAAATCCCCATTCCATGAGGGAGGCCCCCAAACCCCCCATTGGACCCAGGCTCAGTGTACAGTACTTACTAGGATTTACAAGACCCAATAGGTGTTGTTCACTAACAATTGCAGTGATTTTGATGTCTTTTTAGGAGAATGATCCTTTTAAATCTTGCACGATGTACGTTGCTATTTGAGTTATGAGTTTGGTTCCTTAGTCATCCTTCAAAAGTAATTATTTAGATGCTCTCAATTATTTGGTTTTGAAGAACAGGAAATTCAGGTGGGCCTTTAATTGATTCATATGGTCACGTTATTGGAGTTAATACGGCAACTTTTACTCGCAGAGGTGAGAAAATGTTTTGTCATTAGTTTTTTCTTTAACAATAGTTTTGCAGCAATGTATAGTAAAAATAAAGGCCTTGCCGTGAAATAATTTTTGATAGTTGGTCTGCCTTGGCTTGCTTATGCAGCTAATCATTCTGGAAAGATGGCCCTTTTGCAACTCTGTGAATGTTAATTGAGTAAATATGGAGCTTTGTATTTCAATTGAGGAAGCAGTTATATGTGCTTAGTTATAGTATTTTGAGATTTTCCACCTTTTTGGGCAGCTTCACCATGCGTTGCACTTATCCATGTTCTGCTGCATTCATAGAATCATTCTTCATGAAAAAATGGCTTCTTTCGTGTCAAGATTATTTCTTGATAAAATTCATTTTAAAGTGCTTAGTTTGCAAACTTTTTCATCATTAATCATTTGACTAAATGTCCAAAATTTGTATTCATGAATAATAAATACATTTTATGTATTTGTGGAAGTCATTTCCAAATTTTTAGTCTCTAGGAAGGTTAGAACTGCACAGAAAAAGAAAAAGAAAAAAAATTTGTTCGGGCCATCTCATGATTGTCACCTTTGCCACTGTCTCAAGATTATACCATTATTAGCATGATTTCCTTAAAACAAGTGCTGTTCAGACTGCTGATCAATAAAATAAAATAAAAGTACTGTTCAAACTTTGTTTCGCCATTAAAAATGATAATGAAATATTGAAGGCTTAGTTCAGAATTTTAAATGTTTTTAATTATTCTCTCTTTTAATTCAGGGACAGGAACGTCCTCTGGTGTTAACTTTGCGATTCCTATCGACACCGTTGTCCGAACTGTACCTTACCTGATAGTGTATGGAACACCTTACAAAGACAGGTATTGATCATTGTCATCGGTTAGATTGAAGAAATGCTGTTGTTGGTCCTCCTCTTCGATATTTATGTAAAAGACTGGTGTTTGAAGAGCTGATTAAGACCGGAGATAGGCTTATTTTGCATATCAAATGTATAAAAAGTTTTATTTTTGCTGTGATTAGACAAGCATTTAAGAATTAATAGCAAGGAAATGTCAATGAGATTTTTTTTCAACTACCATCAATCTTTGTGATCTGAAAAGAGTATTAGGTGTAAGTGGGCTGTCGATCTAAGCTTTTGTCAGGTCTTATTATGATGCAAGTGTGCATTTGATGATGACTCTCATTCTTGGTTTCTACTAATTTAGCAAATGAACAGTGAATTGTGTGTTGGGTTGGGTGTTAGCAAATCATACCGATTTCATTTGCTCGTGCAGTCATATTATTATTATTATATATTTATTTTTGTTGCATAGCTATTTTATATATATATATATATTGTATCCAAGCAAGTCTATTTCAATATAGCTGATGGGTATACTTGCCATGGGAAATCCAAAGTGATGGTCTTTACTGACGGCTTAGGATATGCCCAAGAGTTGACAGCTTCCGAACCTTACAAGCATCAAGAACCCTTTCCCGATGAAACAATGTACACCTGCAAAAATAACCAGAAAACGAACCAAACATGGATTGGAATATTCTATTATTCCGTTCCATCCAAATGTAGTAGACAGAACATTTGAACACCAGGTATTTCACAGTAGCCCCTAGAGACTTACCTTTAATCTGAGCAGACATGGTATGTACAAGGACAGCCAAAGTTCATGGGACCAGGACACATTACATTTTCTTTTGAGAGAATCCAACGCCTTCTTAGAATAAGAAGAACTGGAGAAAAGATGGTCATGGTCTTTCCCACCACCACCACAAACACATGGCAACATCTTTAATGCCAAACCTTATCACAGTAGCCCCTAGAGACTTACATTTTCTTTTGAGCTGAAATTGGGGCATCGCCAACACTATAAAAGGGACTCCAAAGCCAACATTCGAAGTGGTCCAGCACCAAACACTCAACCAAGAGTTCATCTACACATTTATCTTAGCTTTCGTAGCTTTTATCTTAGTTTCTTACAGCTTTATCTTTCATTCAAGCAATTCAATTACATGCAATTAGTTGTTTATCCAATTTGTCTTTAGATTAGTCAATTGTACTTCATCTTTCGATCAATGAAAGTTCAATTCTAGTTTAGTTATCTTTCGCACCTAACAAATTTAGTAAAAGTCCTCTTTATTAGGGAAAAATCCGAACCAGTCTGAGCCACACATAGTCATTTCTCTGTGTTAGAAGTCAGAAATATCCAAACATTTCTAACCTTGGGTTAGGCCCACAAGTCCTGGCACGCCCGCACTAAATCCAAGTAAACAAAGCCTACATGTTCGCCCCTTGGTTTTTCTAAGAGGTAAACAGATACAAATGTGGATCCAGGCCACCTTGGCCGCAGTCCTTTTCAAAGCAGCCCCAGACCACAGGATGCCCCTAGAGTAGTCTTCACTTCCCTTATAACTTTCTTGGACAAAATGAAAAGGAATCACCAATACACTTACATAGAAAAAAGAGTAGAGTTAATAAGTTGAGGCCTCCCAGCAAAAGAGAGGGACTTATTAGTCTAAAGCTCGATTTTCTTAGTGATTCTAACAGTGAGTTGGGTACAATCAGAATATTTAAGCTTAGTATAAATGAGGGGAACACCCAAGTATCTAACAAGGAGATGACCCTCTGAAACCTACAATAGCCAAGAGGTCTTCCCTCATTCTAGCTTCTACCCCAGAAAAGAACATGTTGCTCAATTTAAGGTACTGGATTCTAGATTTCCAATAGATGAACTCCTCAGCTTTACAAAGGGCAGCATATTTATGACATGTTTTCCTCTCAACTAATTGGAAATTAATATTAAGAGGATTCTTATCCAGATTGAGCTAAGCAGAGTCCAACTCAACTTTGACACGGTTAACTCTAATGCTGTGTTTGGTTGGGAGATTTGGAAAGGAATTTGGAAAGGGAAAGAGAAAATGTGTGTGAAATTAGGTAAAATGTAAGTATATTTTATTCACATTTCACCTAACTTTTCCGTTTCCCTTTCCAAATTCCGCCTCAAATCCTCTAACAAACACAGCATAAGAGAAATATCACTATACTCTTTCATATTGAGAACTTTGAGGATAGGCTTGAGAGCTCTCAGATTATAGGAAATTCTGAACATAGGAGATCTGTTCACATATTGGCACCATATTTTATTAACAATGGGGAGAAATTCTTTGGGGTCAGCTCAACAGAAAATATTTGAAAGGCTTCCTAGAGTTTCCCCAGAAGAGATGGAAATGACAATAAAAGAGTGATTAGAATTACCAGCAGTATGGAAAATGGCCTTAGGAGAAGGGAAAGTAGACATCCAGACCTTATTGACAATGGCACTATCAAGCTTAGAAGTGATGTAGTTACCACTCCATGTTTGTTAGGCCAACCCAAGTAAATTGGCAACCCCCATAATTAAGGTCATCAAGTTCAGAATTCAAAATGCACTCATTCAGGTCCCCTCCTTACTTGGGATCCATCTGACATCCCCCACATACCTTTTCATATGGAAATCTCACTATTAAAATCTCCCAAGAGAATCCGAGGCATATTTTAAAGGCTATGAGATTTCTCATGAATGTTGAGCCGAAGGGGCTTCCTCGGAGTGTTTTTATTCTCAGCATAAACAAAAGTAACGAAAACTAGGAGTTCTTATCAAAATTATAGACCTCACACAAAATAAACTGATCAGATTGGTCCAAGACCACAACATTACAAAACCCAGGGTCCCAGCAAACCCACACTCTACCTAAAGCAGCAATATTACAGTTAGAGCAAAAATTTCAGCTTCTAAACGTATGATAAAAAATTCTCCCTTCATTATCAGCCGTGATTTTAGTTTCAAGAAGGCCTAAACTCTTAATATTTTCCTTCTCAACAAAAGATTTCACGTATCTTTGCCTAGATGGGTCATTTCGGCCTCTAACATTCCAGGCAACAATATTTTTTGTGAATCATTTAACTCAATATTAAACATGAAAAATAATAGTCTCACAAGACAAGGCATACTGATACAGAATATAAGAAGCTCAATGAAGAGTAAATTCAAAATAATAGCGATATTTGAAAATTTACATGATTTCAAAGTAAAACTAATAGAAATCTTATATAATGATGTTTTTAGTATTATTAGTCTAATTTTATAATTTCAAATTATATATATATATTGTGTCTACATCCACTCCTAGCATCCCTACAGGTATAATCCATTATTTAAATGAATTTTCAATATGACAACCCAAAACCTTTACGAAACACTCCTTCAAAGATTTTCATTTTACATAATTTCTTCCACAATTAGGCTGACTTCCAAATACTCGTAGTAAAATCATACTGACTAACTGCCTTGAGCAAAAGCCAAATTCACTATTATCATACTCCACATAACACATGATTTCACTGACCTACAAGGGCCATAGATTTTGCTATTTCCAAAATATGCATTCTTAACCGCATGATGTGGTGGAATCTCAAAGCATGATCATGTGATTGAGAGTGAATTGGGGACAGGAACACAATTCTGGAAATAGTCAGAAAATCCGGTACCACCTGGAAGCACAAGCCTTTTAACTCTTGAATTTGCTTAAGCAACCGAGCAGAGGGCACGATATCAAGCCAAGAGAGGTACTTGGACTCCTATACAGCTAAACTATGTACCAATTGTTTCAACGCAACGATGAATGACCTAAACTACACTCTGTCCAACATTGATTGATATGCCAACCTAGTCCCAATGGGGCAAGGGCTTTGCTCGGGAGCTCTAATTAGAGCTGCCCTCAAACAGCTCTAATGAGCTGGCATCATTTAAAAAAAAAAAAAAAAAAAAAGAGGTAAAAGATAAAACATGAGTAGGAAAAAGACAGTTTAATGCCACTTTAGAGCTCAACTTTTAGAGCTCTCACTCATTTTTGAATGGGGCAAATAGCTAAGCAAAAGCCTCAGTTGGTATATCCACAGGACATGGTCCGGATTCTAAGATGACACTGCCAAGTGCAGCTGCTACCGGAGCGAATTATATGTATCATCAATGCATACCAAAAAAAGAAAAAGGAAGAAGAAAAGACTGCTATATGTCACCAGTTCAGAAACAGAAATGGCGATTCAGCTTCAATAACAAGGATGAACATGGACAATTAATTCCACAATAGAATCAGAAGCAGAACGACTAACTGGAACCAAAAAACGTCTTTGGTATATCCCATCATAAAACATGAACACACCTTGCTTGCATAAATAACATGTCCAAACACATGAATGCGAGCTGAATGGCTTTACATTGGATTAAGCAAACATCAAAAGAATTTTAGAAGCAGAATAATGACATTTCCAGATGCAGGGGTGGTATGCATTCACTCACGGCTTTGCCGCCATCTCCATCTTCAGTATTCTCCAGCATCTGCATCAAACAATGGCAAGATAGTTTATGTCCCTACTACTTTTGCAGCAATCATACAAACATCAAGTTATTGAGAGAAATTCAAGGGGAAAATCAAACTGTCTGCAATCCTTTCAACACAAGAATTAGGTAGATTACCTTCAAAGACAAAATATAAGGTCCGTAAAACAAAAGGGAGGACCAAAGCCAATGAACAGTTTAGAAAATTAGGATGACAAAATATAAGGTCCGTTTCCGTAAAACAGAAGGGAAGACCAAAGCCAACGAACAGTTTAGAAAATATAAGGTCTGCAATCCTTACAATTTATATCTTTTTTTATGGATGATCTATTAAGTATTTAAATCTAAAAAATAATAATAATAAACATTCAACACTCATCAAAAGCACTAAATAAAATGAGAGAAAAGACAACTTGGCATGTCCCTAAAGTGTCCTCGGTGTATTCTCTGAAAATAAATTAACATGTCCCTAAAGTGTCCTCGGTGTATTCTCTGAAAATAAATTAATTAAGGGAACACGCCATGTGGTGTGTCTCATACGTGTCCCCGAAGTGTCTGGGTGTCCCCAAAGTGTCCGTGTGTCTGACACGGATACTGCACTTGTTTTGAAGTGTCTTCATAGCTGAGGAGTAATCACTACGAATAACAAGAACTCCATTCCCAGCTGTTCCTTTTAGATACCAGGCCAGCTTTTTACAACTATACAATAATAGTTTTGTATTTGCAGATACACTTGCAAGCAGAAGAGGAGATAATTAAGACTAATATTTTGTATTATATAACCCAAAAATAATATCAAAATTAATATTAGACAAGCGTGCATTTCAATAGTGTTTGGCTCATCTATGTCCGAGATTATAAAAGATGGTAATGCTTGAGCAGCTTTTTCTAAACTGTAGAGTTTTATTTGCTTTTCTATGTGTAGTATTATCTTCATATTAGGCCTCGTTTTATTCTCTCTACTTTTTTACACTTCTTTTTGTAAAAAACTCAAAAAAAAAAAAAAAAAACACTAGAAAAGGCACTCCCAAATGACCCATAATTTGTGATGGTTAATAATGGATACTACATATCTCTTGATGAAGCAATGCCCATAGAAAAATCACCCAGAATTGTGTTCTTTATGCTGTTGCATTCTTGATGTTTCTCATAAATATTCATTCAAATAGCAAAGTTTTGTAGTGAGATTTTAGATCAAAATTTGGGAACAGACTATTTTAGTAACTTTTTAGTTTTTTATGAAAAGATGTGTAGAAAATAGAAAGAGTGATGTGACAATTTATAGTGACTTTTTCACTTTTTGGTTAAAATTGAAAGTTGCCAAATGAGGCCTATTGAGCGACTAATTTATGTTGGCCTGGGTAGGGGCCTACATCCTACCATAGTGGAGGTCCGGGGTGAGGCAGAGTCATAGTCAACTTGTGGCACTTGGTGTTGTACCTTTTAAAGAAATAAAATTACATTTTCACCACTACCTATGGGTTTTGGTGAGATGGTAAGCACTTAATCCTACAATTTATTTAGAGAAAAATGGCAGAAGATCACTCATCATTCATTGAATCAAAACATTGCCATCCTTGAAGTTGAAATGGCCAAATTAGCCATATTTTTGAAGGAGTTTGTCCACAAGGTAAAAAGGAATAACAAAAACATATGTTAGTTCCCTCCACTGTGTTCCACAAATTTCAGCTCCTTCTAGATGCCTTAATGACCAAACATCCTTTTAACATCAATTGGCCACATTTAGTTTATTTGGGATCATTCCCTTGTGTCTATTTGGGGCTTCCTATTGGTTCTTGCTTTTATGCTACCTCAATTTAGGATGCTGTTGTGGAGCGTTTTTAAAAAGACTGGCTGCTTGGAAAAGGCAATGTCTCAAAAGTAGGCAGGCTTGCTCTTAAAATGAGCACCTTTTCTAGTCTCCCTACTAGTTTCATCTCACTATCTCCACTTCTGTGGCAGAGAAACTTGAGGAATTGAATTGCATTTATTTATTTATTTGTAGGGAGGTTTAAGTGATGAGTTCAAATATCATATTGTTAATATAGTGTGTTCTCTTATGAGGTAGAGATGGTTTGGGTGTTCGAAACTTTAAGCCCTTCACTCAAGTTTTCTTAGGAAAGTGACTACAGAGATATGTTATAGATAAGGGTAGAGCTAAGCAATTATGGCTTTCAGGGGAAAGGTTGGGGTTCATGAGAGACAAAAGGATCTTATAGGGTTGATTATGGAAACTGGAAAGGTATCAAGAAATATTGGCAATATTTGTTTAGATTTGTTAGATATATGCTGGGGATGGGAAGAGGGTCAAGTTTTTGACATGATGCGTGATATGATAAAGACCTTTCGAGTCCTACATTCCATTGCTTTCGACAATAATGCTATAGTAGCAGATTATTTGACCATCAGTGAGATAGGAGTTGAACAGAAGCCTTTGTTTTGTAGGGCAGAAGAATTCTTCAATATTCTATACAGAGTAGAGGTCCAAAGGAAGGAATCAAAAGGATAAGTGGACAGGAGATTGGTATAATTTCATCAAACTAATAAGAATAAAGTAATATCCCGCAAACCTCGAGGGAGGTCAACATAATTTACAATAATTAATTTATTTCTGTATACAGTAGAACATACTATTATCAATAACATATAACTTTAAAAAGTCCCTATTGATTAATATTTTTTGGAAAACAAACTTCTTTTCATGGTGTATAGTTAGTAGAAAAATTAAAAATACCTCCTTGAGCACAAGGCTATAGGAGTTGAGGCCCTACTTAAAAGTATTTCATAGCTGAGGTCCCAGAATTTTTAAATATTTGAAGTGTTAAGTCCATATTCCATTTTTTTTTCTTTATCCCTGAGGACTTGAAGAGGTTATGGAATAGGCCATGGAGGACAAAGAAGAAATTGCTTTGTTTTTGCTGGTTTTTTAAACCAACAATTTGCTTTGTTGTTAAGTGTAATTTTTGGTTGTTGGCTTCTTGCCAACCACTAAATTTTTTGTTGGGTTATTTGTAGGTTGCACTGTGAGAGTCTACCACAATGGGTAAGCTTAAACACAATTCGCTTTTCCTCTCTTGTAAGGTTTTATTTGAACTAATAAAACCATACTTTTATTACCGATCCAAAAAAAAATATTAAGTTCACGCATTTGGCGAAAGCTGTCATGTGGGATTTTTTGTTTTCCTTCATCGGCAAAAAAAGTAAGATTTTATTAAATGACAATAAAAATTACGACAAAGAAGAAGAAAAGGCGATCAATTGGCCAGCCTTATCATGTAAGCTAAATAAGGTCGCTTACTAAGGATGAAATGGTATGCTGTGTTCAAAGGTTAATACAACTATAATCAGAAAAAACTGAATCTAAAAGTTTACATGTCTGCCGGTTTGGCACAGCTTATAATCAGCTTATTCCAGCTTTCAGCTTAATTTAAGCTATTTTGATGTGTTTGGTTTAACTTATAGCTTATAGCTTTTTGGAAGTCAGAAATCAGCTTATTCTTTGAGTGGGGCAGGAGATGCTTTAAGAATAAGCTGGAAATCAGCTTAAGCTGAAAGTTATAAGCTATAAGCTGTTTCGGCATAAGCTATAAGCTGTTTCCCACAGCTCTACCAAACAGGGCCAATATACATTAGGTTTCGGACTTTAATATTGTATTACATTAAGATTACAGGAGTTCAATTCTTTTATGCACCTTCAACTTCTTGTGCTAATAGAATATTAAAATATGTTTGGTTGTACTGGATATAAAAGTAAATGTTTTGATCATGTGACGGGATGGGGATTAATTATTCCCCATTTAATCCATCATATGAGACTGATAAGGGCTAATTCCGGAAATTACCTGTTTTCAACAAAACAACGCATTGGAGGATAAGGAGAACACATTGGGGGATACATGTCTTTTAGTCCCAATTCAACCTCCCTAATCCCGCAAACAAACAAGCACTAAATGTTTGTATCCTGTCTGTGACAATGTGGTTGACTAGTCATGATTAGTTCTACAATTTGAATCAAACAAAAATATGATAGAAACCAAAAAAAAAAAAAAATAATGTTGGATTACTAGGCTTGTTTGTTTACCGGATTAAGGGGGAGGGATTGGGGGAGGAAAAAAACATGTAGGGCCAGCTCTCCTCCATGTCCATTAATCCATCGTTTGTTTCATTATTTTTGGTCCTGGAATTGAGCCCTAAAGATTGCTTATGACCCATATGGTGACTAAATGGAGAGAACAATCTGAATAATCTCCCCCTTATCTCATCTTTTATCTCACACATTATCTCATGATATTGCTTATCAGGCTATCCCCTAATCCTATGTCCTACCCATAGTTTTACAGTATTCAAAACCCTTAAACCAACCTGGAACCAAGCATGGCCCTATAATTTTGAGCCTACACATTACCACTTGGCATGATGTTTTACAGACAGAATCAAGTTTTAGTGCTCATTGATGGCAAAATCATACTTCCAGGGAAGCTCATAGTTCATGGGTTAGTTAACATAGGCCTATCATTCCAGCACTTGGGAGAATAGGTTAGGGAACATAATGCTACCAACATAAATGCCGCAAACATGCTCAGAGAAAAGCCAAAAAGCATTGACCAGGGACCAACTGATGAACAAAACAAAAGAGTTTTCAACATCTAGAAAGAAGGATACCCTGCTCCAGATTTTGATCTTTTTAATTTTAAGCTTCTAACACCATCAATATTATGCAGAAACTTATTAAGAAATTCAATGAAGTTCCTAATTTTCTCAGAATTGTTAGCTTTAGAGATGGTTGTTATTTTTGTTCAGCAAGGAGTGCTGAATTTTAAAGGGATTGATTACATGCACAAAGCATGGAATACACCACACTAGAGTCTGTAATGAGAAAACCTATTTGACTAGTCTTCATAAATGTGGAGCTCTCTAAGATTATGTAGCATCTCTAATTGCAGTTTTTGTTTATGTTAGCCATGAGGATTTGACTGGGATTGGTGGTTTTGTCAAATCCACACAACTTCTTGATAGCATGCTTTTAATGAAGCTTGTAAATAGTATGCACCCATAGACATAGCCCTATGATTAGCTGAACTGCAATGAATTTTTATGATGAGTTATTTTGCTACCACAAAGCTCTAAACTAATTCCGTTTCTTTTTATAATGAGAAAAGCATTTCCAATTCAGAACAATTAATGATGGAATAACAAACAAGGCACTCAAACTGTAAGTGGAACAAACTGCAATCAATGGTCAACTGTTTGTGAAATGGGGCTGATAGCAACGTGGATTAAAAAATGATGTAGGATTAATATGGTGAACAATTTCCTGTAAGCTTGGAACAAAGTTATTTTCAACAATGTAATTTCAGAATGGCTTGAGGTTGCAGTTTGGCACTGGTTAGTTTTTCTTGCTGGGTAGAGGAGCTTGAATGATTTATTCAGTGCCTGATTTTATCTCTGTTTTTTTTTATTAGCAAAGAAAAATTTCATTAACAGCATGAAATTAAAGGTTTAGGAAAATGACATGCATCGAGAGAGATTCGGAAAGTACAAATTACCCCTACTACTGCTCCTCGCATCCATACAACTAACCCCTTGGCCTCACGAATTTTTTTTAAAAAAAAATAAAAAAAATAAAAAAAATAAAAAAAGTTAAAAACTTAACTAGAAAATAAAATACATGAATCTCCACAAAATCAATTCACACCATCCAAGCCAAAAACCAACACCAAAACCAAGCTGCTTCACTCCCAATGCCCACCTGCTTTACATATTTTTAAACTAAAACTTTTCACTCCCAATGCCCACACCACCCAAACAAACTCTTTCCAACAACCCACGCCTGCTGCACGCCTAGACCCAAGACCCACGCCCGTTGCACGCCTGCTGATCCGACCGAGGACGTTCCATGGCCGGAAAACTCCATAGCCAACATGGCCGGAAAAACTCCTCGCTGGCCAACTGATCCGTAACCTTCCCATTAACACTCCTACTAGTATAATCTACCACACGGTGTAAAGCCTCCACCGCTGCACAAACCCAGCAAACCCCTTGTCCAACCCCTTGCACTCCTACTAATATAAAGAACTCCTAGCTGTCCTGCTCCTAACCAGCCTTCTCACACTCCTAAAGAACTCCTTCCACCAGCCTTCTCCCACGCCTGACATCTCCATCGGGCTTCACCCACTCTATGGCCGGAACACTGAAACTTCTCCTATGGCCGAAACTGCCACGTTCTGCTGTGCTGCTACTTGCACTCTATGGCCGGAACTCCCACGTCGGAGCACTGCTCCCTTTGCAGTACATCACCCACGCTTGTCACTTCCACCGAAGCTTCACCTACACTTGACATTTCCGCCGAACTTCGTCGGACTTCACCCACTTCATGCTCGAAGCTTGCTTCCAATATCGAGACACCCACCGCAAAAACATGTTTTGGCCAAACACTCACACCCAACAAGAACCCCCACGATCTATTGTTCTGCTACTCGCACTCTGTGGCCAAAACTCCCACGCCGGACTTCACCCACTCCGGGCTCCCCCAAGAACAACAACTCTCTCTAGAAATCACCGAACACCATAGCTACATCCTATGTTACACGGACTCGGGTGCGGGTACGTATCTAGAGGTCAGGTATTTCAAAATTAAAAATTGAGGATACGTGGATATAGATCCAAACGAGGATACGGGTACGGGGATACGTTAAATATTTAATTTTTAAAATATATTTATTATATAAAGATAAATTAAATAGTTATTTTTTAAATATATTTATTATTTTTATCTTATGTATTACTTTTATTGATAATTTTTTTGATGTATCTATATAATTTTTTTTTACTTTTAATTGACATATATATTATAAATAACAAAAATATAATAAATAAATAATAAATATTTTTTTATAAATATTTTTATTTTAATACATATTAATTATTTAATTTATTTTTTAAATAATGTGTTTTTATTAATTTATTTTATTTTATTTTATATTATATATGTATTTTTTTTTATTAATATGTATAAATATATAAAATACAAAATATGTGTTATAATATAAGTATTATATGTTATATATTATATATATTATAAGTAAGTATTATATATTATATATTATATATATTATAAGTATTATATCTTACATGTTCAAAGATAGAGGCGAAGAGGTGAAAAGGCAAGAGAGAGAGAGAGAGAGAGAGAGAGCGAAGGCGAAAAGGCGAGAGACGCGATCTGGTCGAAGAGGCGATCGAGTGAGAGACGCGCTGGATGGAGGTCATCGACTGGTTCGAAGGTCATTGAAGTCGACTGGTGCGACTGGTTCAAAGGTCATCGAAGAGTCGATTTTGTTTCTAAGTCATCGAAGTCGACTGGTTTGAAGTCGTCGATCAGGATCCTCTCGCCGACCAGGTTTCTTTCTCTTCTCCTTTACTCTTCGTCTTCTCTTCCATGCCGTATCCACTTCTTCCATGCCGTATCTCGTCCGTATCCCGTACCCGTACCCGTGTCGTGTCGTGTCGTGTCGACACGGGTACTTCGCCAAAACTGACGAGTCCGTGTAACGTAGGCTACATCAGAATGCCTGAGCCGAACGAATGCAGCTCCTAAACAAATTTGGATCACCCCTTTATTTGGCCCAACGCCGACCTCCACAGATTTGAATGGAATCCACCCCTCAAACTCCCACTTGCGTAGGAGCGCACGAATGAAGTTCCAAAACAAATCCAACCCTCCCATATTCAAGGCGCCTTCCATGGTCGAAACCCCCCAAGACTGAAACCCACCCCAAACACCCAAGAGAACTGAAAAAAATATGGAAAAACTTTGGGGATTCAAGTTTATTAAAACGGAAAACAACGATCACGCACGAAAGAGGCGAGGCCAGCCGACCGCCATCGCCAAAGGCGACGACCGGCTGGCCAACAGCGAGACCTGGGGTGGAGGTTTAGAGAGAGAGGTTTTTGAGAGAGAAGTATGTTATCCGCCTGATTTTATCTCTTGAATTGATGGAATTGGAGATTCAGTTTTTTAAACTTCTTTCAGACTGTTGTATAGTACTTGAATTTTGAGTATTTTTCCTCATGTTTCAATTTTTGGGAGAGAATGTTTCTCAGGATTGGCTTGATCAGGGTAAAGTTTTTTTGCAATTTTTTATTTGAAGTGTTTTTAATAAAGTTTCTTTCTTTGACAGAAAAAAATAAATAAATAAATAAAAATTTCCGGTAAGCTTAGATACAAAATGTAGGGCAGCATAATAGAAAGTACTTGAACTATTTTTTTAAATGTTCTTTTAAAGTGGTAGAAAGGTTGGTAAAATATGGAACTTTTATCATTTTAATATAGTAGAAAAAGGGTAGAGCTAGGGTTCTATACAAGTAAAAAAGACTTTGTAAGGGGTTGTTTTGAGTGCAAAGAACCATACCCAAAGGGAAACTGCTGAGTAAAATTTGGGCTCTTTACGATTGAAAGAGGAACAAGTTATGTTTGTTGATAAGGCTAAAACCAAAGTGACATTTGTTGAGGGCTTAGAAGAATTTGGGTTCTTTATGATTGAAAGAGGAATCAGATAGGCTTGGCAATGGGGGTTTTACGGGTTAAAACCAAAGTGTGAAAATTATTGACAGAATAACCTGAAATATTAACGTATGTCTTAACCTATAACGCAACTCTGACCTTCACAAGATCCAACACCTCATCCCAGGAAGGGTGACAATTGTTAAAGACGACTTCAATTAATCCTCCACGATGTCCAAATAACTGCAAACAGAATACTTTCCCAAATCATTTTTCTTACATTTTTTAACTTGAAACCAAACCACCAATACAGTAATTCCCTCAAAACTAGGTGTTACCCACTGCATGCCCCACCACAAAAGACATTTAAACCTAATTATCCACACCATGCTGCACGTCAACAAAATGTGCTCCATAGAATCAATAGCTTGCCCACAAAAATGACAAATTTAAGGAAAGTTTCCATCAACAACACCCCAGCTATGCAACAGCTCACAAGTTTTAACTCTGCCACACCATGCTATCCACCCAAAAAATTGAGCTCTTGGCTGTGCAACACTTTTCCAAAAGTTATCAAGAATAGGAACTTTAAAACCTCAGGATGCTTCAGCCATTTTATACAGAAGATTCACTGAGAACTAGGGCTGTACAAAAACCCGAATCGCCTGCCCAAACCGACCAATCCGATTCAAAAAATAAAAAAATGACCGGTCTTTTAGGAAGTAGTGGTCGGCTGCAGGTAAGAGGAGTGAAAATTTTCAATTTTTCGGACGGGCGGCGGTTCAATAAGTGTACCAACTGACAAAAACCGATCCGACCAATAATTATTAAAAAATAATTTTATCACCTGTCATTGTTCTATTGGCTTTCTATATATCTATAAGGCTCTGTCATTATCACATGATAACAACTTCACATATTTCAATAAGTCATTATTTCAAAAGCCATTACATATTCCAAAAATCTCTCTCTCTCTCATTTCATATTCCAAAGATGTATATGTTTATCCTCTCTCTCATAGGTATTTACTTATCTCTCTTTAACACTTTTTTTATTTTATTTATTTTTTTTCCTGATATCCCCTATTCTCAGTCTCTAATCTCCTTCCATCACTCTTGCCTCTCTACTCTAAATTCCGAAACATAACCACCTCCTCTCCCCTCCCACTTCGAATATTTTGATTTTCGAAACCCATCATCTAATTTGATGACAAAGGGCCAAACCCTAAGTTGCGTTATTCTGGTGAGTTGATTATGAACAACTTCCAATCCACTTGCAAAATGGATGAAGGCTTTGATTTATTGTGAGTTTATTCATTTTTGTTTCCCTTTATTGTTATTTTGTTCTTTGACTTCTTCCTCCTTCACAAATCATTCCTGGATCTTTCTTTCTTTTACGTTTTCGTTTTTTGTTTGTGATTTTCTATAACTTGAGCAACTCGACCGAAACCAACCTCAAAACCGTATCTCACGCCTAGTCTATTTCGAACATTGTAGCGATCGGAATCAAAAACCGACCCGAACCGACTTGTGTACAGCCCTACTAAGAACATACTTGATGAATTCAACTTCCTTTCGTCACTTCTTTCAGGACCGGTGAGTCTTCTAGTAAGCACAACAACTTCCTGTACTTCTCTTCCCACAAGAGAAAAAAAAATATGCCTTCTAGTTTCTAAAGCTTAAATTCCATTGAACTTTTCCCTCATTTATGTCGACACCAACAGAAAAAAGACCCTCCCTATTGACTGCAAGCTTGGACAGCCGTGGGAATACTTGCTCCAACTGCTGGTTCCCTAAGCAAGCATCTTTTCAAAACAAAATCTACTATCCACCTATCCGTCCACATCATCTGTCTATTCACCTATTTGTCTAAGTGTCATCCATCTGTCCATGTGGAATCCCCTATTTATCTGTTTATCACCTATCTATTCACCTATCTTTCTATACCTTTAATTTCATATTTTTTAATAAAATTTTTCTTTACTGATCAAAAAAATATATATATCTATTTGTCTATATTACCACCACCACCAGTCGCCTATGTTATATGGAATAGGGTACAAGTGACGGGTATGGGTATGTATTTGTAACAACCCCGGTCCGTGATTAACTACTAATTCGTAATTAAGAATGCTAACTAAGTGTTTAAATGGAATTATGTGTTATTATTGATTGTGATATGTGCTTTGTAGTAATTTGTGTATATCTATCTGATTTGAAAATTATTTGTCATGATGTCTACTTTGAATCTGAAATTGTTAACCTAAATGCTTTCAGAAACCGAATTGAGCACATGGATTGACTAACTAGAATTTTTAGAACCATCTGAAAAGTTTTGTTAAAAAAAAAAAAATGATTCGGTTTGATAAAAATCGCATGTGATTAAATTGAACCTTGATGGGAACTATTTTTGATTAATTGAATTTCGGTCTAACCTGAATAAATTAAGGTTACTTATGTGTGATTAAATAATGCAAGATTGGTACCTAATTTAATCCTAGTAATGATCCAAGATGTGATTTAGTGTATAATGTGTTGAGGCATTTTGGTGGTGTTGAGTGTAGGGGATTAAAACCCTTGTGTGTGTGTGTGTGTGTTGGGAGGTTGCATGTGTGTGCACGTGTAGTATGCTCAAGAAGTGAGGTATGTGTGTGTACTTTCAGCCGAGTGGGAGAGTTTTGTATCATTCTCTTGCTCCTTTGGCCCTCTGTGTTGAGAGAGTTTGGCTTTAGAGAGAGAGAGTTTAGCTAGAGAGTGTGAGAGTGAGCTCTAGAGGTTGGAGGAGAGGAAGGAAATTGGGATGATTCACCCCCACACTTCTGAAATCAGGCCCTAGGTAAGAACCTAAGCTGTAATGCATGTAGATAATGTGTTTAAATGTTGAATTCATGAAGGTACCTTGATCATTTGCATGTATTTCACATGGGTTTGCCATGAAGATGAAGAATTTGCTCATGATTCTTACATGCATGGAAGTATGAGTGTTATATCATCATTTTGATCATAAAATTTATTATTATGTTGATCTTAGACCATGAAATTAGCATGCATCCATGTTAGATCAAGTTTTGAAAGCAAAATTCCATGTTTGAAGGGTTTTGAAAAAGAGTTGAAAATGTGTTGCATGAAGAAGTTTTGACTCAAATCTTTCAAGCATTGATGAGTTTTTGAATAATAGATGTTTCAAGGGTCTTGTATTGAAGTTTTCTAAAGCTATTTTTGTGTGTTTGATCAAATCATGCAAGACCCCAAGGTTTGAAGGTGGTTTGGAAGTCATTTTTGTTAAGCTTACTGCCCAGAAATTTACAGTTGGCTCGAGCGAAGAAGTGGTGGCTCGAGCCAACATTTCGAGCTCTCAGAATTTTGAACTCTGCAAAAGCTGGTTCGAGCGAAGAAGTCTTGGCTCGAACGAGCTCTGTTTTTGCCTTCTGCTGGCTCTAGCCAAGAAAAGCTGGCTCTAGCCACCAGCTTATTTTCAGCATGTTTTCAAAAGATGTTTTAAGTGCATATCTTCACTCCCATCTCTTTATGGGCATTCTTAGGCATGATTTATGAGTCGTTAAAAATTAATAAGCTAAGAAATAACATAAGTAAGTGAATTAGAAAATATGTGTTGAATCCGAGTACATGGGCAATATGAACAAGCTATGTGACATGGAATGAATAGGAAATTAAAGTAAGAAAGCTAAGCCATGTATGACCACATGAATTAGTAATAATGAAGTTAGGGATTAGAAACACACTAAGTGAAGAATGTACTAAGTTATGAGAATTAAGAGTGTGTTTTGAGCAATGTGTTAAGGAAGAACAAGAATCAAAATAATGGAAGCTAAACCATGTTGGCCACTTGAATGTTTAATGATAATATATGCTTGTGTTATGTATTTTGTGATTGTAGGTCAAGACTCGAGAGTTGATTGACCGTTGCAGGAAACCACTGTGAGTAACGTTATTGTAAAGATACGTTCATATGAATTACGTCCCAAATGAAATATGATAAATTCTGATTTCTGAAATGATATCTGTTTTCGTGAACGAATATTCCATGTTTGAAATCTATTATATAGTCCCAAGTCATGGGGGACGGCATGAAAATGCGGGTCCATGACATACATGTGATTGCGAGATCTCGTTAGCCACTTCATTGTGGTGATATGTGTTTAATCAGTATCCGGAACCGATTACTCTAGTCGGAAGACGTTATGTGATGTGTTCTATGGGATGTACCATTATTATGTTCTAATATGAGTATGTTTACGCTATGATCTGTTTTCCGCTTATGATATGTTCGGATTTCGTTCACTAACCCCTTTACCTTAATGTTATTCACTGGGCTTTAACTCACTGTTTGTATATATATATTATAGGTGAGCATTCTGGAGTTCGAGCCTGAAGGCTTTTGTTCGGATCTGTGTTCTGTTGTCAGCCAACCATTGTGCCTGACGTGGAGGTTCCCGAAGAGTCCTGTGTTTAAGTTCTGTTGTTTCTGTACATATAAGACTTGGTGGTTTTGTTGGTTGTACTTAAGATACTTTAATGTGTGTGGGTATAATGTATGAATGACTATTGCATACTTATATAAAGTTTTAAATATTCTGTTCATATAAGTCAGCACAGCTCATTGGACAACTATATTCATATATTTGCTTTCGCTAGCCCCTTAATCTTGTTAATCTGTTCAGAGGCCTTCGGTAGTCCAAGGATTACTGGTCGGTTACGATACTAAACCTATAGGGGCGAGTTTGGGTCGTGACAGTATTTAGCTGTTGAACTCATCAAATCATAAATTTACGAGTACATGGACTCAGTAAAAAAAAATGTCATATTTTATATTTTTAATTAAGTATGCGACATCAAATGGTGTTATATGTAACTTACAATATCAAAAAGACATTTACAGCAATTATACAACAATACGTATATATAATAATAGTGTTATATACTAAGAAGTACGGACAAGACATGAATACGATACGAACACGCCGACACGTCAATTTTCAAAAAATACAAGAAATGACATGTGGAGAACACGTATGAAATATATAATTTTATATATTTATTATATGTTATATATATGAATATATCATTCAAAGATAATAAAAAAAGTAATAAGATGCTAATTCTTATAAATTAGATGATTTTTGTTTTATTATTGTATCTTAAATTGTTTTGTTTAAACTTATAATTAGTTTCACTTATATTTAATCGATAGACACGTGTGTCCTTTAAGTGTTCAAAAAGTGTCCGGATCTTTAAAAATAAGACACGTTTTGAAGAATGTCAGACACATGTCGGCTAAGTATCCAAAAAGTGCTGGTGTCCGACAAGGACATAATACAGATACATCACCTTCTTAGAAGTGTCCGTACTTCTTAGATTATATACAATCATATAAGAAGTGTCCGTTGAAAAGTAGCCGACACATATCCTATACCCTTGTTCGAGTATCGGGCAAAACACGAATATTTGATTTATTTTGAAAAGTCCGTATAACATAACCAGTGATTGTCATTGCAAACTTTCCAACCACTTTTCTAGCAGCGGCCGACAGTGATATAGTGGCAGTGGGGTAAAAATGAAAAAAAATCCTTCAAAATAATAATTTGCTCTTATCACCAAACAATTTTATTTATCATGTCCTTATCTCCATAAAAGATCAATCTTTAAACCTAATGCCATATGCTTATAGAAATAGACTTATCACCAATAAACTTTTTGTTATTTTTGTAAAGTGATTAACAAATAAAATTTTCACGGTCAATCCTAAGGGATGTAAATGACAAATTTAACTCCTCCTATGAATGCTAATTCCACCACATGGGATTTATAATCCCATGGGTCTCTTACTTATAATTTATGTAGGTCTCATTGGATTGCTAATATAAATCCCATGGGTCTCTTATAATTTATGTGGGTCACATTGGATTGCTAATCTAATCCTAAATGTGGCCTTTGTCTTGGATAATTATTTAGTATTCCTTAAACTTCATGTGGTATTGCTTACTTAGTATTTCTGTTGGCGCCAAATTCAAAATCACCAATTTGAAGGTGACATGTTGCCAAAATATGAAGAGGTGTGATCATCCAATTAAGAGAGCATATGGTGCGATTAGAGAGGAATAAATGTTGGGTAATAGAAGGTGTCACATGGCAGATCACAATTTCAGTAACATTTGAAGTTGAGGGGCAAAGCTAAAGGGCATAATCGTTTCAAGCAGTTATAAAAGATCGATTAAAGTTTTGGAATTCAAATTTAGAGTCAAAGGACGGAAAAATTTCATGAATGTAGCTATATTGATGAAGATCATGGAGGTCAAAAAGCAATTGCTAGCGAATTCAAAGTACATCTATAATTAGTCAAAGTGAAAAACAGAAAAAGCCCCCGAACAAATCAAACACTTATCTCTTGCTCTGCACTTACATTTTATAGGAGTAGATTTTAACTTAAAATCTGTAACTAGTTTCCACATTCGAAGTTGTCAGGACAATCAAGTTAATAACAAGTGTAATTGGATTATTCAATTAATCAGTTACTCAATTCCTGTCTCAATTTCTCCCCATTCCCTATTCTGTTTTAAATTATTGTCGCATTTAATTTTTCTTGTTCATTAATTTGTTCTCACTTAAACACAAATATTTAACTCCTCTTCATTGAAGCAAAAATAAAAAAATTTAAAAAAATACCTTCACAATCGCCTAGTCAGTTGTTTGGCTAAATTAATATCTGTAAGAGTTATTCAATCCTTGATGGCACGTGCAAATTTACATTTCTAACTTTCGAATTGCCAAAACGGTAACAATTTCAAAGCAATCACATAGCAAAAAATTTAGAGGTGATATTGACCCTTCTTTTAGATGATTAAGAGTTAAGGAGAATTTTATTATACACACCCTCGTACCATATACACTCTTAGTTATGCTATTTTTTTCTTTAATTATGACTTCTTCTTTTTTTAGATTATGACATTATTTTGAGATATTTAGTTATGACTTTTTTGAGTTTAATTATTATTTTATTTTATTTTATTAGTTATGACTTCTATAATTATAAGGTACATATAGTTCACACCCCTCAAAGGTATGTATCAGTCTTTTCTCTCACTTAATATATATGGCTATTTCTCATTTATTAAATGTACCACATATTAAAATATCTAATAACTTTTCACACGTCTCCAACCCAAATATTTATTGTGGAGATCACAATTAATATTTATATTCCAAAATTGATTTTAGAGACTTCATGCAAACTCCAACCACATTTCTATTCCTATCTCAATCACTATTCACATATTTTATTTAAAAAAAATAAAACTTAATTCCAATAAAAGTTATATCTTGGATATATTTATCATTTGTGAAAAAGTCACTTATTTCTAAAAATTCATCCATTTCTATTTTTTTATCCAATGATTAAAAAAATTTAGCTTTTATATCTAATTTAAATTATTATTTTCAACTTTTTTATTAATTATATCTTTATTTGTACCATTTTATAATGGTTACTAATTTGTAAAAATCACCTCTATATTTGAAAGTTATAGATATTTAAAAAAATATATGATTGATTGGTAAAATTTAAAAATAAAAAAAATGAAAATGAAAAAAGGGTATAATAAAGATAAATATAAAAATAAATCTCTAGATGCTCCATTCTAAAAAAAATAAAAATAAAAAGTTGAGTTTCACAGCTTGGTTGGGAGTCGCTCTAACGTGGACAGTCCGCCGTTTCCAGCCTGGTGGGGTGATAAAGTCATTGAAATGGTAATGGTTCCGACATGACATTATAATTTAAAAATAAACTCCATTAGAATTTAGAATCTCTCACTATTGCTCAAAGTGCGTTAATCCCTCTCTAAGGCTAACACCTGGCTCGACCATAGCGCATGCTACACACAAGGGAACCAGGAAGATAACAAACAAACAGACAACCAGCCGATCCCCATTTGCAGCAATCAAGACCCGGTATCATAAAAGACAACACAAACAACTATAAATATAAATATATGATTCCCAAATGCTTTTTATGATACCAAGAAATCAAACTATATTCATTCATGCACATCTGAAAAGCAAACAAGGAAATATTTACCAAAACCCATGTGAAGCAATAGAGCCAAGGATGCACAAATAATGGTGCAGATAATTTTAATTTGAAAAAAAAATATGGATTTTTTTGTTAGTCTTACCAGAGAGATGAAGATGGGCCGAGAGCTATGCTAACTCAGTTCTTTCCTTTGCCCTTGTGGTCTGAATGCCTTCCGCTATCGCCATAGCTGAGTTGCAAGCGGCCGTCAAGACCATGTGGGAACTGATGATGATGATGATGATGATGATGATTCTCCAAAGATGCAGCATTCGGCGCAGCGGTCCCGATGAAGAAGGGTACATGAACATTTACATTTGAATTTGATGTGTCTATAGGTGATGATGATGCTAACCTCTGAAGGTGAGGTAACAAAGATGGTGAATTGGACTGAAGGGTCCCCCTATTCATACCAGCAAGGCCGGCAGAGATTGTGAAGTTGAGGTTGTAATCACTTCCACTCCCACCACCAGCTGCTGCAGAAGAAGCTACTGGGAGGAAATGGTCTGGGGCAAAAGAGAAATGTTGCAGCTCTGGATGATGATGATGATCTCCTGCAACGCTGAATGGCGAAATCGTAGAATTTGCCAAGTAAATTTGTCCGGAAAACCCAGATGATGAGTTATGGTTTCGGGACGCCAATGATGATGGAGCAAGAAAACCAGAGGCATAGTAATCAATCGGGGTCTTTTGGAAGAAATTAGCCTCTCCACCACTAGGGTTTTGTTGAGCTGATCCATTGGGACTAGTGCTGCTGTTGCTATTCACATTGTTTATCCCACCAGTGAGCAATTCAGTGAATGAACTTTGAGAAATAGGGTTCACATTTGTTGGGTGATTGGCATTGGCCGCTCCAGATTCACTCTCTTTCTCCTTTTCTTTCTCTGCCCTCATTTGATTCCTTTCCCTCGCCCGCTCTCGAGCTTTTACGCGACTTTCAGACCGCGATAGAGACAATCCCGAGCCCTTACTAGTCTCCGAAGTGCTACTACAACCCGATTTCGACAAAGAAACATGTTGTTGATGCTGATTGTGATTCGGATCACCATCCAATTCCATCTCAGCAGAATCATCAAGTCCTTGTTCTCTGGACCGCTTTTCGTCGCTCAGCTGCTTGGGCGTGTTGGGAAGTGAAGCTTTGATACAAGGCAGTTCATCAATGGACTTTGCTGCAGCTTTAAGAAGCCACTCAACAGCCTTGCTGGGCTGATCGACACCAAGACGATCTTGAAGATCATAAAACTGAATAGCAGTGGTAACCGAGAGACGAACACGACGGTCTCGAAGCCCTTTCGAGGTCAAAACCTTGCTGTGTCGATCTTTCCCACCAGTTGCCCTAGAAACCCTAACAATCCGCGACGATGGCCACCCACAAATTAGCCTACCAAACCCACCAATGTCACCATTTCCTCCTCCACCCCTTTTGGGTTCTTCTCCATCTTCATCAACATCTGGGTATTGTTGCTCTCTCCCCCTTTTCCCTATACCGTTGCCGATCCTGGGAAACTTACATCCCTGCGTTTGAATCTCGTCCAGCTCCATAAACTGAAACACCCCCCTTTAGCTTTCTTTCATATCCTCCTTCCCCACTCCACTTCTAGAGAGAGAAAGAGAGAGGGTCTATATATTTTAAAATTAGGGTTTGGAGAAAGAAAAGTTTATTTGCAGAGTGCAGGTGTGGTTGTCCTTTGCATTGATGACGATCATACACACTACTTTGGCTTTCGGCTTCGATATATCACGTTCGGTCGCAGGCTCGATTGAAGCTTTTTGCAGTGCTTTCAAAAACGGAAAGGAAAGAAAAGCATCTGAATTTGCTCAGACTCTCTCTCTCTCTCTCTCAGAGCCTGGGAAGGTTCAAAATAAATAAATAAATAAAGCATGAGATGATGAGAAAACGTACACTGCTTTTACACTATTATAACTAGCAACCATGAGAAAAATGTTTGGGGCCTTCATTTCTGTGACTCAAATGGTTTAAAATTGTCAAAACGACGTTGTTTTGGCAATTTTGATATTGTTTTGTACTCAAAACGACATCGTTTTGATAAATTCGAGCTATTTAAGCCACAGAAATTAGGGCCGTCTACCATTGTCGAATGAAATGTCTGCCTCTTGTGTGGTTGTGTATCCCTTTGATCTGATCTGTAACCCTTTTTCTGCTTCAAATACAAGCTGGCAGTTGATCTAAAAAAAATCTATGAAGCAATAATTGCGCATAAGACTCCAAGTCTGTGACTTTAAGCTTTGTATTTAAAGGCTCCGCTGACCCTACAAAATTACAGACATTGCCAAATAATGAACCATAAACATTTATGTCAGTGTGTAGAGAGAGGAGAGGACCGATTGTTTATTCATAAGATGCAATTACACCATAAAAAACAGATCTGTGTTGTGTTTCAACTACTGCCAAAAAAAAGAAGAAAAAAAAAAAAAGGAAATTTGCAGCTCAATTTCTATGTTTTACACAATCAAAGCTCATGGTTTCAAATGCTAAAAGTGTCCTTGAAAGTGTCAATAAATCCCAAACAAAGGATCAAAATTTCAGCACTTTTTGAAAAATCTCCATTGCAAAAGCTTCAAAGAAGGCCTACTTTTTCGAAGTCTGTAACGTAAATTTTCTTCCTCGAGCTTCAAAGTCAGCTCTTTCTCTCTCAAAACCCCTCAAAATGCTCAAACACCCAAAAAAGAAAAAAAAAATAGAGAGAAGAGCTATGAGTGTACTTTTTTTATATCTTTCCCTCGCTGTGGCAGTTTCATTGAGCTTGGTTTTGTGTTTCTTATTTCTCGGAACGGCTATGCTAAAGAGCTCTAATTAGAGTTGCTTTTCAGCAGCTCTAATTAGCTGTCACAGTTAAAAAAAAAATATATATATATATAGAGGAGCCAAAAGACAAAATAAGATGAAGAAAAAGACAATTTAATGCCATTTTAGAGCTTAACTTTTAGAGCTCTCACTCATTTCTCTTCTCGGAATTTCAAATTTTTTTTTTTTTTTTTTGGAGAAAGAAAATTTTTTTTTTTGGTACATCGGAAATTATTTGGAGAAAGAAATTGAGGTATACGATTGCTAGGGTTGTTCGTATACCGGGAAATTATCTGAGTTTTCAGCAATATACAAAATCAGAGAGATGTGGAGAGAGAGAGAGAGAGAGCGCTCGGCTTTCAAGAGGCATTTCCCAAAATAAGCCTAAACAGTGAGGGAATTCCCAAACTAAGTCTATTTTTCAAAGAATTCCCAAAATAGGCTAAATCGCGGTTCCAAATCGCGAGTTCAACACTTTTTGCCCCGCAGTTGCCAAATCTTGAACTCGCTGTTACAAAGTGCGAGTTTACTTAAGAACTCGTGGTTACAAACCGCGAGTTTAATTAAATTTTTTACCCTTTCATTCCGAGCACGAGTTCATCCCAAAATTCGTTCTGAACTCGCGTTTCCAAAACACGATTTCATTTTGGTTTAAACTCGCAGTTTGTAAACGCGATTTCATCAAAAAAAAATTTTCTTTGAACTCGCAGTTTGTAAACGCGATTTCATAAAAATTTATTTTTCTTCTGAACTCGCTTTTTCTAACCGCGAGTTTAAGTGAAGTTTCATTTTTAACATAAATTTTTTTGTTTTACTTTGTTTTAAGTGAAATTTTTTTTTTTTTTTCTCTGTTGTCATTATTTTGGTGATAATGTATTTCAGAATAAATTTTTACGTTAAAATTATTTTACTAAAACTGTTCTCATGTTAATTTATTTTGTCTTTTATTTTGGGTTAGAATGTGTAATGTAGCATTTTTTTTTGGTTTGACTAAAGTAAATTTATTTTGTTGTTCTTGTGTTTGTTTTAGGTTAAAATTTTTTTTCTTCTGAACTCGCTTTTTCTAACCACGAGTTTAAGTGAAGTTTTATTTTTAACATAAATTTTTTTGTTTTACTTTGTTTTAAGTGAAATTTTTTTTTTTTTTCTCTGTTGTCATTATTTTGGTGATAATGTATTTCAGAATAAATTTTTACGTTAAAATTATTTTACTAAAACTGTTCTCATGTTAATTTATTTTGTCTTTTATTTTGGGTTAGAATGTGTAATGTAGCATTTTTTTTTGGTTTGACTAAAGTAAATTTATTTTGTTGTTCTTGTGTTTGTTTTAGGTTAAAATTTTTTTTCTTCTGAACTCGCTTTTTCTAACCGCGAGTTTAAGTGAAGTTTTATTTTTAACATAAATTTTTTTGTTTTACTTTGTTTTAAGTGAAATTTTTTTTTTTTTTTTTCTCTGTTGTCATTATTTTGGTGATAATGTATTTCAGAATAAATTTTTAGGTTAAAATTATTTTACTAAAACTGTTCTCATGTTAATTTATTTTGTCTTTTATTTTGGGTTAGAATGTGTAATGCAGCATTTTTTTTTGGTTTGACTAAAGTAAATTTATTTTGTTGTTCTTGTGTTTGTTTTAGGTTAGAAGGTGATAATATAATTCATAAATTTCTTTTCGCTTTACTAAAGCCATTTTCATGGGAAGTTTTTTATTTTTTATTTCTTTTCTGTTGTATTTGTTTTAGGTTAGAATGTGTTATTTAGAAATTTGTTTTGGCTTTACTAAAGTCGTTTTCATGTAAATAATAATTTTTTTTTCTGTTGTCTTTGTTTTGGGTTAGAAGGTGATAATGTAATTCATAAATTTATTTTCGCTTTACTAAAGCCATTTTCATGTAAAGTTTTTTAATTTTTATTGTTTCTGTTGTCTTCGTTTTGGGTTAGAATGTGTTATTCAGAAATTTGTTTTGGCTTTACTAAAGCCGTTTTCATTTAAATAATTTTTTTTTTCCTGTTGTCTTTGTTTTAGGTTAGAAGGTGATAATGTAATTCATAAAACCTTGAAGAAAAAACACATAAGTAGTACAGACATAAGTAGTACAGACATAAGTCTCGGACAAGAATACATTGTGGACACCATGAACTTAACACACAATACGTAGATAAACATAAAAAAAGACAGACAAATATTAGGTAGACAATCTGACAAACTCATTACGGAAACACTTACTCTAACACAGACATTACAAATGAATGCATGACCTAATATTGCCAAAGTGTAGACATTAACACCTAATTCGCGCTTAAATCGGTAGGTGGCTCAGAGTCTGAACAATCCGAAAGCTCAGCGTCAGAGACAAGCTGAGGATCCTCCATGATAGCCTTGATAGCCGCATCATTTGGTTCTGTTTTGTTCTTCTGGGCATCCTTCTTAACTATGAGTAGCTGCATATCGCGGGCCAACCTACGACCCATTTGAGAAATCTCACGTTGTAGTCTTTGACATAGTCGATCAACATTATCAGGATCTTCTTTTTGGATCTCAACAGAACGTGCTTTTGGCACCTTCAGTCGTCTTTCCCGACATAACCTTTCATTTTGCACTCGCTCTATAAATAGTGCGGGCCACTTCAGAAGTCTAGCATTTGCATAACCATATCCTGTTTGATTCTCTGATGGCTCCTCCACCAAACCACATGGATCTCGATAGTACTTGGGCATGACAAAATGTCGCTTCCCAAACCTATCATGATAAGCACAAGAGGCATCTAACAAAGGAAATGGTGTTTCATCTTCAGCATCGCCACTTCCCCTCCCCCCTCCTGGTCGTGAACTTTCACCCCTTTGCAAGTTCCTACCACCTCTGCGATTCCCACCACTCCCTCCCATGAACCATGTAGCCATGCTAATTTTTTTAAAGCAAATAAATGATAATTTCGTAGGGCGAAATGAGTTGTAAGGTTGTGTCTTCACCTTTACTCGTTTATATAGTTGGTTATGAACGACTTTAGAAAGATGCCTCTGCATGACAATCCCACATAAATGAACAATGTATGAGTTGTCAGTACATTGAAAAAACAGAGAAAAGCAAATACTCTGTACGAAGTCACATGACTTTATGAATTCACAGTTGCCATGTGACTTTCTGAATTCACAAATCAGTGAATTCACTGTTGCCATGTGACTTTCTGAATTGAGAATCCCACATATATTAATAAGAAATGAGTTGTCATTGTAATAAAAAAATCGATTAGAAAATCGAGAAAACCAAAGTCTGTGCACCAAGTCACATGTCTTGACAATCCATCTGCATATACCAACAAAATAAGGGCATGCTCACGGACGGTAAATCAGTGAATTCACTGTAGCCATGTGACTTTCTTAATTGAGATTCCCATATATATGAAAATGGTGTTGAGTTGTCATTGTAATAAAAAAATCGATTAGAAAATCGAGAAAACCAAAGTCTGTGCACCAAGTCACATGTCTTGACAATCCATCTGCATATACCAACAAAATAAGGGCATGCTCACTGACGGTAAATCAGTGAATTCACTGTAGCCATGTGACTTTCTAAATTGAGATTCCCATATATATGAAAATGGTGTTGAGTTGTCATTGTAATAAAAAAATCGA
Source organism: Camellia granthamiana (assembly GCA_036172215.1). NCBI lineage: Eukaryota > Viridiplantae > Streptophyta > Magnoliopsida > Ericales > Theaceae > Camellia > Camellia granthamiana. The sequence continues at coordinate 22,189,510 of CM069909.1, read as the reverse complement.
TTAGAAAATCGAGAAAACCAAAGTCTGTGCACCAAGTCACATGTCTTGACAATCCATCCGCATATACCGACAAAATAAGGGCATGCTCACTGACGGTAAATTAGTGAATTCATTGTTGCCATGTGACTTTCTGAATTGAGATTCCCACATATATCAAATTGGTGTTGAGTTGTCATTGTAATTAAAAAATTGAGCAACAAATTGAGAAAACCAAAGTCTGTGCACCAAGTCACATGACTTGACAATCCACCTGCATATACCGACAAAATAAGGGCATGCTCACTGTAAGGTAAATCAGTGAATTCACTGTTGCCATGTGACTTTCTGAATTGAGAATCCCACATACATGAAATTGGTGTTAAGGTAAATCTGTTTGTGTATAATTAATTGTAAATAGTGATTTTGATAAGCAAATCAAGTAAAACCAATGGGGTTTTAAATTTAGTTCCCCAACTGGACCAACCACTTGGCTTTGAGCTTGTTTGTCTAGCCCCCCAAGTTTAGTTATCTGTCAACCCCCCATTCCTGAACAGAGTCATCATTTTGACTGGACTTCCAGGAATTGGAAGGCGACCCTTTCTTCTTTCCCGATGGAAATTGAAATTCTTTATGTACAAGATCCCTATTTCACAAGTCGTAGTTAAGGGAAGCTTTTAACCGAGCTACCTGTTCTGTTTTATGTGTTGTTCAAGGCGGTTGTTCGTTTGTATGAACTTTATTTAGTTCCCCAACTGGACCAACCATTGGCTTTGAGCTTGTTTGTCCACCCCCCCCCCCAAGTTTAGTTATATGTCAACCCCCCATTCGTTAACAGAGTCATCATTTTGACCGGACTTCCAGGAATTGGAAGGCGACCATTTCTTCTTTCTCGAGCTACCTGTTATGTTTTATGTGTTTTAACTATTCACATAATTCAACATACATTAATCCATTCGTGAATCCAGAACATTCCTTAACTCATTGCAATTCAATAAAGAAAGTCATGAACTAATAAATGTGCAGTTATAAATGTAGTTATTTCATAAACTTCAAGTTCATAAAACAAATACTTGAAATACATCCGTACGTTAGATGAACAACAACATTGTGTCACACTCATGTAACGAAGATATGAGACAACATACAAACATATATGAAAGATAAAGGTGTTTGATTTCTCATTCCTCATCTGACATGTAGTAGTCAGAGAGATATTTTTCATTATTTAAGACATTATTTCGCTCAATCATTGTGAAATCTCTGTTGCTTGCTTCTGCCATTTCGGTGGCTAACTGAAGCATGAAATGTCGACATCTCCGCATCAACATTCTGTTGTTCTCCTTCTTAATTCTGGTAACTGCTTTTTCATAGTCACTCACATTTCGTCTAGCCATGGTCAATGAACGACGATGAGGTACCGGTGCCCCAACATTACGTAGATCATTAAACAATCCTTCTTGCTCCGTTACCCTGAACGCCCACTCAGCTCGGATACCAGCATAATAATCCTTCGGACTCGAGTACTTTTCGCTCTTGTAGTCATAAGTAAATGGAGGTAGCAGCCACACTTTCGGATTTCTTTGCTGGCGTGAACTTCCTGCACCTCTTGAAGACATTGTTCATAAAATAAACAAACAAATAATAATAGTAATTGTAGACTGGGGGTGTCGCTATTTATAGACATCATACTGAGGGTTAAGTAGAGATGATCTAGTGACAATAATGCATGCTGGGGCACTGTGGAACAAGTGATACCCGTGATATTATTTTTTAGCTTTTCATTTCATGCAATACTGAGTACCCGTGACTTTGTGTACCTTTGATGTAGTCACGGACGTGTTTGTCAAATAACTTCATAATTGTAGGCCAAATGATGACAATGCAATCCCTTCATATTGGAGCAGTGAGTTGTCAAATAAAACAACATGCAGTGAGTTGTCAAATAAAACAACATGCAGTGAGTTGTCACATCGCTACATGAAACTATTTTTTCATACTTACTTTTGCCATACAGTAAGTAGTCACTTGGAATTGACGATTTCAGTACAAAGTGGTGTTTTTAAAAAATTATAATTTAAATGCTTAAATTTTTAATAGGTTTTAAAGTAATATTCTTCATGTCATTTTCTCCTCTTTGCATTTTTTGCTTTATTCGGTAAATTACACTTTACTCCTTTAGTCCATCACATAATTGTTTATGAACACTATTGCCATGTGATCGTATTGATGTGACTTATATGAACTCTGAAATGTGATAACAAAAAATAAAGCATTTACTTGCGCTGCAGAAAGTCACATGCATCACGAAATGTGAGGAAAAAAGTGACAAACTATATAAGCATGGCAAAGTCAGAAAGTCACATGCATTAATGCATCACTGCATAAAGTGGCTTGCATCACTGCATCACTGCACAAAGTCAGATGCATCACTGCATCGCTGCACAAAGTGACATAGCATCTGAGGAAAAAATAAAGCATCGAAATTATTACACCGGTTCAAGTAATTGGTGAGCATCACTGACAAATATTGGACGTATCAGTGCGCCGAACTACATTTTATTATTGTACCATACCTACTGTGCCATTGTGAATTATGCAATCCATTACAATTTTGAGGGGGTGTCATAACAAAATAACAACTAATTAATAAATATGTCAATACACGTAAAAAGTAAACAAATTTCTGAAACATAATATGATAAAATTAAAAATATTTTAAAGATTTTTAAATTGTAATTTCACATTTATTTTTTTAAAAAAATTTCAGGCACAGAAATTTGACTAATTCAGACGTTTAGTCGGTTAATCAACTTGGTTTTTATTTTATTATTTTTTTTAGGTTTTTACTTTTTGTTTTGGAATAACAATAAATTATACAATTCATAAAAGTCGAAGTGACAACTCCTATCAAGTTGATGGATGGTTGTTCAGGTCATAAAAGTTGACGTGACAACTCTGATGCATAGTTCTTTACAATACTTTCATACATACAACTACCATGTGTATATATGGTATAAATATCGCATCATACCACAACAAAAGTTTTACAGCTATTTCGAGCAATATCATCATGAAATATACGGTGGTTGATCTATATTCAGCAATGGGTCGCTATTGGGTTGCAGATGGAGATGAATTTGAATACCCAATGAATCCAAATTTGCGTTACTCACGTGCCACCGTCAATACCATGAGAGCTGAGTGGGAATTTCGCAAAACTCGAGCAAACGTTCTCGTTGAGCTGTGTCGTGAAGTTAATCTTAAATTTCCTCGTCGGTTAGCCATGCGTATGGCAACTGACACTCCCCAGTTGTTGCAAAAGGCATTGCATCGTATCCGCGACGAGGTTAATCGCATGACCCAACGTTTGCAAAGGTCCGAACTAATGAAGACCGCAAATGAGCGTGCCGAAGATGGGTTAATGGATGATGCACACCAGTACTACGCCTGGAGCATGGATGTTATGTATGAATCTGATATTGAGATGTCAGATGATGATGATAATGAATGAAATTGTTTGGATGAACGCCCAAACCATTTCTGTAATTCATGCAATTTGTAATGCTTGTCCACCACTTATCAATGAAGGGAGATATTTCAATTGTTTTCGGATATTTCTTGTCATTCTACCTTTGCTTTCTCTCCGTTATTATTATTTTGAAGAACGCTACTTCAACTAGACTTTCATTATTTCATGCATTATTGATGTGGAATATAATAATGATACTTAATGAAGTACATGTTCATATAACAAATTGTTCAAATACTTGTTTGGTTATCATTGGTTTGTACATGAAAAGAAGACAGTGAATGCAATCACTCAGAAAAGTGAAAGAAAAGAGAAAACAAAATTATGTGCGTGTTTACATATTTATTTTGTTTCCTTTTTGTTTTCGTTTTCATTTTTATGGAAATCATCAAAACAAGTAAGAATAACAAAATTGTAAAATTATATTTTCCGAATAAATAAGTAAGCTACATTTACATCATCTGTACAAGTTTGATATACAAAAACTATAACAAAATGTATAAATAAAATAAACTGTACACTCCACATCACACCCGCTAATGCCCTAACCTGCCCCCAGTCCCACAACCCCGACCGTGGACCTCCCTTCTCGGTCTCCTGCGGTAGACTCTCTGAATATCTGGCTCCCCCAATCGGAAATGCGTATCGTGTGGACCCTGTGACTGTGACCCCCCATCTACTGCATGTGCTGCCCCTGATCCTGTCTATGGCAGAAGATCGGATACTGCTGTGAGCTGTGAAACTCCAACATCTGGTGCAACTGTATCACGATCTGCAGCTGGAGCTCGACCTCTGCCTCTGCCCGCACCACGACCTCTGCCGCGACGTCCGCCACGACGAACACCTCGACCTCTCCCGCGCCCTCTGGGAGGGGGCTCAATATGGCCTTCAGCATCAACGTCGGAGATGCCAGTGAGAACTGCATCATGTGTACTCATGGTCGCGGTGGAACTGTCTGGTGGTGGTAACTGGGTGGGTGGGGTAAGAACGTCATGCATGTATGGGGGCGGTGTCCAATCAGGGTCAGGCATATAAGGTATGCCAGTATGCTGCGTATGAAGTACGCCGAGGGAATCTGCAGATATCAATGGGGTAGTATGTGGTGGGGTGACTGATGTCGAAGGAACTGATGTGGCAGGCGCTGAAATGGAAGGCGCTGACGTGGACGGCGCTGATGTGTCTGGAGCAGCTGCTAAAGTGTGTACACCGTAGTGGCCGAAATGCAAACGATCTCCCCGATGGGCAAGCTGGAATGCCTGGTACAATAACTCCCGGATCTCTGCAACGGCCTCCAAGGCATGCTGTCCGTCACGTCTCAAATGGGCGTCCTCAGCCAAGTGAAACACCCTCCCAGATCCAGCCACCTGAACAGACATGCAGACGTATTATTAGGCTACAGTTGACTGAAAGTAAAGCAAGTATGATTTTAATAATTATCTGACACATAATATGATACTCACCAATGCCTCAAGATAAGGGCCAACTCCCTGATATCCAGACTCAGACACGTGGCTCGGATTCCCGACTAGTAGGTGTGTATGTCGCCGATACCACAACATGTAAGGGTCGGAAGAGGGGAGCACCTCATCGCTGTAGTCAGCCTGTACAATACTGTCCCGGCGGCCATCCCACAACTGTATGTATGGCATATAAAACAGATGCCAGTCAGTGCCAGCTCGGCCACGCCTATCAGTGACGTGCAACTGCCACTCAGTGTCGAACCGATCCGGCACGGACTGCACCCGACCAAACTGACGGAGGACACGATGGGGGAGATGCCACTCAACCACGTCAAAACAAATAAGTGGCACTCTCGCCATCCATATCTCCTGACCCAGTCGGCAGTAGTCGGGGAGCGTATCGAGGACCCCAGCATAAGGCTGCCAGATAAACTACAATGACGACAAATAAATTAAATTTTGCTCCTGAACTCAAAACATATATAATGAATAAGACAACTAAAACGCAATCAAAAAATTTCATACCTCTCCCTCAATCATCCGGTCCAGCTGGTCTCTATAAACTACCACTACGTGGGTCGAGACGACCTCATGGCCCATGTCAACCCTCCACCGGCTACCTCGCGGTCCGGTGGGCATCTGCATGTCCCCCTCACCCATAGGAAGCTCACCAGGACCAACCTCTTGCCGCCTAGACGGGGCAATGCGAATCAATCTCTCCCATGCCCAAATCTGCAATTTGAACACAATTACAATACTGATATATGACATACAATATGAATTGACATGTAATAAAATTGTTACTAACCTGTAGCAACACAAGTGGTCCTCCAATCTCCCTCGTACCCACCTGCGCTGCTCTACATAGCATCCTATACAACCATGCCAGAGCCGCGCTACCCCAGCTGTACTGCCCAATCTCCTCAATGTCTCTCAGCAATGGCAAGTACATCAGCTTGACTAGGTTCTGTGACTTATCAGGGAGAAGTACCCCCCCAATAAGCCACAGAATATATGCTCGGGTATGCTGCTGTACCAACTCATCTGGAGCATGCTCTGGAAGATGAGCAAAGTGCTCCGCCAACCACCTGACCCTCAGTCTACCTGCCTGTAAATCTGCTGGTGTGGGTGCTACTCCCAATAGCTCAGCACATAGGGCTACCCACTGCTCCATCGCGATAGATGGGTCAACTCCTGTAACTGCTCGGCCATCAATCCGAAGACCATATAGGACAGATACGTCCTGCAACGTGACGGTGGCCTCCCCGATCGGAAAATGGAATGTATGAGTCTCTGTGCGCCACCTCTCGACGAGAGCAGTGATGAGTGGGTGGTCCAGTCGAATGTGCCCGATACGATACACACCATAGAATCCCGCGCGTAATAGATACTGCAAGACTCTATGGTCCAACGGATGGTCCCACAATCCACCATCTGCCCGACGGCATGTCAACACTGTGCGTGCCTCATCCTGCACAAAAGAATTATCAGTTTAAATACTCACATTATCCCCAAATATACAACAAAATGCAAGGTATTTTAATTGTAGGCGTAAAGTCCAACAAACGTTATTGCATACCGGACGATCCCACATACTGTCAGCCCGATGTGCCTGTCTGAACAATGGAACCTCCTCAGGTAGATGTGTCATGAAGCCTGTAGTTAACGATGTCAAATACAATGAAGTAAATGTTATGGGTTCGAGAAAAGATAAATTTATGTGCCACTTACACGAAGGCAATTCCAAATTAATGATTACATTTATGGCATATTTGACAAAACTTAAATATTCATTTTGTAATGCTACAAGTTTGAATAAATTATAAATTTTGCAAAATACATATAAAATTTTGTAATTGTGAACAATGAGTAAAATTTTAATTTATAATAGGTTAATTTTTTATAATAGGTTAATTTTGTTAATAGGTTAATTTTTTAAAATTCCAATTTTGTAATTTTTTTAATTTATATAGCATTCGATATTAAATATATTCAAAAATATGAATTTTTGAAATGATAGAAGAACTACGCGATTAAGTATAGAAGCTTGTAATACACATTTCGAATCAAGTAGACGGTGAAAAACTAGTACACATTTTCAATAAATTATACAAGTTTGCATAAATTAGACACATTTGTAATTTTGCATTACACAATTTTCAATCAAGTACACATTTTGTAATACACATTCAAAATAGATAGGTAAAGAAATAATTGAAAAAAACATAATTAAATAATCTATTACAAATGACGAATTTCAAAATGATATATTACAACATGTAAGTATTACAGTCTTCATCGACCAAGTCGCGCCGGACATGTTCGCCTGTCATGACCTGTCTGGTGGCACTCACTGCAACGAGCTGTCAAACGCCTGTCTGATATATCCATCTCATTCGGAATACGAGCCATAGATGTACGACCCCGTTTTACTTCTCGCAGACGAAGGTCATTAGGCAATAAGGTCCACTGCGGATCATCCCAATAATCTTGATGCGGTATTGGATTGAATTTTGTTTCCCAAACTCTCATGTATACAGGAAGCCTATATACTGGATCAACGTACTGGAATGGATTGTCACCGCATTCAGACATTACAGCGAGCATATGGGAACATGGATAGTGTCTTATCTCATATTTTCCACAACTGCACGTGGGTTGATTCATCCGCACAACCTGTCTATTGCGACCTCGTCCACGGCGAAAAGATGTTTGCACCTCAAATACACGGCGGGGCCTATAAGACAATATTGATACAAAGTAATGAAGTTCATGTTTTTAGGTGTAATTAACTTCACAACATAATAATAATAATTTGTTCACATTACAAACTAACCTGTCATACGATATCAACGTGAAACTATTTCCCCTTGCGATACCCTCCTCCATAGTTCTTTGCATCTCTCTAGGGTATTGGAACTCATTGCGTACATCAGTTTCAGCTTGGGCTCCCATCTCGTCAAAATATTTGACGAGTCGTCGAAATGTAAATTCAACCATAGCTGAAATAGGTAAGTTCCTTGCACCTTTCAAGACGCTATTGAAGCACTCTGCATCATTACTGGTCAATACCCCCCAGCGATATCCACCGTCATATGCAAGGGCCCAATCCTCAGGATTCATCTTGCGGACCCAACTGATGGCTTCTTGGTTAATAGCCTGTATCTGCTCTAAGTAACCATTACACTTTCGTCGTTGATCAGCACTCCCTGCTTTCCACAGAAGTTGTTTGAGCTCCTTATTTCTGAACTGTGTGTTAAAGTTACTGCAAACATGTCGAAGGCAGTGCCGATGATATCCAACAAATTGGAGCGAAGGATTCAGCCAATGCCGCCTCACAGCAGCTAAAATACTCTCAGCTCGATCAGATATCAAAGTCACTCCCTGTCGGTCCATGACAATATGTTCCTTGATATTTTGAATGAAGAACGACCAAGACTCCAAACTCTCCCTATCGACAACAGCGAATGCAAGCGGTAATATTTTGCTATTGGCAGTGACAATCGTTGCTACCAGTAACACACCAGTGTATTTACCGTATAGGAATGTACCATCTATAGTTATCACAGGCCTACAATAGCTAAAGCCATCGATGACGGGTTTGAAAGACCAGAAAACAAAGTGGAAGACGGGCATACTGGTTGTATGCCCGGTATATCTATGCTTCCATGTCACGATGGTGCCAGGATTAGATGTCTGTAATGCATGCATGAATTTAGGCAACTGTCTATATGATTCATCCCAATCACCGAATACCATTTTAATTGCCTTTGCCCTTGCATGCCACGCCTTCTTGTATGATACACTATAGTTCATGGTCTTTTTGACATCTTCGATGACATTCTTAATTGGCATATCAGGTTCATTCTGCATACAACAATCAAATATGAGTTGGATTATCTGGATGTGAACACTATAAACAAACAAATATGTATATATATGTAAACATTTATTTTTTATACTAACCGCAACTTGTCCCAAAATATGAGAAGCAATGTAACTGGAGCTAATATTAGTGTGGTCCCTGTTCATTCGTGGGTATAAACAATGGTGAGGACCCCTGTACTGCTTAATTTCAAAAAGACCATGTTTCCTACTAAGAGATGCACGCAACCACCAACTGCAGTCGTGCTTGCAAGCAGACACCCACAGGTCTCGCTTGGAGGTTACGACCTTATACTCTCGATTATTTGTTGCATGGTACAATTTCACAGCATGTAGAAGTTGCTTCTTATCAACAAAAACCATTCCTCTGTCCAACTGTGGATTTTCAGCGCTCCAGATCCGGTTACGGGGAACGACATCACGGGTACTAATGTCAAAATCACCACCCATGTGAATGTTGTCATAGAAAGGGATTTCAACTCTAGGTGGAATGGGGGCATTTTCAACGTCAACCGGAGCCTGGGCATCATATTCTTCATCATCATCATCATCTGATCCGCCTAATACATTTTCTTCATCACACATTTCATTGTCATCATCGTTTAGGGCGGCATCGGGACCGTACATGTCACTGTCAGCAAACTGCACCTCATTCACTGTTTCAGCCATATTACCAGCAACTTCAACCGGAGTGGTATGATGGCTGCATGTGGGCACATCTTGTGTATTATTGTCAAATTCATAACCATATCGACCATGTGAACTTGATTCTACACCATGGCCCTGAAATGACTGTTGTGTGTAGCCCAGTGGATAACATTGATCTGAGTCATACATAGGAGACTGAAACGCTGTTGTGTCAATCCCATGCGTCAGTAATGTAGTGAACGGACGAGAATCCATCTGTGTCATGTTCGGGATATTCTGTACAATCTCTTTCTCAATGTAGACTTCCAAACAATTTGGCGCTTGAAAATTTGCACCGATACTTAATACGGTGTTCAACGCCTCATCGTCATTGATCGGTAATATCTTGTATTTGCTGTGTTGTTGCCACTGGCGATAAGGATATCTACATTTGAAGGTTAATCGGACACTTTCCCCGTAACTTGCCACCTTTGACGTAAACATCTCCTCTAAATTGCTAAGCGTGGTGCCAATTTGCACCGCATATATCCCTTTCGGCTCAGCATCATATGATACGCCTTCATCGGGATCCCGAATTATGTTTCCCCCCCAGTAGAAAATAATTGGAACAGTGTCCATATACTTGCTTCAATTAAGACAAAAAACATTAAAATAGCAACAATATACTTATATCTCCTTGTACTTGTAAAATAATTATATGAAATTCTACTCATTCAATTACAATGACTTGTGACGCAAAAACTTTATTTAAGTAATCATCAATTATAATCCAACAATCATTATTGATTTTTTAATTAAGATATGAGTTAAAATAATGATAATGCTTTAGATTTGTTAACTTTTTAAGAAAAACATCTTACAACACATACAAAATTAACATCATACTCTTCTGTTATACTTTTTACATTACTTAATTGTTGAGATCATAATAAATTGTTTGCCTTGTTATGTTTCAAAATGTTAAAATGTTAGTGTTCATTGGATGTCTTATGTTTCTATTAGATATTGATATTTGGACTGTTGGATTTTGTTGGTTATATTATGTTTTTGTTGGATATTTAGGTTGTGTTTGGATCATGAATTTGTGTAAAGATTTGTAGAAAGAAAAGAAAAAAAAGATGGAAAAATTGAATGCAACATGCTTAGTCTGTCATTGTCGCCCCAATTCCTTTTGCACCTAAAAAAACACTAGGAAGCATGCCTTATTGGACTATTGTATAGTTGCCCAAACTGTGCTCTCTTCAACTGCTATCAAAAACCTTTCCCTCTCTCTTTTGGCATGTTTCGAATTATGTATTTTAAATGGCTGTTTTTTTTTTTTTTTTTTTTTTTTCTGAAGTCCACAGAAATCAAAGAACTTATTTAAATTCTGTTTTGAATTTTCTTTTTTTCATTTTTTATTCAATTCTTGAAGAAAAAAATAATAATAAGAGGGAATCGGATGAATTTTCATTCTTGTTTCTTGTTTTCTACAACTCTTGACAACAAAAAATAAAGTTAAATTACACTCAAAATATTTAGAAAAAATAAAAATTAGCATCTTATTTTCGATATAATTATACTTCTTTTTAAATATGTTTAAAGGGATTAAAACTAATGCAAATGACAAGTAAATACTGAAATAAATATCAAGAGTGGGAAACACATATCAGTGGATGAAAAAGCTGTGAAAAAGATCAAAATATCACTGAGTGCATGCTTTGAGTTTGGGTATTCTGATGCTATGGATCAGTGGGTGAAAAACCTACGGAACAGAATAAAAAAATCAAGAGGGCATGCTGTTCAACAATGCTGGGTAGTCTGAATTTTCATGATTAACGACATCGTTTTGAGACATTCGAGCCACACAAATTTGAGCTACCAAGCATTTTTCTTAGATGTTTTTGCTTTGGGTTGTGTGGAACAGAAGAGTGCAGTACAGCATGGGGGCTTCTGCCGTGGGTTGTGTGGGTTGATTTGTGGGATTCATGTATTTTATTTGTTGAGTTCAGTTCTTAAATTTTTTTTTTTTCTTGATTTTGTCTTCTATTTTTGTTTAAAAAAAAAAAAAAATTTTGTCAACTCAAGGGATTGGTTATAGGGATGGGAGTAACAATGGTAGAGGTAATTTGTATTTTTCGAATCTCTCTAGATATATGTTATCTTCCTGTATTTTTAATTTAATACTGCTAATGAAATTTTTCTTAGCTGATAAAATATATATATATATTGAAATAAATAAATATAAATATACATTAATATTATTTTTTCATTCATATAAGTAACGAATTTTTGATGAAAAATGAACTAATTGTTATGTGAATTAAAATCTCAAGGGAATCTATTGTTATTATGTCAAAAGTATGAGATTAATTATATTTTCTTCAACAAAAAAATAATAATAATAATTTACCCTTAAAAAAATTGTTTTGATTTTTATATATTTTTTATTGCAACATGGTTTAGCTACTCTATGCTGTACTCTAATGCCACTACTACCAATCTTCTTTTGTTTTTCCCCTTTCAGTAATGACCTATTGTGCTTAATGATCTAAATCAATATTTCTCTTTTTCATTTTTTTTCCATTTTATAAATAAAAAATTTTCATTTCACTGTAGGATAACTAAAAAAATTTCAAAAATTATCGAGAATGACTCTTCAAACATAATTCCTAAATAATTTTTTTGTTTTTTTTATATCAAATGTTTTCATAATAGCATTTTCCATGACGACTTGAAAAGCCTCTTTTCGCAAAGAGGTAAAAAGTAAATTTTTGACTTCTAATGTTTATATTCGACTCGACCTCTAATGTTTATATCAATTTTTTTGTGAATCACTTTTAAAAAGTCATTTATTTATATCAAATTTATAAAAGGGAATGTCATGAAATTTAAGGAGGAAAAACTCGAAAATGAAATTCAATCGTAAATGGGACATGAAATTCAAGTAAACTAAAATTTTACTTAGTTAAACCAATTTTACTTATCGTAGTGGCATGTGGCATCAATTTTACAAACCGATTAGATTTGAATTCTTTTTTTTCTTTTTTTTTTTCGGGTCAACATTCTAAGTAGTTAGATTTTTAATTTGTTAATAAAATTTTAGTGTACTACGTAAAGGGTCACCCATAGAAAATATTAACAATAAATATATATATATATATATATTTTCAAATAAATATTAACAATAAATATATATATATAATATTTAAAAATAAATATATAAAACATTATATATATAATATTAACAATAAATATATAAAATATTAACAATAAATATATATATATATAATATTTAAAAAATTTTTGTAAGAAAACGAAATATCTGACTTTTCTATTTTGCCATATCCCTATCTTGAAAAAATAAATATATATATATATATATTTGCTCCTGGCCAAAATGATGAGAAAACTTCCATAGCAATTTCTGATCACAAATTTTGTTCCTTACTTTTCAATTTCTTATTCTTACTTAACAAATTGAAATTTCGAATCAAATTATTTTGGTTACTTTATTAATTTTAATTTATTACTACTCCGCATCACCTAATTAATAATAATTTTTACAGCCAAATTAACGTTTCTCTTTCTTATGTAATTAATTAACAGCATTAAAATTATTGTAAATATTTAGCTGCATAGGACAAAGGTAATTTATTGGAATGACAATAAAAGGGAATGTCACGATTATTCCTTAAATACGTTTTGATTCAAAAGAAACGAAAATATGTTTTCATTATTCGTTAAATTTGTTTTGATTCAAAATTTGTTTTCATACAAGAAAATTATTATTATTACATATAATTAAACACATTCAACATTCAACAAATTATGAATTCAACAAATATGTTTTGATTCAAATTCAACAAATTCAACAAATTCAACATTCACAAACTACCTATACTTAAAATATATTTTCGTTCACAAATTCAACATTTAACAAATTCAACATTCAACAAATATAATTAAAATTCAACATTCAACAAATATAATTAAAATTCAACATTCACATTCAACATCCAACAAATTACCTATATTTAAAAAATTTCACAAAAATCAACCATAACCCTAATTTTTTCACAAACATAAACCCTAACCCTAACCCCACATTCATGAACCCTAATCCTAATTTATTCACAAATATAAATCCTAACCCTAACCCCACATACATGAACCCTATCCCTAATTTATTCACATTTTCACAAACACAAATATATTCACAAATATAAACTGTAATGGTAATTTATTCGCACTAAGATGAGAGAAAGCATACCAACGAGAGAGACAGAGCAGGGAGCTCGAGAGAGAGACAGAGCAGTGAGCTCGAGAGAGAGACAGCGGGAGCTCGAGAGAGAGAACAGAGAGAGCTCGCGAGAGAGAGAGAGCTCGAGAGAGACAGAGAACAGAGAGGAGTAAGAGGGAGAGAGAGAACAGAAATCGTGAATACAAAACACGGGGCTGGGGTTTATATATGCGTTTTAAAATCGTGGTTCAGAACCACGATTTCATTTAACTTGCCAAAAATCGCGTTTACAAACTGCGAGTTCAAAGAAATTTTTTTTTTGATGAAATCGCGTTTACAAACTGCGAGTTTAAACCAAAATGAAATCGTGTTTTGGAAACGCGAGTTCAGAACGAATTTTGGGATGAACTCGTGCTCGGAATGAAAGGGTAAAAAATTTAATTAAACTCGCGGTTTGTAACCACGAGTTCTTAAGTAAACTCGCACTTTGTAACAGCGAGTTCAAGATTTGGCAACTGCGGGGCAAAAAGTGTTGAACTCGCGATTTGGAACCGCGATTTAGCCTATTTTGGGAATTCTTTGAAAAATAGACTTAGTTTGGGAATTCCCTCACTGTTTAGGCTTATTTTGGGAAATGCCTCCGGCTTTCAATGCCCATTCGAGCAAATCAGCAGGCTTATCGGTAAAGAGAGACACGGCGCCGCTCCTACACCCTTTACAATGTCCACTTTTTGCCATGTTCGTTTAAGGCCTTATTTGTCCTCATTTAAAAAAATTAAGAAGATAAAAAGTTATTATGGTATTTAATTCATATCATTTTATTTAAATTACATTATTTTTTTATCACATTATTTGAAATTCAATCTATACTTAACTCATATTTTATAAAAAATCAGAAAATATACTTATTTAGATCATCTCAAATCACTCTAAATTAATTGAAAGAGTATTCAGTCTGTTTGTTTCGAGTTTTCAAAATTTAGATTTTAGTAAATTTTATTTTTGGGTAAATTATCAACACTCCTCGAGATTTGATTAAAATACGAATTCTCTTATGAAGTTTGAGAAATTATAAATTGCTCCTTAAGGTTTATATTTGCATAGCAAATGAGAGGGTAATTTGTTATGTAAATATAAATCTCAACGGGTGGAATGTAATTTCTCAAACCTTAAGGAGAATTCGTATTTTAGTCAAATCTCGAGGAGGTGTTGGTAATTTGCTCTTTATTTTTTTGTTTTTTTTTGTTTTTGTATGTTTTTATTTTTATTAAATTTTTAATATTTTAGGTAATTTTTTAATTTTTAGACATATTTAACATAAATATACTTAAAAAGTATAATATTTTTTTTAAAAAATCTTTTAAAAAATCACTAAATGTCAAAAATATATGAAAATTTAGTATATTTTCATATTTTTGTATATTTATTAATTTTTTAAAATATTTTTTCACAAATAATTTACTATTTAGGTACATCTAAGTAACGTACATCTAAAAAAGTAAAAAAAAACAATTTGCTTAAAATTTAAAAAATATTTGCTAAAAACGCAAAAAAAAAAATACGAAAAACAAAAAACTCAATTGTTAAAAAAATTGAATTTAGAAAATTAAAACCAAACACACTGATTGTTATTCGCACTTAAAAAGTTATACTTATTTTTTAAATTTAATAATGTGATAATTGATTAAAATATTTAAGATAACATTTTTATTTTATTTTTTTCTAATCATCAATTGATCATATTACTTACACATTACTATATTTAAAAAATTGATCTGTAAAGAGAGCTTGTATATATCATATTATTTACATATTATTGGATCTAAAAAATAGATTTGTAAAGTAAACTTGTATATCATTTTCCTAAAGAATTATAAATAAATAAAAAAACTTACTATAATTGAGTGAGTTACATATTTGTTGACATTAAGCTGAAAATATAAATTAAATTATATCCATATTAAGATGATTGTATAAATTGGTTAAAATTAAATTTATAAATTTATGTAGAAGTTGACTAAATTCATGAACTAAAATTCTTTAATATATAAATGATAACTTTGTTATTTTTTTTAAAGTGATGCTAAAATTATATTTTCACTTTCAATATCATATGATTGAGGAGTTATTTAGAATGATTTAAATAAATATATTTTTTGACATTTTACAAAAAAAATATGTAAAAAAGTAGATAAGTGATATGCTTCAAAGTGCACTTATTTAGTTTATGTCATATAGTGCCTAAATTGTGAATTCCAACCCCTTTGATAATTATTGTCAAATGAGACTTTTAGCTTTCATTTGGGATATGAGTTGTCTTTTTGATTTTTTGACTATTAGTCTGGGTCTAAAAAGTCTCGTTTGAGATGGATTTTTTAGTTTTTATGACTTTTATAAGAGAAAAAATGAAATGATTATGGTTTATATGTGACATTTTATCTTATTGACTTTTTATCTTATTTTTTCTTTTTGTGACTATTTTAGCCCAAAAAATTTATGTCAAACATAACCTAAAATTTTGCAAAACAAATATTTTTGTGGAGCTCATCAACTTACAAATTCAATCTCTATTGCTTAACAAAACAAAACAAACGTAGCCTAAGAGCATCTCTATCAAACTAGTTATTTTTAATTTAGGTAAATTACACTGATCTTCCCTGAATTTAAAAAAAAAAAAATACAGTAACCCTACAATTTTGACATAATTATACTAACCTCCCATTTAGTAAGGTTAAATGAACCAAAACTAATCCAGATAGTGCAAATCCACAACCCAAAAAAAAATGTAAAATATATACTCTCGTGTAAAAGATATGGCAATATCATTTTTTTCATTGGTGGGATTGGTCCTCCAGATTAGTCAGTTCATTGAACTGGATACTGAGTTATCAAAAAATAAAAAATAAAATTTATTTTTCCATTTATATAACAAATTAATTATTGATGAAAATAGGTTAAATGTTATATGAATTAAAATTTCAAAGAAGTGCAATCTAACGATGTCAAAATTGTGGGACTTACTATATTTTCTCGAAATCCTAAGAGAGATTAATTTTTTTTTTTTTTTTTTTGGGCTGGGTAAAGAGAGATTAATGTAATGTACCATTTTATTTTTAGCTAAAATAATTAATAAATCATCAAATTTTAACTCTATCAAACTAATTATCAAGTTAACTATTTTAATTTTGGTAATTTTAGCTCAAGAAATATAACTAGTGGTTTGGGCTAGTCAATAATATTAACTTTATAAAAGTAATTTTAAATTTAAATTAATAGAAGTAGTATTTAAATAGTATAGAGAAAGAGTGAGAGTTTTTTTTTGGCCAAGTGTATTTAAAAAAGGGAGAATTTCAGTGCAGTGCGTGTTTTGAAAAATTATTATAAATAAGTTGTAAATTTTATAAATTTTAATAATTAAAACCATAATTTTTTTCATGAATCTGTAATGAGTTTCTAAAATTACCACTAAATGGTTATTTCACATGGGTCCGAAGTTCCCTCCAACCAGCACATGAAGAAGTGGTAACATTTGCCTCGATAAATCCCGATTTGTTTTTGTGATGACTTGGAGATATTGGCTTGTTTGGGAATTTAGTTATTTTAATTATTTTTTTGACTAGTTAGTTATTTTAATTTGATTAAAAAATTATGTTTAGGATGATAATTAGTTTCTTTTATAATTGACTTGATAGTTATAAGAAAAAAAATAAAATAATTATGATTTTGATATAATATTTTATCTTATTATTTATTTTAAATTTTTTTTTTTTCATCTTTATTGATTATTTTAATCAAACTTTAACATCCCAAATGGGACCAGTGTGTAGTGGTGATCGTTATTGTGAATCTAGTGGGTTATATGATGTGATAACTTATTGGGAGTTATTTAAAATTAATGTGGCCTCAACGTTATCAAATCATAGTATGGTTGTGTTGGGTCATTTTAATTTATCTACTTTAGTGAATTTGAAGGTATTTATTGAGATGGTTTTCAAATATCTAAAAGAGATGAAATCTTTTAGGTTTTGAAGGTACTTATTGAGAAGGTTTTCAAATATCTAAAAGTGGTGAAATCTTTTAAGTTATAAATGATGAGATGAAAAGTTAAAGATTTTTGGTCCATTTTAGAATGTTAGAGAATGATTTTGAAGAAAAGTATACTTATGTATAAGCTTATTTTGGATAATGAAAAAAAGAACATTACTTATGTGTGTAGTATGTGAGCATTTATGATCATATACATGTATAGACTATATTGATTAGTGTAGGGAAATGGATTTCCGATACTGCTTTGTCCAAGCAGATCTTTGAACAATCCTTCGAACGTCACCTAAAATAGCAACTCTGGTCGGGAGTGCCGGAATTAGCACTCCGACGGTCTAATTAGCCTCTTAGAAAAGTCTAATGCTCTTCAGTTGTATAGGTTAATAATTTAGATCATACCTCATTTTGGAGTTCCCTCCTCCCTTTTTATAGAGTTTCTCCTTCGAGTTTTTATCTTGCGCTATGCATTTCTTGTTAGAGCCCACTTCCCTGTTGCACTTTATGGGAAAGAATCGACAACTCAACGAATCAATACTGACTCATCTGAATTACTTGGCTCGACATTACTCGGCGATCGTCTCTTCCAGTGACTTCTACTCGGCTCCGATTCAGCCCAATAGACTCGCCCAATGGGCCGATCTCTGATTGGGCCCAGTTGGGTTGGACTATGTTTTTGGGCCTAATGTACTTCTTTGGGCCATTCTATTTTGGCTCCCACAGTTGCCCTTCGAGTATTCGGCTACCCACGGTTCCGTGTAGCCAACATACTCGGTCATCGAAAGATCAAGTCACTACATTTGCAGTGCTTTGGAATTTGGGGATGCGGCGGACACGCCTTTTCAATACTCGTGTTAGAAAAGACGTAATGAAAAATGATTATTACTTCCCACCTCTTCATACTCTTCCTTTATTTAATGCGATTTGAAATCTCTCTTGCCTTTTCTGTTTCTAGTGGGACTTCACTCTTTACACAGCATTTGCATTCCTCCACCTTCAAAACTTTGTCCGATTATTCTGCCTTCTCAATAGCTCGTATCTTTCGTTTCACTCTGTAAGTCTTCTAAGCCTAATCTTTTACTTTGCTTGCGTAGCTTCAGTCCAGCCTTTTGTTACTTCTTCTTGCTTTTGATCTGGTCTTTGATTTGACTACCATATATGGCGAATCATTTAAAAGCTCTCATCTCTGAGGATCGAGTCACCACCTTTCATCATCATTTTTTGATCCTAGACGACGTTTAATTGACCCTTATTGGGGATGATGTGGTTGATATAGAAAGGGCTGACGTTAACACTATCATCTTCCCTTTGTTGTCAATTGCTAAACGTGGAGTCCGTTTTCCTCTCTATCCATTTCTCATATCCGTCATTCGTTACTAGGGTCTGATCCCTTCACAGCCTAATGTAAATTTCTACCGTATAATAATGGGTATAATAGAATTAAACCGTCGGCTTCGACTCGACCTAGGAATTCATGTCATTCGGCATTACTACGTCCTGGCTAGGTCGTCTGGTCGGCAAGGTCGATATTTTCTAAGGGCCAAAGATATAGATCACTACTTAATAACCATGCCTGCCAGTTCTGGCAAGAGAGTCAACGATGTTATGGTCGCCATCGGGGATAATTAGAAATTTGGCGTGGGAGAAGATCGCCTAGACCCGGTTCTTAGATGGAAAGGCGAACCAGGTGGCCGAATAGATATTTTGCACATTTAATTCTTATTCAGCGTCAAATGTCTGTATTTTGATCGTTTCTTTCCGGTGTAGGCAACAACCTAGTCCCTCACTTCAGCGAATGAATCTGTTTTTGCGCAAGGGAAGGCCGCTCTTAGTTTTCCTGGCTATCTTAATCTCTAAGGGCAATGACGCACCGCCCACATATTGTTAAGATATGATCCTACGTACTCGACCTTTTCGGCGACAGACCATATTCCAGTTCCAAGAGGTGAACAACACCTTACGGCTTTGATATTCCCTAGCTTCGCCAATCTAAGGGATATTGGACTCGAAGAATCTCCAGCTAGGGAGCAGGAAGAAGAGAACGGCAATCAAGGTGGACTAAACGTGTCACGACCCAAACCCACCCCTAAAAAGTTCGGATCATGACCAGCCAGTAAACACTTGATTACCTTCAGTCTCAAACAAACATATAGAATAATTATAATAATGGGGCCATAAGCGAAAGCATAACATAAATGAAGAAGTCCATTGAGCCGTGCCAAAATGATCACAATTATACAGCTTACAACATAGCACATTCACATAATTACATGTCCATGCAAAAACTAATGTACCAAAGAGAATTCCATACATATGGTTCACATAACCCAAGACCATTAAGCAAAACAAAACAAAAGTCATAGCATGATGTGAGTCAAAGACAAAAGCTCCATCTTGGAGGCTATACTTAATGGGTTCGCAAAATAACTCTTGAAGCAGCCTCTAAGGTTGACTTATATGCTAATCACCTACACACATACAACATATGGGGTGAGCGACGCTCAATGAATAATAGTAAAGTAAAGAGAATCAAATGAATAATCTTGAATTAAAAGGAAACATATTATGTGAGCACAATACTCTTCCACATTTACATCATTTACAACATTATTCACAATCATATTCATAGAACAGCTTTAGGTCCAACATATTACAAAACAGCCTCAGGCCCACCCTATAACAGAATGGTCTCAGGCCCAACATATAATAAAATGGCCTCGGACCCAACATATAACAAAATGGCCTCAGGCCTAATCATATATCACAACGGCCTCGAGCCTAATCATATATCACAACGGCCTCGGGTCCACATATTAACACAAGGGCCTCAGGCCCACACATTAACATAACGGCCTCGGGCTCGATCATATATCATCATATCATTAACATAAAAACCTTGGGCCCAAGTACATCATAGCATAAACGGAACGACCTTAGGTCCATATTGTATATGTCATATAACGTTCATAAAACTCGTTCATTTCGATCAAACACAATATCAGAATAAGTCACTGTATTTGGATCAAAATAATCAATTAAGAACATATCTTTATGATACTATTACTCACAGTGATGTTGGCCATGTGGTGGTCCTTCTAATAGGTGACCTACACAACACAACACATATACAAATTTGGTAAACAATTCATTCAATTCGTAGCCTTTTCCTTTATTTCTTTGTTTTACGATTCGTTCATTTTCCATTCATTGTTAGGCATTGTGAAGGGTCAAAACATGTTCATTAATAGATTCAGAGGGTCGGAGAAATTTAAAAAAATGTAGGTTTTCCCTATGTTTTTTGCACATGTGGAAGTCCCTCACCACACGTACGGAAGGTGTCGTACGTGCAATTAATGCAATAGCAACGCTAAGGTTTGTTTTGTTTTTCGCACGTGCGGTTGAGAGTTCTACACGTGCAGCTATGAGCTTTGCACATGCGGTTCTAGGCTTTTCTGGACAGTCCGAAAATTGATTCAACCTTAAGCTTCCAAACTCATTTTCAAGCCAAAAATTCATGCAAAAACCACTCAAACACATGATATACTAACATGATTCATGCGTGATTATAACTCAAACACATCAATCTTGCTACAATGACAAAATCAAGGTCTCATCTTTTTTCATACATTCATAAATTATATGATCAAGCCCACAATACATATAAGCATGGATGATCTTTCAACAAATCAACAATCTAGAGCTCATTTCATGAATTATTCACAAGATTAAACTCAAATCAAACAAAGGTGAAGAGATTAAGATTCCACTTTTTGAATTTAGTTCAAACAATTACACATTACCAAACCCTAACTCAAATAAGTGTTAAATCTTCAAATCCCTCATGATTTCAAGCAAAAGATAAGTTGTATATAAGAATTCTAAGTAGATTTCCATACCTTGACTCAAATCTACGGTTTGCCTCTTGAATCTCCTCCAAATCCCTAGCTTCTCCTCTTCTTCTCTCTCTAACTCATTCTCTAGCAAAGGCTCTCCACCAAGATGAACTCAAAAGCTAGAGCTATATACAATTAGGCTAATTAAAACATTACAAATCGTAATTTTGTAAAATTTCACCGTAGTCTCTAAAAATCATGTTAAATAGAAATATAAGGTCGGTTTTGATTTTTGGCCCCTCTAAGGCTTTCAATTTTAGTTCAAAGTTGCAAATGCAAATAGATATTCCTATATTTAACGGATATAATTTCAAAATCACATAGTTGACATATTTAAACCTACAAATTCATATCAAACATATAAACACATGCATGATTAAGCATAATACGAGTTGAGTTATCATACCATATGTATTCATACTTAAACATATAATTACACTAACATTCCTTTTATCCATTTCTGCTTATTTATCTTTATATTTTCATACCATATGTATTAATTCTAATTTACTTAGCTTTACTAAAAGGAATATTGGTGTAATTATATTAAAATTGTGAAATGTGCTATATATATATTTTTAAAATTTCAAAAAAAGGTGAATGTAATTTATATACAATCCAAATAGGAATATAGATCTTCAAAGCTCATAAATTGAGAATATTTTTTAGTCTTACTAAAAGGAGAGCACTAAAGCCATCCCTTCACCACCACCCAAATGTCAAGTTGAGAACTCACTCACCACTCCATTCCCAACCAAATTACCAACTTTCACAAAAGCTGTTTTTGGTTAAACATTTGATTAATTAATTTTTTAAGGGAAAAGTTAGAGATCATGAAAATTTTTTCATGAAAATGATCATGAAAGATTTATGATCTTTGAATTACCTTGATTAGTGTGTGGTGCTTTATTCTAAGTGTAATCTAAGGGTCACAAAACTTTCATGATTATTTTCATGAAGGATTTTTCATGATCCCTAGCATTGCTGATTTTTTAAAAGCAAGGGATGTGAGGGCATTAAACAATATAAACCTAACTTTTAAATAAATTAAACAGACTTTTTCCGTACCAATAACGATGTGTCCCCTTGCCTCCGAGCCATTTTCTTTATTAATAAATAATTATGGAGGGTAGCATTGGATGGGCCATTTGAAGCCAGCAGAAACCCACTATGATCACTTTGCTCCCAAACAAAACGACAACAGAAAATTGCCAGTTCTTTGGGCAATCCAAACGTTACACATAATATAGTAGTAAAATTTTATATTTAAGTCATGCTAATAATAGTTTCAGGCTGTTAATAATGGGTAATTATTCAGTGTTGCTATTTCTAGAATGTGATGTAAAATTATTCACATAGTCTTCATAACCAATAACATAATGGAAATTTTTCTCAGATAATATTGACACTTTTATATTAAAGACAATAATTGGGATAGGTTTATCTCCGTACCATCATCTTTTCATATCTTCCCATAGGCTCCAATTCGGATCCGTAATGATAATTTAAATCATCTATTTTTGTAAGTTTTGTAATAAATGTCATACATGCGAAAAATGAACTTTATTGAAAAATTATATACACATGAACAAAAAATATTTTATTTTATAAAATAAAATGTTCAAGTTTACAATTATATTGTGGTTCATTTTATTAAACAAAATGAGATTTTTTCTTAAGTCTATAATTTTTCAATGAAACTCATTTTTTGCATAAATGATCTTTATTACGAAATTTACAAGATAAACGGTTTGAATTATCGGTGCGAATCCAAATTAGGACCCATAAGAAGGATATGAAGAGATAAAAATATGGAGGGGATCTTATCCATATCTAGTACCTTACTCTTGCTCATTTATTGGGAGCATAATCTAGACAATTTCACATAATAGGTAGGTATTTGGCATCTCTTAAAAAAGTTAAAAAGTCACTGAAAAAGCAAAGTCAACACTATTCACATACATCATTGGACATTTTTGGTGAAAAAAAAAAACTATGTAGCACAGTGCACTGCACGAAACCCAAATAATATTTTAATACTATCACAATGCAGCACAGTACACTGCACGGAACTGAAACAATATTTTAATACCATCATAGTGCAGCACATGGTAGGAAGGTAATTTTGCTAGTTGATACAATATTTGAATACATATTTTTTCGTAAAAAGTCAAAAAATTATCTCAAACATACGCTTTTTTTATCAACTTTTTTTATTAAAAAGTCAAAAAGTACACTTATATAGTCCATCTCAAAAGATTAGTATTAAAATTTCTTCAATAAAAGAATAAAAGAACAAAAAGTTTGAATATATATATATTATATTTTAAAATGTTTTCATGGATTTTTATACATTTCAATAGTTAGATATCAACCGAAACTAGTGGCAACTGTTTAGATGGACATTAGCAATTTTTTTTTTTATTTTTTTATTTTTTGGCAGGGCTTCTGTGAAAATTAAATCTAAACTTTACAAAATTGTTTAGGTTGGTTCATCATGGTTCTCATTGTGTTATTGAGGTCTCGTTTGGCATGTAATATTTTTAGTCTAGGCCTCATTTAAGAACATGTTTTTTTAGTAACTTTTGAACTTTTTGGTTAAAATGTAATATAAAAAAATAGTATATTTAGAATGACTTTTTGATTTTTTACGAAAAGATGTGCAAAAAGTAAAGAGAAAATAAAATCTTTGACTTTTTTGTATACGTTGTTAACTTTTTGATTTTTTTTAATGACTTTTTGACTTTTAGGTTAAAAATGGTGTTGTCAAAAGTCAAAAAATTACTAAAAAAATTAAATAACCTATAACCTATGTCAAAAAGTCGAAGATTACTTTTTGCACATCTTTTTTGTAAAACATTAAAAAGTCATTTTAAACATATTAATTTGTTTACCTTATGTTTTAGCCAAAAAAAAATAAAAAATTACTAAAATAACCTGTTCCCAAACAATACTAGATTATGACTCAATTGTGGTGTTAATTAATTATGACTTATTATTGTTTTTATTTTTGTTATGACTGGAGAGGTCTTCGGTTATGCATCAAGTAGTGTTTTGTTGTGAATCTCGTTTGAGAAATTGACTATTTTCATTAAATTTTTATGAAAAGATATATAGAAAAGTAAAGAGAGTGACGTGATAAATTATAATTACTTTTTAACTAAAAACTCACCTTTCTAAACAATTATGATTTAATTATGATTTGGTTATGACTTATAATAATTATTATTTTAGTTATGACAAATTTTTTTATTATATTTTAAGTAATATAATTATGATCCATTATAAATTTTTTTTAATTATAACTTGAAAATGATACTATAAATAATATAAGTTATATATAGTACACAGTACACAGTACACACCCATAGCAGTCAGACCCATCTATATATGGTGCTGCTGATTTGAATTATTGTAAGCTCATCCTTATCTGAATTTTTAATAAGCCAATGTAATGGGAATCCACTTAAACAGGTGAGTTGTAACGTTTACGTTTTTAATTTATATTTACAAAAATTTTATAAATTGATTTTTATTTATTTTTAGAAAAACATAAACTATAAACGCGTTTGGTAATTGATAAAATATTTAAAAAAATTTAAAAATATAAAAAAGAGTGAGAAATGGCAAGTGGCGGTAGAAGACGGTAGTGGAAAGTGGTGACGGTGGGTGGTGGGTAGCTGGTGGTGGTGGGTGGTGATGGTGGGTGGGTGGTAGCGAGTGGGTGGTGGTGGTGGTGGCGGCGGGTGGTGATGGTAGGTGGGTGGCGGATGCCGGGTGGTGGTGGGTGGTGGCGGGCGGGTAAGTGGCGGCGAGTAGGTGGCGGGTGGTGGTGGTGAATGGCTGGGTGACGGCGGCGAGTGGTGGGTGGTAGCAAGTGGGTGGTGGTGGCAAGTGGGTGGCGAATGGCGGATGGCAGGTGGTGGTGGGTGGTGGGTGGGTGGGTGGGTGACGGTGGTGGGTGGTAGGTGGTAGCGAGTGGGTAGTAGTGGTGATGGTGGCGGATGGGTGGCAGATGGCGGGTGGTGGCAGGTAAGTGGCGGGTAGTGGTGGTGGTGGGTAGATGGGTGACGGTGGCGGGTGGTAGGTGGTAGCGAGTGGGTAGTGATGGTGGGTGGTGCGTGGTGGTGATAGGTGGGTGACAGGTGTGTGATGGTAATGGTGATGGTGGTGGTGGTGGTGGTGGTGGCGGGTGGGTGGCTGGTGGTGGTGGGTGGCTAGTAGTGGTAGGTGGCGGATGGTGGTGACAGGTGGCTGGTGAGTGATGGTGGCAAGTAGGTGGCGGGTGGTGGTGGCGGGCGGTGGATGGTAGTGGTGGGTGGTGGGTGGTGGGGGGTGGATGGCAGGTGGGTGGTGGGTGGTGGTGGTAGTGGTAGTGGTGGCGGCGAGGGGTGGGTGGTGGTGGCAGGTGGTGGGTGGTGAGTGGTGAGTAGTGGTGGCAGGTGATGGTGGGTGGTGGTAGCGGAAGACGGTGGTGGTTTTTTAAATTTTTGTAAATATAAACAGAAAATTGAAAACATAAGTGTTACCAAACGGCACCTATACTTTTCTTTGAGTAATATGTTTTTTACCCCTGTAAATTATAAATATACTTTTTAAAATTTACTTAAAATATAAATTATTTTTTGTAATTTTAAAAATTACATTTTATCCTTTGATGTGTATAATTGCAAAAAAAAAAAAAAATGATCTATGTGTAATTTAAATAAGTAAAAATAAAATAAAATTATTACTATATATTGTTTACTATTCAAGTGGTAAGAGTCTTCAAGATCTAAGGCTTAGACACTAAATCTAGCCTAGGGGGTGGGCATTCGTCGGGCAGACTGGGCTGACACTATATAATAAGGGATTTTGTGTCTACCTAAGTCTGGTCCAGCCTTAACATCCCGACCCAAGAAATAATTAAAAATTCCAAGTCCACCAATCAGACTATATGTTTGAAAAAATTTAAAACATTTCATCATTAAATTCAATCATACATTATATTTATTAAATAAATACATTGACATCATTATAAATTGAAAATTTTTGTATATAAATTGAAAATTTTCTTAAATAAATTTAATTACACATCCTACAAATGTGAATTTTCATAAAATCAACAGAGTTAAAATCTAAATCCAAAATATATATATATATTTTTAATATATATATAATTAATTAATTAATTTAATAACGGCCAGGTAGGTTGAAAGTATAAATACCAAACCAGCCCATTAATATATCGGATTAAAAATGTTGGCCCAGTTCAGTCTTATGGGCTAAAATAACCTTCCCAAGCCTTAAAAAAATAGGACTGGGCCGAGTAAGCCAACGGGCTGATACCTATCCCTAGTTCAGTTTTCACTTAATATAATAGTATAGATAATTAAGTCAATTAATAGTTTTAATGATGTCAAAATTATATTTCAATTAAAATTTTAAATAATTTTATTATTATATAGGAGAGTAGTTTGAAATTTCATTTATTCTATTGATTTTATTAAATAAATTTTTTTGACAAAGGAGTATT
Organism: Camellia granthamiana; assembly: GCA_036172215.1. Lineage (NCBI taxonomy): Eukaryota > Viridiplantae > Streptophyta > Magnoliopsida > Ericales > Theaceae > Camellia > Camellia granthamiana. The sequence goes on along the minus strand of CM069909.1, from coordinate 22,162,338 downwards.
TATTTTCAAAATTACAAGAGACATATTTTAAGTAAATTTTAAAAAATATATTTTTAATTTACTCTTACATGAAGGATTAATCACACAAAAATCTCCTCAACTATTGATAAATATTATATTAATTTTATCATTTATGAATCTTTACGTTTTAATTCCCGCGACCCTAAAGTTTCATCACTTTCACTCCTTTGTAAGGGGGTATTTATACGATTTTTTCAATTAAAAATATCGCATGTACAGACTCATATTATAGAGAGCTGATTCGTAGCTCGAATTATTCGGCTCGAATTTGGCTCGAATTTGTCGTCGGAGGAGGAGGGAGGAGGGAGGGGGAGGAGGAGGATGAGGAAGGAGGAGGGAGGGGAGGGGGCCATAAAAATGGCTGGAGGAGGAGTCTTGGCCGGAGGCGGGGCTGGCGGGGCTGCGGCGAAGTTCGGCCAGAGGCGACGGCGGAGGGCTGCGACGGCGGGCGGAGGGCTGCGGCGGACGGACGGAGGGCTGCGAGACGACGACGATGGGCGGAGGCCTCCTCTCTCTCTCTCTCTCTCTCCCTCTCCCTCCCCTCTCCCTCTGGTTTTCAGTCCAAAACGACGAAGAAGAAGAAGAAAAAAAAAAAAAAAAAAATACAGCCCAAAACGACGTCGTTTTGGGCTGTCGAGCCACTCCTCGAGCCTCAGATTCGAGCTACCAGGAATTGGGCACTAATTCCTAGTAGCTTGAGAGATTGAGCCACAATTTGGCTCAAAATCTATCGGGACATCCATTGCACCAAACCAAAGCCTCCTTAGCTACCGTTGCCATCAATAACTTTAATAAAATTATAAATTGACTAAAAATAATAAAAATAAAATAAATAAATAAATAAAAATTAAATTAAAAAAATAATATATATAAATAAAAATTACAAAAAGTATACATGGTAAATAAAAATTATATATTCAAATGAACTTAGAATTAGTAATTATATGTTTTTAATTACAACACTTAGAGCTGAAGCAAAAGATAGTTTAAATTATATTTATGAATTAGAAAGTGAGTTAAATAGATTAAATTCTCTTTTGACTACTGCCTCAGGACAATATATAATAAATTAAAGCCAAAGAATTACTAGTATAAAAAATAAAATATCTTTAGAAAAGGCAAGTGTAAATTATCAACGAAAATTATTACAGGAGTTAATATTAAATTAGATCCAGTAGAAATTTGTAATTAATATTAAATTAGATCTAGCAGAAATTCGTAAATAAGATCCAATAGAAATTCGTAAATTGGTATCAGAGCGTGGCGAGGAGGTAATCTCTCCAACTGGGAGCGAAACTGCATTAAGTATTAAAGAAATTAGTATTCAAGAAGAAATTCAAAAAGAACAACAAGAAAGATGCAAAAATTTATATAGTGAAGATCTGTTAAAATTTTGGCATAAAGATAAAAGTATAGCTAAAATAGACTTCATCGATCCTAATAAAATAATTAGAGTAAAACAAATTGTATATACTTATAATGATATAGAAGAATTCAGAAAAGAGATAGAAGATCTAAAACAAAAAAGATTAATTAAAGATAGTGAAAGTCCACATAGTAATCCAGCATTTATGTTCAAAAATCATGCTGAGGTTAAAAAAGGAAAGACTAAAATGATAATAAATTACAAAACATTAAATGACAATACTAAAAAAGCCGGCTATTTTATTCCAAATAAGCAAGTCCTTTTCAACAGAATACATGGCATCTCCTGGTTCTCCAAAATTGACTGTAAAAGTGAATACTGACAAATAAAAATGGATAAAGATATCATCTCACTAACAGCCTTTAGTGCACCAAAAGGATAATATGAATGGCTTGTAATGCCATTCGGGTTAAAATATGTACCTCAAATATTTCAAAGAAAAATGGATAACATCTTTAAAGAATTAAATAATGTTTGTCTTGTATATATAGATGATATTTTAATTTTTCCCAAATCCATAGAACAATATAGAATAGATATTAAAATAATAATAGAAAAATGTGAAAAACATGGAATAATATTAGGTGAAAAGAAATTCGTGTATGCACAAAATGAAATAGAATTTTTAGGACTTGAAGTCAAAGGAGGAACAATAAAAATGCAAAATCATGTTCTCGAAAAAATTAATAAATTTCCTGATACAATCATGGATAGAAAACAATTAGAAAGATTTTTAGGATGTTGAATATATGCCTCAGATTTTATAAAAGACTTAGCCAAAATAAAAAAAACCTTTACAAAAGAAACTAAAGAAGGATGAGAGTTGGACTTCGAACTCAGCCGACTCCACCTTAGTAAAATTCTTAAAACAAAAATGTACAGATTTACCTACCCTAACTCTTCCTAATGAAAATGATGAACTAGTACTAGAAATTGATGCAAATAACAATCATTGGAGTGCAGTTTTAAAAATAAAAGAAAATAATCAATTATATAGATATTATAGTGGACGTTTTAATCAAGCTGAATGCAATTTATTCTACCATGGAAAGAGAATTAGTAGCCATAGTAAAAGGAATAGAAAGTTTTTAAATATTTTTGGCACCAAAACCGTTTTTAATAAGAACTGATCGCAAAGGCCTATTATGTTACATAAATAAGGATTTATCTAACATGGAGACACAAGGGAGGCTTTTACGATGGCAACTTTGGTTAAAAAAATTTACTTTTGATATAGAACATATTAATGGTAATAAAAATAGTTTAGCAGATACTCTAACTCAAGAACTTGCAAATGGCATCGACATCCACATCCACAAGACTTACACTACCAGAGAAAGAAACACTCCTGGAAGAAACTCAAGAAGTGCTGGACTTGGTGACACAAGACAGTGCTAAAATTATCAGCAATAAAGAGCCGTTCTGTGAATGAGCTTATTAGAATGACCCATTTACTAGCAAAAACCTTTTTAAGATTAAAAGTATTATATTCGTTTCTTCAACTCCCTGGTGACCTCCAAGATAAAATAAAAAAAAATGTATGTTTCTTAAGTTATTTCTGAAATGGTATGAAGAATGTGTCACCTATCTAGGAACTCAGTAGTACTACTTCAACGGATGAATCACATTGTACAGTTATAGAATGTTAAAAGTTTCATTTAATCCAGAAAAGGTCATCAGCCCAAAAGATCCTTTGGTTCAAATGTGGAAATTGGGAATAATCAATACATTCGACATTCCACCTCATCTACAGAGTACTATATTCACTCACCTTAGCAAATTCCAACAATTCATGTTCAGAATAATTTATAAAGTCTTTGAAGAATATCCAAGCATGGCACCCATCACTTTTACAACTGCCCAAATAGAGGTAAATGATGAACGTCTAAATGCATCTCATTATATGATAAAAGTCAAAGACAAGAAAGACGTAATCCCTTACAAATGTGATTGGTTCCAAGATTGGGACGAACCTTTTATATTAGATCCAACAGAAGCAAGGGTGAGGGCATTTTTCCTAATATCTCATGAAACTACAGAATTAGCAAGGGTTGGATTCAAATTAGTTAATTATGGAAGAACTACATTTGCCATAACACCATCCTTGGCAGAAAAATTAATTGTTCCATTATTGCCTTATGAATCATTATATGATTATTTGGAACAAGTAGAATCGGGGACATATTTATCTAAAAGAGGATGTAAAATTCTAGAGAAATATCTTATAGAACAAGATCTAGAAGGATGTGATGAGATGTTTGAAGAGTATGATGAGAACTATGATCTTAGTAATATCATGGGTGATACAGGGGTGTGGAATCTAAACAATGTAATGGGTTGACAAAACCATTGGCAGTTTGGCAAACCATGGGCTGAAGACTACACTTCCATGTGACTACCCTACCAGGTGTCTCTTGTTAATAAATAAATCAGCATGTAGCCATGCCACCTGCTTGTTTATCTCTTGTTTGTCTTCTAGTAACAATAAAATATAATATATAAAATATTGTATATTTATAGAATAGGTTGAAATCCGGACTCAGAGATCCACAAGGTGCCTATATAAGGGAGAGAAAAAGGAGACAGATTACTTAGGGTACTTGACACTAAGTAGGTGTTTGGGATCTACTACGAAAGTCAAAAAGTTACTAAAAAAAGTGAAAAAGTCCATTTTATTTGGTGAAGCTTGTGGGGAAGCCAAGAGAGCAAAATTATTATTTTGCCCTTTGAATTCAAATACTCAAAAGTGAAAAAGTTAAAAGTCAAAAAGTCAACAAGGGTAAAATGGTCATTTTGATTTTACTACAATATTTTATTACACATCTTTTCGTAAAAAGTCAAAAAGTTATTCCAAATATACATCTTTTTGTTCTCTACTTTTTTAGCTAAAAAATCAAAAAGTGCACTTATATAGCACATCCCAAACAACCCCTTAGAAGTCTGGTTCTTAGGCCTTCTCAGAGCAAACAATACTCTAGCAATCCAACAGTCTACAGACACCCATTTCTTTGTAAATCTTTGTTCAATAAATAAAAAAGTTTTTCATTTTTAGAAGAGAGTGTGTCATTATTGTATGTCAAGTTATTGATCTTATGTCTCCTGCATAACCAAAGAAGCAGTTTCTGAAGTTACGGCTGAGGTAGGAAACGAAACAGATCTGTGCTAAGCCTGATCTAAGAAAGGAAAGGTTGAGGGTAACTACCTCTGTAAACTGGAAGCTTGCCAAAGCTAGAGCCCTACGCCGACTATGTTCAGGTAACGGTCAAAATCTTTAAATACTGTTCTTATTTTGAAAGTATAGTGGGCCTAAAATTAAAACATCTAAAACTTTTTCCTTTTTATGAGTCTTTACCACCATTTTTATATCCAAGACCTGTTGCTAGATGGTAATCAAGTAATAATATTAATAGAAAATTGTCACTAATGTCGTGAATTTTTACAAAATCAACTAAATACTGGTACAACTAAAGATATAGATACAAGAAAAAGAGTTGGTAAAATATTTCAAGAAATCGTATATTATCAAGAACAACTAGGTTTAGTATCCTCTAAAAAATATATATATATAATAATTTTCCACGTCATCGCCACATCATCGAGCCATATCATTTGAGCCAATTTGAGTCACAAAAATTAGGGTTACCTAGCATCACTCTTTATTATAAGTTGTTAGATCACTTTTTTATTTTTTTAAATATCTTTTTATAAAAAGTCAAAAAATAATTATTTAATTTTTATTTCTGACTTTTTATGAAAATATGTGCAAAAAAATAGAAAAGTAATGTGATAACTTGTAACAAATAAGTAAGTTTCAATTGTTGATAAAGGTGTTCATGGGTCAGTTTGACTCGGTTTGATACTAATCATGTACTAGAATCAACTCAATCCAACTCAATTGGTTCCAATTTTTTTGGATCCAAAACTAAACCAATCATGTACTAGAACCAACTCAATCCAACCCAATGTAGTTCGAGCTGGTTTGAGTTGGGATCACAGTTTCATTATATTAAAAACAAGTAAATCGATTAATAATAAATAATTAAGATAAATAAGTTTTTAAAATTTAAATATAACACAAATAAAAAGTAAAATATTGTTTAATGTAAGCCAATACAAATTAAGTCCAACTCAAGCTTAAACATAACCAATATAAATTACATTCATTAATACAATCAATGCAAATTAAATCACTTTTGAAATCCAACTCAAACGTATAATGCTTCCTTCATTTACCTAATAACTCTTATATGTGAAAAATTATTAGTTGAAATCAAATCCATTGTAATAAACTAATTAGGAGAAGACATCGCAATATAAATAAAATTTAAAAATATATATACATGTTGAATTCTCAGATTGATTCGATTTAAATGAGATCTAAAATGAATCAATAAAATCTTATCAATTTAATGATTTACAGACTGGAACCAAACCCAACCTAAAGAAGTCAATTTGATTTGATTGATTTAGTGGATAATTTAAACACCCCTAGTCACTATAAAAGTAGCCTTGAGATGCTTTGTCAGATATACTTCTAAAAAAACAAATATTTGAAAGTTCTAAAATATAAGCTTTAAAGAAACTTTAGGAGTGAGCCCATCAATTGATGTGATATTTTGGTCTTAATTTTTTTTTAATTTAAATTTTCACATCATTAAAACTCAATTAAAACTCTAAAATTAACGGGATGTATCATTCCTACTTCTAAAATATGGCATTCCCATGGAAGCCCATTTCAATTAGCTCACCAAACATTCAAAATTTCATTGAAAGGACTTGTTTTGCCCACAAGTCCATTTTGAGATTCTGCCAGACACACCTACGAAAATGTTTCGTCAGTGGTGGAATTTTGAAATTGTACAGAGGAGGTATAGGGTAAAATTATTAAATTTATGAGTAGCCAAAGTACAATTATAAATACCAAAATGCTATTTTTTTTTTTAATAAATAAACACTCAATTACATAGTTTAATGAGATTTTTGTGAAGTTTGAGAGGACTGAAATACAATTATAGAGATTTTTAAGGGCGGCCACAACACTATCTGATAAATACCTAAAATCGCAGGGAGTGAATCAAGATTTTGTGTGGTTTCTTCCACAAGCATTCAAGGGTCACACCCAAATGTACAGGCTTTCCAATCATGTTTAGCGTAATGTAATGTAAACATGTCAAAAAGGTTTTCCCAATAATTTTGTTATTTACTTATGCGACGATAAAGTTGTCAAGTATCTCAAAAATAGATAAATAAATAAACTCAAAAAATAAAAACAAAAGAGTGGATACTAACAAATCTAAAGCCATTTTGTGTAAGGATTCCAATCACCAAAATGAGATCATTTTCAACTACCAATTGAATCATCAATGGCCTGAGGCCAGAATTCTAATGGCATATTTAGCTCCAAAAACTACTTTCATGACCTCATTATCAACAATGATATGTCCAGTGAGCCTAATTAGAAGACTGGATATGGAAGTGTGAGTCTCTTCTAAAGATTAAAACCACCTTTCCTTTTTTGGCTAGCCAGGATAAAGTCCTTTCAATTTGAGTCAAATTCACAGGAGGTATGGTTGCCTTTGCTTCTTGAGCGAGGTGTCAAACACCTCACTGAAAATACTCTACTACTCTTTCCACTAGTAATTCCTTCTTCAATAACAAGCTTAATGTTGTGTTTGGTTCATAGATTTGGATAGGGATTTGAAAAAAGAAAAGGAGAAGGTAGGTGAAATGTGAATGAAATATAGCTACATTTCACACACATTTTTCATTTTCCTTTCCAAATCCATATCCAAATCTATGAACCAAACAGCCTAAGAGTGTAGCTCAAGTCCAACTGTTCACAGCAAACTTCGCACGATTGTCATTTCCTAGTCCACTATATATCTTATCTGTGGGCATCTTTAGAAGGAGAGAAACAATGTAAGATTCCAACAACAGTGTCATTGATGATAGAGTGCTCACTCATCTGTAATACTCTTTTCCATGCCAAGGTTATTAATGAAGCCTTCTCCCCTTCTCAAAGAGAGAAGATCTAAGTCTACTGTTGTCCTTATTAACTCGATTTTTCCTCCTGCAAGGGAAGGTTAAAGCATAATTCTGATGGAAGCTGCAAAGAAAATCTAGGTCATGCTAATATTGGAGGCATCATTCGGGATGACCAAGAAAGAATTTTAAGGGGGAAACGGTGGAGACAGACTCAACGGAGGCTATAAGACTTATCAAGGATATAACTATCAGTATTCACTGCTACAAAGCTTTTATTGAAAATAAAATTTTTTGCATAGACAAATAATGCTCTGTGTCTCACATCTATATAGAAGAAAATGGTTGTGTTGATGCACTTGCTAACCAAAGAGTTCTTTGTGGGAGGGATCATTTGTATCTAGATCATATGCCCAGTGATGGAACCTAAGAGGAGTTTCTTTTGTTGGTGCAATTTAGAATTTAGTCTATTCTTTTTCCTTCTTTTGTATAAAAATTAAAAATAAGTGGGCAAGCATTACATAGGGATTATGAACTCATGTTTTTCTTCTGATAGCTCATATTGCAGTTCAAATGGATCAGAAAATAGCAACTTCCACAATTATTCTCATTGGACTGCAAGATGATGCATCAACATTCAGATCCTTGACTGCACATTTTATTTGCTTCTTCAATTGTGACCGTTCGATCAATGAAGCTAATAAAGACAAATTACACCAATGGACTATAATTTATCATTTGTATCAATTTCATCCTTATAATTCCAATTGTGACAAAATTTTAACATTATGTCAATTTGGTTCAATTGATAGCTCTAGTTAATATTTTGATAAAAAAACACAGCGTGGTTGGCCTAATGGGTGACGACTGAGGCCTAGAGGTTTGCTCCTTTCCAGGTCTCAGGTTCGAATCTTCTAACCAGCAAATGCATACCTTGGGGCCATGGACCGCAGGGCGCAAGTCCTGTTTTGAAAGGCTTGTTCAGACTGTAGGGACTTAGTCTGGTGCGCGTAAGTTGGCCCAGGATACCCTACATGACCAAAAAAAAAATATATATTTTGAACAAAAACTGGAAAGTTTTTGGCTCAAGTGTATAACAATGAGAAGAACACCTAAAATACTAATAGATATTTAGATGGTGTTTTGCCCCCTTTTGATCACCTCTCTCTCTCTCTCTCTCTCTCTCTCTCTCTCACCCACACAACACAACTCCGGTGTAATCATCACCACCACATAGCCATCCCCCACCAATGTTTGCACCATACCGCATAATCACCACATTTGTATCTATCATCGTTAATCTATATGTCAGTGACTTATAGAAGAAGCTACCCAAAACTTGTTTCTGATTCTATAGTTAATTTTGATCACCGACACCAAGAATGCAGAGAAAAATCAAAATGAAAATAAAAATAACAGAATTTTTTATCTTTATATATTCTGTAGTTTGCTTTCCAATAGTATATAATAACAAACTCAACTGAGTCAAGTATTTTGCCATTGGCTCAATGACATAATCTTAAACTTCAATCTTTCTACAAAAATTTTTTATCTGTTATTTTCTTGCATTTTTGCAGTATGCTACTGAATTTAGTGCAGCCAAAGCAAAACTGGTTATGTTTGACTGAATTGTAACCCTAATTGGAGAGAGAACTATTGAGAGATACAGTGGATTCAGTGTGGGTGTTCTATATAGAGAGAGGGAGAGCAAGAAGATGAATGGGAGAGAGAAAGGGAAATGAGTTATTTCCTGTATTTGCTTACATGGCCATTTTCCTTAAAAACACGGACAGACGTTATCATTTCAACCAAATTGACAGAATGGAAAAAGTTATAAGGCAAATTTGTCACAATTGGAACTACATAAACAAATTTGACACAAGGGATAAAGTATAGGTACCACTGGTGCAGTTTGTTCAACCAATAAATATCATTCAGCCATCAATGGTAAATGTAATATTCAAACACATAAAATATGCAGAGCAGCTAGATGCAGACCATTAAAATATCCAATTTTAGCCTCTTACCCAGTAGAAGTGGTGGACGACTCTGTCAACATTTGGAAAAAATGAAAGACCCTAGCTCAAAGTATCTCACAAGGTCTTCGATTACCTGTCCACGCAAGATATTGGTCATCAATCCCATCTTCTTCGATCTAAAAACATTAATTCAAAAATCAACAGTTAATTCTCAATGAGAAACCATTTAAGACTAAATATAAACTACTATCTTTTTTTACCCATTAGTTAAGTGCAGAATAATTTACTGAGGCATGCAAAATAGAACCAAATAAACTTTCAAAGGCAAGCAATAGAATAGGGAAAAATTGCCGATTAGCATACATTAACAGGAAAGAAACAAGGTTGATGTAAATCAACTTTTTCACTCAAAAAATTGTAAATGATAAAAAGTATTATTTATTTGACTTTTGAGCTTTCACGTGGTATTTGTATGGGAATGGAAGCTGTAATGCCCCAAATTTTTAGCCCAAATGATAATACAACAATCATGGCTCTTTCAAGGAAAACCGAATATAAATCTCCAAACTTACATTACATGATACAATATTCTTCATGCAACAATACATTAATTCAACAACAAGTAAATAAACAAATAAATACTCCTAAGGGTTTACAAGTTTCCAAGGTTTGAGCCTGGTTAGACAAAACGGTTTTTCAAATCCACACAAACACAACCCTTGACTTACACACAGAGTCACAGCAAAATGAGAGCATTGTACTCCCAACACACATACTTCCACGCCCCTAGTTGGGTGGGATCACCACATCTTTTCCTGCACAAAAATCCCGTAGGGTGAGCATAAAGCCCAGTAGGAAATTCTTAACAAAGTACATACATTTTATACAAGTTTCAAGAGATGAAATGCACATGCCATGCTATGCCCTTTTTGAAGATAAATCACATTTTCATCTTTTGAAAACCATCATGCTCAATGATATCATGCAATTTCAATTATTCAAAACTTAACAATTTATTTCAAGGGCGGTAAATATAACTCTGGTAATCCATAGGTCGGTGTCTGCAAGTAGACTATACAAGTACTACTAAATTGTTATTTTTACCGGTATTAACCAAAAGGCTCGACATTTATCCATGCGGGTTTTCGGTCTTTCACCCCGGATTGTCAGGCCACTTATTCAATATCATCTACACCACCTATCAAGAATTACCAACATTTTTATCCCAAAACCATTTCATGAAAACTTGTTTCTTAACATTCTTGTCTCAATGCAAGTTTTCAAATTAACTTTCAAAATTTATATGCCAATAACACAAGATGAATATAAATACTTTTATTCCAATTCATCATCCAAGGAATAACACAATTCCCTCTTCTCAAGTATCTTTAACAATTAGTCATTTCAAGACTATTTCAACGTTTTGAACAATAATTTTCAAAATGAACAACAATTCTCATATTCCCTGAAATTCATCATTTATATAAATATAAATAAGAAATTTTCCAAACATTTATTTATTTTGACACACGAAATAAATATAACAATATCATTCATGGATTTTCAGTCTCTTTTAAAAAAATCTCCAAATTCTAGGTTTTCTCACCAAAATTATACAACTCAAATCTTTTGAAAGAAAACTTTCCAAAATCATCTTTTCTTCAATCAATGAAGATCAAAACCCATAAGATCATTTTAAAAGAACAAGAAACAAACCCACTTTCAAAATTGCTCAACTTTTTGAATCAACAATCAATTTTCAAAGCTATCGAAAGATGATTTCGAAAATCATATAGATCTTGCAAAAATATATATATAACTTTAAGAAAATCGCTATCTCAAGTTTTGAAGAAGAAATGAAATGAAACCTCCAAAATCAACGGTGTCGAAACTCGATCTTCACCGCACACAATGAAGCCCTCGAGATGATGACCCATTTTGATGAAGAAGTAATGGCAAAACTCAAATGGATCTTGAGAAATCAAGGTTTTTGATTTGTGTAGAGAAATGTAGAGAGAAGGGAGAGGAAATGTTTTTAGAGAGAGATATACAAAAGTGATCTGAAATATCAGATTCACGAACTGATATAACATGGTCCGCTTGAGCGTGGAAAGCCCCGCTTGTTGAATACACTTTCCCAGTACTTTTGCAAACAGGTCAAACTATTGGAACCAAACATACTCCGCTCGAACGCATAAACGGCCGCTCGAGTGGACAAGCAACTTCTAATGTATTTTGCATTTTTGCTTCGGGGGCACTGCCCCTCAACCTCGCCAGGGCGTTGCCCTAGGACCCGCCAAGGGGCACTGGCCCCTGGACTCCCACGAGCTGACCGGATAGCTCGATTCCCGACATACTTAGCGAAGTGGCAAAACTGGGATCGCTACAGGAGCGGTAACAAAAATTATCGTATGTATGGCAAGGTATGCCTAAGAGTCTAATTTCACATTAAAAGGGCGTACCTAGTGCAAGAAGTTCCCATTTAAGCAGGATCTGGGGAAGGGTTGATGTACGCATCCTTACCTCCGTAAATGGAGAGGCTGTTTCCGCTACTCGAACTCGTGACCACCAGGTCACCACATTGTGCATATAGAATAGTTATCAGTCTATGAAGCATGGACACGTCTCCGAAGGTTGCGTATAGGTGTTCAACATGCGTCGGACATGGACACGCGCCGGACATGCTACGTGTTGGACATGCTGGAGAGAGTTGGACACGCTGTGACACTTTGGACATGCTATGGACACACTAGGGATATGTTAGGGATACGCTGAGTATTATTTTTTTCAAAAAAAATTAAAATTACTAAAACAGCATACCTAAGGTTGATAAATTTGATAAAATTAAATATTTGACATAAAATATATATTAACTATAAAAAAAATATAAAAATATATGTTTTGAATGTGTCCCCAACGTAACGTGTCGTGTCCTGGATTTTTTGAAAGTTTACGTGCCCACGTGTCCATGTCCGTGCTTCTTAGTTCTCAGTTCATTGTCTTTTTTGTGAGCAACCAAATGCACTAGAAGAATGTGACAAGTCAAGAAACTACAAGAAGAGATGGCTCAAACATATAACACCATTTATATTTGAGAATATACTAGGCAGGCAATGTTGTATCTAGAATGCCCTCCATTACACAGGAGCCTTGCCAAACAAAAAAATTATGGGTAACACAAAAAATTTAAAGCCAAGTTACGGTTTAATTCAACATTAAATGGAATAAAGATCAATGATCCACCTTAAGAACTGAATCAAATTACTGTAATAGAAGTCTAGTCTACCATTGCATTAAGGAATGGTGACAAGCACATCAATCCCTTAAGTTATGATGTGCAACACAAATAACAGAAGTTTATGAAAGGCTATCTCAAAACAAAATGAACTTGCACGTGTGGTTTTTATCAATGTTGTACACCAGAATAATTTGTATCAATGAGGACAACATCAAACAAAATGGAACAAAAGGAGAGTCGGACCAAAAAAACCGAAAATAAAAAATAAAAAATAAAAATGAAGAGAGATGTTGGACGATCACCTCCTGGAATTGATAATTTGGCAAAAGAGATACAAATGGAACCAAATGAAAAAAATGGATCCATGTAGCCTATAAATGCTTGTTGAAGTAACCACCCCATGAAGCAAAGTGTTCACTTAGCCGTAATATAGTTAGAAGCAAAATCACAGCTGAATTTCATCAGTACCTAGATGACAAAGAGCTGGGATTTCAATATTCATTTGAGCATCTTCAGTGCAAAGTGTACCCAAAAGAACACAAAAATTTCAAACTTAAATACAAGACTGCTTCAAATGTTCTGAAGTTCAACTGGGTTGCAATAGAAAAAGTAGTTCAAGAATTCTCAATCGTGTTGGGATAAAAATCTTGCCGGAAATTAAGCATTAATACCTTCACAAGTAGTAAGTATATAAATCTAGTGTCAGAATTTAAGCCTAAGACCACCATTGTAAATAGCAGTGATCCATGTTTCCAGAGCATGGACAGACAAGAACACAATCACAAAGTACATTGCTGAAAAATTTGAAGGCTTCAGATGTCAAATATCATAATACAATGCCCAAAAACTTGCTGAATTATGAAACCTGGTTAAGATTGGAGCCCTCAAATGCATATATGTACAGATAAATAGATGACCATGGCGAATTTAGTGAAGTTCATATTTTTATCATTATCATATACGATGAATTACAGGTAACAGTGAGTAAACATTCTCTTTAAAAGCCAGACTTAATAACAGTGCACCAGATGTTCACATGCATACATACACTGTCCCACAATAAATAATTCAGTGATATAAATGATGCTGTAAGTTTCACAAGAAACAAAAACCCATCACAATTGAAGGGCTCTCGGCTGTCTGCAGGGTGTATATAAGGGTAACTACTTAAGATAACCTACTCTAGAGAAGGATAGGAAATAAAGGTAGACCTATCACTCTAGGACTCAATTAGGAGATCTCACATCTATCTCCAAGCTAATATCATGGTTCTCATCATCTCTACAGAGCTTGGTCTGAAGATATAAGTTAGGTCGCGTAAAACTAGTTATGCATAGAAAACTACCACCTTACTCCATTTAAATACCTTCTTATCATGCAGACCACATCAACTGCATGGGTTCTGCATGCCTAGACTAGAAAAAGCACCCTTAGTACAGTGTCAATTTGATTTCTGGGTGTGAGAAGTACAGCGACAGCATGACAATGATCCATGCCCAGTAGACAACAAATACTTAAGTAGTCAATCTCAAAGCCTTGGGTCCAAATTTGGTCAATGTAGTTCACCATATGGTCTGCTGCGTCCCTGAAAATGTCAACCTGAAAAACATACTGAAACATTTAAGACTTACAGAAACCACAATTTCATGCATTGTGAGACTATACTGATAAAGACACAGATAAATAAAGTACGCTGCCGTAAAAAATGAAGGATTCTAATGACAGGAAAGCAAAAACTAGATCGAATGATGTATGAAAATGAAAGAAACCAAAGAAAATAGGTGAATACGGAAAGGGCAACCAACAAGCAGACAGAAACAAAGATAGAAAAAGAACAGAAAAGAAAGATGATTGGGGAAATAGAAAGAAACATCCAATGAAAAATAATAGTTGAATCAAAATTTCAACATAGTTAAGTATGCATGTTAATAAGAAATTCCTGAGAATTACAGAATCATTAGCCAGCAACTACCCAATCAAATTTGTAAAAATAATTTTGACCCTTTGTAACATCAAATATGAATCCTACTACAACGTAGCATCTCATGCATCCTGTTTCAGGTCTGACAAAATATGGATTTGTTACCACTGCAATGTGCAAATAATCAAAATTCAATGGGTTAATTACACGGACCTCTCCTGAAGTTTTTGACAATTACAGGGACCTCCCTCATGGTTTCTGAAATTACACTGTGCTGCCTTACTTTTGTTCGCAATATACACTTAGCTCCCTTCCGTTATCTAACGATGGCCAAATATTGGGACGTTATCTTTGCACTTAGAAGGTTGTTGAGTGTCATTATAAAAAAAACGAGAGCATGAAAGCCAACAGCCTAAACAAAATAATAAACATAATTATATGGATAATGGGTAGTGACCTAGCACTAAGGAAAGTGCTATCTGCCCCTAGCCACAGGGATCAGTGTCTCCATGCAAAAAAAAAAAAAAAAAACAAATAATGTGCGTAAGCTGGCCTGGACACCTTGAGATATAAAAAAAAAAAAAAACAGAAAAAAAAGGATGCCTACCTATTACCTCTCCCAACCCTGCTATAAATGGAAGCCTTATAACAGTGGTACAACCTTTTTTACAAAATTAATCTAGAGCTTTCTTCTAGTGACATAATTTGGCAACATTCTAATTTGCACGCATATTTCATGTCACATGAAGAATATTACCGCAGAGATTACATGTGTTGCTTATCTTTTAGTTCATTTTAATCAGAGAATAATGTTGCATGCGTACATCAAATTTTGGAAGGATGCAAAATGCTGTTAATGTACCTCCTGGGCTCCCAAGGACCCAATGGTTCTCTCCAGCTTCTGTAAGAGAATCAGTCATCTTTTGGTATAAACAAGAAAGAAAGTCGCTTTGCTACTTGTTCCATTTGGAACCTCAGATGTTTTGGTCCATCACGTTCATATAACTCAGGATTGTTGCCTTAGGGAGGATGATATCACCTAGTCAATACCAATCTTCTGAGCAATACAAATGCCACATATCAAATTGTAACGACCCACATTTCATGTCTTAGTCATGCTTGCATGCATTTATATGATTTGCCATGTTAAGTTGCATTCATGGATCTTGTTTTGATTTGCCTAAGTGTTATATGTATGCTTTGTTCCTCCCTTGCTGTGTCAAGCCTAAGTCATGATGAGCCTAGGATATGTTAAGTCGAGGTCATCCCAAGCCTGTAACTATTCCGGAATCCCTTTGTTTGACCTCATCTTCGTCCAGGCATATTGGCCGAGATGATTATCATCCGGGCCGAGGTGTGTATCGCCGAGGCCGAGATGTGTATTATCTGGGCCGAGATGTTATCTTGAACCCAAGTGATCTTGTCCTGGAAGTGGTATGACCTAGACCGAGGTGTGGCATATCTAGGCCGAGGTGTGGCACAGCTTAGCCAAGTGTTGTCCTTCCTAGCCCAGATCATTGTCACCATTAGTTACTGAAGCTTTGTTCTTCCAAGCCGATGTCTTTGTCGCCCCACTTGCCGAAATGTTGTCCTTAGCCGAGGTCATCGTCCTTTGTTTGCCGATGTCTTGTCTTTTGCCGATGTCATCACTTGCCGGAGTGTTTGCTGTGAAGCTTGTTAGATACGCTTTGTCAGAACCTTGTCTTGTCAATCAGTCACCTTTTTGAGGAGGACCAACCCGGTAACGCCACGTGGCCGAGCTGAGTGTTAAATCAGCCGGCAGAGAGAGAGAAACGCACCATTTGTTATATCTTGTTTTGAGGGAGAGGAGAGAGAAGCTCTAGAAGAGGGAGAAGAGTTCTAGAGAGAGATTGACTTCCAAGCTTGATTTCTAGAGATCGAACCGTTAGATCCGTGTTCTAAGGTCAGATTCTTGGTCTGCTCATGATGTTCTTTATGTTTATGTTATCGCATTGCATGATTGAATATGTTTTGAAAGCCATACATCGTTTTGAAGTTCGGTTTTAGAAAGAGAAAATGGTATTCAAGTGTTCTTCAAGAAAAGCCATGTTTTGATCCGAAAGCTCATGCTAAGATTCATGTTTTTGTGTTTGTTTTCATATGATCTTTAAGTGTGGGTACCCAGGTCCATGTTTTCGAGCTCATAGCATGAAAACCCAGGTTTTGTATAAGCAAGTTATGATTTTGGCATACATCTCATTCATGTTCTTCATGTTCTTCACGGGTGGAAACCCAGATCTCCAGATTTCACTTCCCGAAGTGTAGTCGCCGAGATCATCCTCGCTTAGACTTTACACTTAGGCCAAGCATCGTATCTCACCTTGGCCTACTTTGCATGATCACTTGCACCTTTCGTTTGTCTTGCATGAACCTCGGCATGCAGCCGTACGCCGAAGCCTAGGTGATCACACCTCGGCCAGGAGGTGTGGGACCTCGGCATTGACCTAGTTGGTGCCCAGCATGTCCCCTGACATGTAAAACAGTGTTTTGACTCCCAGCATGTTTTTCCGAGGTCATTTGCATGAATGTAAGACTTGTTTTGAGAAGTATGTTTAGTAGAGTTTGCCATGTGTTTGTAGGACTTGGTTCTTTGCCTTGATCCCGACGTCCCAAGAACTAGGTGAGTGGTATTTTTAATAAAGCTATGTTGTAAATGTTTTGATAAGCTTTGCTTTGCTTTGTTTTGAAAAGTATTTGTCAAGCATGAATGATTACCCCTATTTTTGTGTATCAAGTATAAGTTCGTGTATCAAGTAGTTAGCTTTGTTTTGGAAGTCCTCCCATGCTAGGGGACTCTAAGCCTAAGTAGCATCGTCCTTTCGTGTTAGGGGACGTTAAGCCCATGTAGCACCCATGTTTGAATGTATTTACTACTGACGGTCTTTGAACGGGTAGATTTGCTATCGACGGTCTATGAACGGATAGCCACCACTGACGGTCTATGAACGAGTGGATAAGTCTAACTCCCACTGACGGTCTATGAACGAGTGGATAAGTATGATTTGCCATCGACGGTCTATGAACGGATGGATATGTTCTGTTTGGAATGTGATGACCCCAAGTACATGTTTTGATACAAGTTATGCCAAGTATATGTTTTGTATAAGTTTTGCCGAAGTACATGTTTTGATACAAGTTATGCCAAGTATATGTTTTGTATAAGTTTTGCCGAAGCACATGTTTTGTTACAAGTCATGCTAAGTATATGTTTTGAACAAGATATGATATATGTATGTTTTGCAAGAACCCCGGGAATCATTCATTAAACCCTTTATTAATCGTACCATTCACTGAGTATCCAATACTCACCCTCTTTATATATATGTAGGTTTCAAGCAAGAAGTCGGCTTCGCCGAGATGTGTGTTTTGTGGCCGATGTTTTGTATGCATGTTAGGTCGGCGTTAAGGACGTCGGCAAACTTGAAGATTTTGTATTTTGGACATGTCGGCTCGAGAAGCCTTTTCAAGATGTAATATGTATTTGTTTATGTTGTTTTCAAATTGTAAGACTTTAATTATGATGTATGCCATTTCATTTGACTTATGCACAGCTCTTATGGACCACTTGTATGTTAAGTTATTGCTTCTGCTCTTGTTAGCCCCATATGTATACTCTGATTGTGTGTGATCTTTGTAAGTTGGCCTTCGGTAATCTCGGATTACTGGCCATCATGGCACCAAACTACTAGGGGCGGTTTGGGGTCGTGACACAAATTGTCTTGCCATTGTATCATCCATTAAAGTAAGATAATACAACATTTTCTTCTTCAAATTCATCAATCGCCATCCTAAAATTATCATCAACCTTAAAGACTTGCATCCTATTCTTATGTGCAACCCAGCTATAACCTGGATTCTTGAATACCTGCTTATCATTCATCATTTCCCTAACAACCTTTACTTCTTCCCATCTTCCCAAAGAAGAATATATATTGGCAAGAAGCACATAAGGGGCAGAGTTTTGAGGGTCCAAGCGGAAAAGCTCCTCTGCTGCTCTTCTTGCTAGGCTTACGTTAGCATGAACCCGACAAGAACTGAGTAAAACCTCCCATATAATTGGATCATCTTTATAGGGCATCTTATCTATAAGTACTTCTGCTTCATGGAACCGACCAGCACGCCCCAGAGCATCCATGATGCAAGTGTAATGATCTGAAAGTGGTTCCACACCATGTTCATGCTGCATTGAATTGAATATTTCGATCCCCATATCTACCAGTCCTGAATGGCTACAAGCAGTTAAAACAGCAACAAAGGTAATGGCATCAGGTTCCTCTCCTGATCCAATCATGTCTTCGTAGAGAATAACAGCCTCGTTGCCACATCCATTCTGTGCATACCCATGGATCATCTCATTCCAAGTAACAGTATTTTTACAAGGCATCTCATCAAAAAGTTGCTTGGCCCTGTCTACATCACCACATTTAGAATACATATTAATCAAAGCAGTCCCCACAAAGACATTGTTAATATATCCATATTGTGCTATGTGAGCATGAATCTGTCTCCCTTGAGATAAAGACGATAGTTTTGTGCAACAACTCAAGATAGTAGCATAAGAGAATTCGGTGGGAAACATCCCCTTTCCTAGCATTTGCCTAAAGAAGGTGAAAGCTTCCTTGTCCCGAGAATTTAGCGATAAACCTGCTATGATAGAATTCCAACAAACAATATCCAATTCTGGGATTCTATCAAAAATACATTCTGCTATCTCTATTCTGTTGCACTTCGAATGCATACCGATAAGTCCGCTAGCAACATATGTATCAGTATCAAACATAGCCCTTACTGAGGCAGCGTGGACTTGTTTCCCACCCTCTAGAAGCCCCATCCCTGCACATGAGCTGAGGATAATAGCCACAGTAGTCTGATCAGGTTGGACACCTCGAAACTGCATTTCCCTAAAAAGCTTTACTGCCTCCTTGTGGTTTCTGTTCTGGGAATACCCTGAGAGTATCGCATTCCATGAACTCAATCTTGGGCATACCATTCTATCAAATATGTTACGTCCACTTTCAATATGTCCAGACCTGACACATGCTGAAAGCATATTGATGAAAGTGACCTCATCAGGTTCAAAACCCTGACACAGCATTATATGCATATACTCCGCAGCTTTTTCAGCTTGATATTTCTGGGCATACCCACCAATCATGATGTTCCAAGAAACAACACTAACTTCTGGTAAATTATTAAAAATAATCTCAGCACTGTCCATATCCCCATTCTTTGCATACATATCAAGCAATGAATTATTTAAGTGAAGATCTCTCTCAAAACCAAGTTTAACAGTGAGGCTATGTATTTGTTGGCCATGCATATTACTTGAAAAGCCATACATCTCACTAGTGACACAAAATTCCCCTGTTCCTCCTCTTGCGCAAACACCCAGAACACTCGACAATGAAATCGAATCAATATGAATTCTGGTTCTGTGCATTGATCTAAACATAATAAAAGCCTCCTCAAGCTGGTGACTCTCTGCTAGCATTCCCATCATTGCCGTGAAAGAAACCTCATTAGGTTCAGGCAAGTCCCTGAATGCCCGAATTGCATCCCTAATACTCCTGCACTTTGCATACATGCACAACAAAGCATTAGCCACATACGTATTTTTGTCAAGACCAATCTTAATAGCAACACCATGACACTCCATACCACAGTCTACCTCCATCAATGCACCAAAAGCACTAAAAACACTAGCCAATGTGAAATGGGTAGGCATAAAACCTTCAAGATTCATCATATGATAAACATCCAATGCTTTTTTTTCAAACCCACTTCGAACTAAAGCACTAATCAAGGTGTTCCACGACACCGTGTTTCTTTCAGGCATTACTGCAAACAGTTCATGTGCATCTTCTAATTTTCTAGCTTTACAATAACCATCTAACATGGCATGCCATGAATAAATGTTTCTGTGAGGCATTTTATCGAACAAATGGCGAGCAGTATCTGTATGACCACATTTGGAATATAATTCGATGAGGCGGTTGGAGAGAAAGGTGTCGGAAGAGAGGCCATTACGGAGTATATAAGCATGGAGGAGTTTGCCTGATAGGTGGGCTTTCTTGTCTATGCAAGACTGCAAGAAATTTGCCAAATAAGTGATGGCCTTGCCTTCCATTGGTAGCTGGTGAAGCAGGCTCAAAATTTTAGATTGTAGAGACGTTAAAACTTCATGTCACAGTGTCATGCTTTGAATTAATCTTCATCCAGGTTAAATAGGGAAAGAGTATGGTACAAGTTATTTAGTTATAACCAAAAAGAAAAATGATATAATTTTATATTTTTTGAGTTATAATTAAAAAATATTATAATTAAATATTACATGAGGTATGACTAAAAATTTTATGAGTCATAATTAAAATAATGTCATAATTAAAGAAAAAAATATATACATTTTAAGGTGTGTATAGTAAAATTTCTCTGAATATCATTATTATTTATTTTTACAATCTAAGTTCATATTTTTTATTTTATTTTTATTAGTCTCTATATTATTTTGGGAAAATATTAAATTACTGAAAGCTTGGAGAAATTATTGCACTAGAGATGGAATTTTTTGTTGTGCAACTCTAACACGCACTGAGGACTTATACCATGCACATGGAGAATTTGCACCATGCACACACTGAAGTTACACTATTATAAAAATGTAAATAATCTTTGACTGTCTCATTGATTTGGTATTTCTTCCATTATTTTTTAGTAATTTTTTCAAATTTTAACTGGAATGACAAGTGAAAAAAATTTCAAATGGGTAATTCTACTTACACTACAATTTGATCTTTGTACATTCTTTTTTGGGTGAATAGATCTTCTTACATCCATTTTCTCATTACAATCAATTAATTTTTTACTCTCTCTCTACACTTTTCAATATACCAATTTTACCACTCTTCAACCACATCTCTCCTTACACCCATTTGCATCTCCTTTCTCTTTTCTCTACTTTTTTCTGCTATTGTCGTTGCTCGTCGCCATTGTCACCACCGCCAGTCTCCACCAGTGAGTTAAAGGAAAGGGCGGCGATGATGGTGGTTTAGATCGGAGAAGAAGAGGAGAGTGAAGAGAGATAGGAGAGAGAGGGTTAGGGTTTGGTTCTCAATTGGTGAGTGAAAAGTTCAAACAATATAAATATATACATGGGTAGTTTAGTCATTTTGTGAGAGTTTGTCTTTATGAATAAGAAAAATGTTTCAGACCACTAATTCAATACAATTAATATATCATTAATGTAGACCCCATCACTGATGTGATAGTTTGGCCTTTTTTTTTTTTCTTGCACTGCCACGTAATTAGAGTTGCTTTTAGAGGTTGTGTATTAGTGGTCAGAATCGGAACTTGAAAAGTATTTTAAATTGTGAACTTTTAGATAAAGAAAAATTAAAATTGAATTTATGAACCGAATGCGCAAAATGAAGTCATGGACATTTTCGCTTTGGCTTTCATGTTTTTTGACCCCAAAATTTGTTTTTTTATTTTTTAAAAACACTTCTACCCCTAAACTATCACCAATTTATGTATGTAGCCTTTAAACTATTGATTTTGTCTCGTTGGTCCCTAAACTATCACATTTTGATTATGTTTGGTCCAAATGGTAGATGACATCCAGCTGCAAAGACAAAAACGTGGCCTGCACGTGAGATTCAAAACTGGTAAACGAGTAAAAGAGACTTTTCACTTATATGTTCGCATTTAAAAAAAAAAAGTTGTTATTAGTAACCATCAATTATTTTGTACCCCTGTTTTTTTGGATCCTTACTTATAAATTGTAAAATCCTTAAAATTTCTTTTCTCCCCCCTAAATAATACCAAAATTATCTTTGTAAAAACATTTTACCCATTCAAATGCACACCTCCACACCCCAAAAAGCCTCTCTCCCAAAACCCACAACGATGGAACCTCCCAAAATCAATGGAAAAAATTTGTGTGATCAAGAAATTTTTTCTCTACTTCATTACGTGGTTAGTCAATCTGTTGGGATTTTTTTTTTTTTTTTTTTTTCCTATTACTTCTTTTCACACACACAACACAATCCACTTTCATGCTTCTTTGGTTGATTTTTTGTCATTCATCCATGGTTTCACTGTACTTGTTTGTGCTATCTGTATGAGCAAAATTGGGCAGGATTTTACTCATCGGTCAACCGGTCGGTCGACCACCTAAGGGTGGTCAGACCTCATTTGTGCGTTTGCTTCTACTGTTGCTTCGGTTATATATTCTCGAACAAATAAGAAATGTTCGGTTACCTGTTCTTGAAAAAATAAATAATAATCGGGCCTGTGTTCCTGAATTTCAATCATATGTTTGGGAGTTCAGTCTCGAAAAAATAATAAACAATTTTTTATTATTTTTGTCCCTTTTTTTCCCCCCAAAACTTACTCTTATAAGGCCAATCTCCTCTGAGTTAAGAATACTATCAAAGTTATGAATCTTTTCTAAACTTTTATTGTTGTACTCCTTTCGTCTCATGGAGTTGTGGTTGTCGGAAAAATTTTTACTCATTGTCATTGCTGGAGAAGTGTATGTTATCAAATGGTTGTCACCGTTGTCGTCGGAATATTACCGCCAAAGGATTTTTGAGGTTTTCAGGGTAGGTAGGTTTGGAAGTGAGATTTGAGGACTATGGATAGGTGGTGATGGAGGTGGGTACTTTCATAAACCTTAACTTATGATGTAGCGGATATGTAGGTTTAATTGTGAGATGGGGTGTTCTAAAATTATTGATGTCCTTTTTTAGTAATTTCACTTGAGGTTATTATTTAATAAAATTAAAAAAAAAAAGCGCTAAAGAATGGGGGTCCAAAATAATTGATGGAGTGTTAATAGTAGCACTCTCAAAAAAAATTCTAATGAAGAGAAAGTTCTTGCCAATTTCACAGTTATATATATATATGTGTGTGTGTGTGTGTGTGTGTGTGTGTGTGTTGAGTGAAGGGAAATGTTTTAGAGCTCTAAAAGAAGAACTCTAAAACAACTCTAATTTGTCTCTTCCTTAATATGTTTTCTCTTCCTTCTTTTTTATTTTATTTTATTTTATTTTTTTGCATTGCCAGCTTAGTAGAGCTGCTTTTAGAGTTGCTGTACTAGAGCTCTTTATCACTACTGGTTGAGTAAATAGGTCTAAAAAAAAAGAGGAGAACAAAGCATAGAAAAAATAAGCGTAAATTACACATACACTCCCTGAGATTTGGATTTAATACATATCACCTCCTGATGTTTGGAAAATTACACTAACCCCCCTTGTCATTGTAATTATTTAGACGGAATGAAGATATTGAACTCATGCACACTTTCTTTTCTTACTTTGCTTTACTTCCTCGGTTTTTTTTTTAATGTAATTTTCTTTGTTTTTCTACTAGGAGTTGTTGCATTATATATAAGCAGGGGGCTTATGAATTGAGACTATTAACCATAGGAGTGAGAATGTAATTTCCAAAACGTCAGAGATGGAATGTAATTGGATCAAAACTCAAAGAGTGTCAGTGTAATTTATTAAATATATATATATAAATAAATAAAAAGAAAAAAGAGCCAAAAAACGAAGGATCTAATGGTAAATATTATTTCAATGGACATATCCAATTCTTCTATCAGGCAAAAACATCGGCACTATGAAGCATGGGTGCTTGTACAGATATTGGTACAGATACCAAATCAGTACGTCGATACGATAAGATCTGAAAAAATAAGATACGGATACGGTTGGAGTACTCAATAATTTTTTTTTAATTTTTTTTGTAATTTATAGTTTGATATTCAATTTACAAATCAAAGTTTAATATCAAAACTAAATGGAGAAATTACAAAACTAAAAAAGAAATTATAATTCAATAATATCAATATCAATACCAAAACAAAATCTATAAGCTATTTTAATGCCATTAAATAGGATAAATTACAAAATAAAGTTTCATTCTAAAAGCAAGTTAAGTGAAATTTGCAAAACATAAAATTTCAGTTTTGACTTCCATCAACTTCATTATCTCTGGTACATCAAATAAAGGATTTACAATTTCAAATAAATCAAAATTCTAATAAATTAAACATGTCTTCATTAATGTCCCACAACTTAGTGTATTCTTGATATACCAATCCTATACCCATAAAGTATCCATGGATTACCAATTGCTAAAGAGTGGTGCTACATGCATCAATTAGTATACTAACTAGTGTACCAATCCTAATTATGACATTATTATTGACCTCACTCACTAATAACATTACAAATATCAAAAACCTCTTAAATTATGCCACATCATCAATTAGTACACTAATTAATACACTAATTGGTGCATGTAGTATTATTGATTGTGAAAAAATATATAAAAAGTATCTAATATGTATTTCGAGTCCTTGATATACATGTAGCTCTATTAGTGTGAGTAATCAATAAGTATTCGGTACGAATACGATAATATTTTCGAAATATTCATACTAGCATCGGCATTATTGCCATGCCAGAAGGAGTAGGTCCCCTTCCATAGATCAGTGGCTGCAAACCAGTAGCTTACACATCAGCTAGTGCAATTGAAGAAACCCAGAACCAGTACTGCCTTTCAGAAGGATTGAACAAGCATCCTTTTTCTTTTCTTATTTATTTATTTATTTATTCTTTCCCTATACTCTGTTGGAAATGGTTATAAAATTCTGGGTAAAACCAGAATTTTTTCCTAAGTTTAGTCTATTTTTTAGGTGGGCGCCGTGCGTCGATTTTCACGGGTCAAAGTGATAACGCGTTCTATGCCGCGTTGTGATTCACGTGGTATATTTGGTTGCTCAAAAC
Source organism: Camellia granthamiana (assembly GCA_036172215.1). Taxonomy (NCBI): domain Eukaryota; kingdom Viridiplantae; phylum Streptophyta; class Magnoliopsida; order Ericales; family Theaceae; genus Camellia; species Camellia granthamiana. Next base: position 22,136,957 of record CM069909.1, on the reverse strand, counting down.
CATTACCGAGTGAATGGGAAATTGAAGCCAAAGTATGCTCCATGGAAATGGAGTTTTGGTGAAAAATCCTTAAAGGTATTGAATAAGGCTTGTCCCACATTGATTTGGTGGGAAGTTTTGAATGGGTTTATAAGGCATGGGTTTGGTACTTGGGATATGCCCCAAGGGGTACCCAAGTGTTTTAGAGGGAGAGGTTATGGGCAAAATGGGCTAGACCCATTGGACCCAAAAATCACCACACATGCGCGCGCCGCCGCAGTCCGTCCGGTCGGTCGGGCTGCGCTTGGGTTTCGGCGCGGGTGTGAGGTTAGGTTGGGCTTGTTCGGCCCAATACTAATCTTTTTGGCCCAAAAATATTTGAATTTAATTTTATTTTTGGTAAAATAAAATCCAGAATTCAAATTAAACCGGAAATAAACTGGTCCGGTTTTACTGTACATCCAAACAGGGCCCTTCCCGTTTTTATCTGTTTGAATTAAGAACCCAACAGATTCAAATCTGTTTAAATTCAAAACCATACCTGTTCAAACATGTTTGCACCTGTTTAATTCAAAACCTATAGCACCATTACATCTATAAATAGGACAACCCTCATTTGATGTTTTACATTCAGAAATTTCGTATTTCACCTCTGCAAATTCTATTATTCATTTTGCTGCATTTTATTTTTGTGAGAAAGAGTATAAACACTTAGTGTGTTCATTAGGCAAACAATTTGTAGTGCTGCTATTGTTTGTAGTAGATCATTTTATCCTGGGAGATAGACGTCCGTATTCTGAAAGCACCGAGAAGAGGACGAATCTGTCTTAAGGACAAAGTGTCAAACACTGGACTTGATCAGATTATAATTCGACAAAATTAATCAAGTAAGTTATTTAATTTATTTTCGGTGTTATTATTTGTTTATTTAATCAGATTTTAATTTTGTTTTTGTAACAAAATAAAATCTGTTTTTATTTATTTATTTTTATTTCAAGTTTGATTTTTGTAATCAAACAAAATTTTCTCCTTTTCTTTATTTCTTTTTATTCTGGTTGTTGTTTAGTACACAACAGAATTTAATTTATTTAAATATAGTGAAGATTGTCCAACAATCTTAAGACAGATTTAATTTTTGGTATCTTCATTGTATTTAATTTTCTGTAATTTCATAAAGACATATTCTGGTTGGAAAAACAAATAGTGTTTATGCTATTTGACAGATAGTAGTAATATACTGTCTCTTTTCTTTGACAACTAGTAGTAATATACTGGTGTCATTAACAATTGCAGAATATTAATTTGTGTTATAGAAAATTATTGTGGTATTTTATTTTTCTAGTTTTAGTAACAAGGAAAATAAAATTATTTTGTGTTATAATTTATTTTTTTGTTTTAGTAACTAGAAAATTAATTTGTGTTTTAATTTTTTTGATTTTTGTAATCAGAGATTATGGTTACTACAACTGAAACTGCATCTGGTAGTGGTACTCCAATTGTTACACCAACACCGGTCCCTATCCAGAACCATGTTCATGTACCAATCAATCATGGAGAAAAATCAGAAAAATTTAACGGTACCGAGTTTAAGAGATGGCAGCAGAAGATGCTGTTCTATCTTACAACTCTTAATTTGGCCTAGTTTCTCCATGAAGAGGCTCCAGCACTTAAAGAGGGTGAAAGTGATCGGCAAGTTGTTGCCGCTGTAGATGCTTGGAAATATTTAGATTTCCTGTGCAGAAACTACATCCTCAATGGCCTTGACAACATGCTGTATAATGTATACAGTCCTTTGAAGTCAGCAAAAGAATTGTGGGATTCTTTGGAGAAAAAATACAAGACAAAGGATGCCGGCACGAAGAAATTTGTCGTCGGTAAATTTCTGGATTTTGTTATGGTAGACTCTCAAACGGTAATATCTCAAGTTCAAAGTTTTTCAGATAATTTTGCATGATATTCATTCAGAAGGTATGTCTCTTAGCGAGTCTTTCCAAGTCGCTGCTTTAGTGGAAAAGTTACCACCGGCTTGGAAAGATTTCAAAAATTATTTAAAATATAAATGCAAAGAGATGACCATGGATGAACTTATTGTAAGACTGAGAATTGAGGAAGATAATCGAAAGGCTGAAAAGAGGAATGAGAAAAATCCCATTGAGTCCAAGGCTAATGTGGTTGAACAAGTTCATAAACCACATAACAAAAAGAGAAAGTTTACTGGAGATGGTCCTAAACAAGGCGATAGCAACAAGAAGTTTAAAGGAAAATGCTATAACTGTGGCAAGACTGGACATCGAGCTTCTGACTGCCGCCGCCCTAAGAAGGATCATGGAAGTACAAGTAAGAAGACCACCAATCAGGCCAATGTAACAGAATTGGATTACATCTCTGACGGAGTGAATGACATCAACCTCTCTGCTATGGTGTCTGAGGCTAACTTGGTTGGAAATCCCAAAGAGTGGTGGGTTGACACTGGAGCAACTCGTCACATATGTGCAGACAAGAAGATGTTCACTACCTACAATGAGGCTGCAAATGGTGAATAACTTTTTATGGGAAATTCTTCTACTTCTACTGTGGCTGGACAAGGGAAAGTAATCTTGAAGATGACATCAGGGAAAGAACTGACCCTCAACAACGTACTGTATGTACCTGACATCTGGAAGAATTTAGTTTTTAGTTCTTTGTTAAGTAAAAATGATTTTAGGCTTGTCTTTGAGTCTGATAAATTTGTATTAACAAAGAGTGGTATGTATGTTCGTAAGGGATACATGAGTGATGGTCTCTTTAAGTTGAATGTAATGACAGTTGTACCGAAAGTTGCTATGAATAAGAATAACACATCTTTTGCTTATATTCTTAAGTCGAATTTATGGCATGGTAGATTAGGACATGTGAATTTTGATACTTTGCGTAGATTAATTGGTTTAGATTATATACCAAAGTTTGAAATTAATCCTAATCATAAATGTGAAATTTGTGTAGAAGCAAAACTAACTAAGGCTCCATTTAAATCGGTTGAAAGAAAAACTGAACCTCTAGAATTAATTCATACTAATGTTTGTGATCTAAAATTTATTCAAACTAGAGGAGGCAAAAATTATTTCATAACATTTATCGATGATTGCACAAGATATTGTTATGTTTATTTACTTAGAAGTAAAGATGAACTTTTAGAAATGTTTAAACTCTACAAAACAGAAGTTGAAAATTAACTTGGTAAAACCATTAAAATGGTTAGAAGTGATAGGGGTGGTGAATATGATGCACCATTAAATGAATTTTGTGCACCACATGGCATTATTCACCAAACTACAGCCCCTTATTCTCCACAGCAAAATGGAATTACTGAAAGGAAGAATAGAACCCTAAAAGAAATGATGTATGTCATGTTACTAAGTTCAGGCTTATCACAGAACTTGTGGGGGGAAGCGATATTGTCTGCTAATTATGTTCTTAACAGAATACCCCATAAGAAAACCAACAACACTCCTTATGAATTGTGGAAAGGTCGACCGCCTCCTTACAAATACTTAAAAGTGTGGGGGTGTTTGGCAAAAGTTGAAGTTCCTGTTCCTAAAAAGACTAAGATTAGACCAAAAACAGTGGATTATGTGTTTATTGGTTATGCTTACAATAGTAGTGCATATCGGTTTCTGACTTATAAATCAGAAATACCTGATATAAATGTGAACACTATTATAGAGTCAAGGAATGCTGTGTTTTTTGAACATGTCTTTCCTTACAAGAAAGGACAGGAATTAAGTTCACAGAAAAGAACTTATGATTGTACACAAAGTCAAGAGACTAATGACAATCAAACACAAGAGACTAGTAATGGTCTCGACCAATAGGATTTAACTGATGATGAACCAAGACGAAGTAAGAGAGTGAGAACATCAAAATCCTTTGGTCCAGATTTTCTGACATACCTGTTAGAAAATGAACCTCAAAGCTTTAAGGCATCAATGACAGGTCCTGAAGCACCTTTGTGGAAAGAGGCTGTTAATAATGAAATTGAATCCATTATGCAAAATCATACTTGGGATTTGGTGGATCTTCCACCAGGTTCTAAACCTCTTGGATATAAATGGATATTCAAGAGAAAAATGAAAGCAGATGGTTCAATTGACAAGTATAAAGCAAGACTTGTAGTTAAAGGTTACAGACAAAAGGAAGGTCTGGACTATTTTGACACATATTCCCCTGTGACAAGAATAACATCCATTCGCATGCTTATTGCTATAGCAGTGTTGTTTAATTTAGAAATACATCAAATGGATGTTAAAACAGCTTTCTTAAACGGTGATCTAAATGAAGAGATCTATATGGAGCAACCCGAAGGGTTTGTAGTGTCGGGGCAAGAAAAGAAAGTTTGTCGGCTTGTAAAATCCCTTTATGGATTAAAACAAACACCTAAGCAATGGCATGAAAAATTTGATCATGCAATGCTTACTAATGGGTTTAAGATAAATGAATGTGACAAATGCGTCTATGTTAAAAACACTGACCAAGGATGTGTCATAGTTTGTCTTTATGTGGATGACATGCTTATCATTGGAAGCAGTCAAAACATGATCAAATCAACTAAGCAAATGCTTAACAAAAGATTTGATATGAAAGATATGGGGGTCGCAGATGTTATATTAGGAATGAAAATTACTAAAACATCTGACGGATATGCATTATCTCAATCTCATTATATTGAGAAAATTCTTGATAAATTTATCAAGGATGATTTGAATTTAGCTAGAACACTTGTAGACATCAATCTTTATTTATCAAAAAATAAAGGTGATGCAGTGTCTCAGTTAAAATACTCCCAAATCATTGGAAGCCTAATGTACCTAATGAATTGTACTCGTCCTGATATAGCTTATGCTATCAGTAAATTGAGTAGGTACACTAGTAACCCCGGAGAAGACCATTGGAAAGCGATCATTCGGGTTCTTAGATATCTAAGATTCACCCGTGATCATGGTTTGAATTGTACTCGATATCTAGCAATACTTGAAGGTTATTGTGATGCAAATTAGATATCGGATACTAAAGATTCAAAATCCACAAGTGGATATGTCTTCACTCTGGGAGGCGCTGCTGTTTCTTGGAAATCCACGAAACAAACATGCATCGCACGATTCACAATGGAATTCGAGTTCATTGCTTTACACAAAGCAGGAAAAGAAGCAGAATGGCTTCGTCACTTCTTAGAAGACATTCCAATGTGGGCAAAACCTGTGCCAGCTATTTGCATTCATTGTGATAGTCAATCTGCAATAGGCAGGGCACAGAATCATATATATAACGGAAAGTCACGACATATTCGTTGTCGACATAATACCGTTAGGCAGTTGTTGTCAAATGGAATAATTTCAATAGATTATATAAAATCTAAAGAGAATATTGCGGATCCGTTAACAAAAGGTTTGACAAAAGAGCTAGTGTATAGTTCATTGAAGGGGATGAGATTAAAGCCTATTACATAAGAGTCGTCATAATGGTAATCCTACTTATATGACTGGAGATCCCAAGAACTAAGTTCAAAGGGACAACTAAGTTATGTGTGGCTCGCCAGAAATCACCAAGGGATTAAACTTCCCTACCCATTCCTATGGTGAGAGTGATATCTGTAACATGTGTTGTCTGCAGGGGTATAAGGATAAGATTAGCTTTTAATGATTACTTATATCTTGATTTAGGCATGAAAATCAAGATGAGTATAAGGAGATACTCACAATAAGAATCACTTATATGAGTGTCGAACTGGGGCTGGTTCTATGAGAATGAAGAGGCTAAATTCTCTAGAAACACTCATGAAAACCAGGAGCGTTCAAGGCCAAAATGAACACAACAGTGAGAACCACGATGTGTTAGAATATATTTTGTGTGAAATCTATTGTCTTGGCTTACACAAACGGCTGAACAATTCAAGGCATCGCGTCTATTGGTTAGCCAGTAAGTCCGATAGGTTATCACTAGGGAAGGTTCAAGGCCGAAAGCTACCTATCCTGATGCAAGATATTTTTGACTTATACTCTTTCGATAAAGTCTGCGTATTGTTGCATTTCCGTTGTCATCAAATTTCATTCATGTGGGGGATTGTTGGAAATGGTTATAAAATTCTGGGTAAAACCAGAATTTTTTCCCTAAGTTTGGTCTATTTTTTAGGTGGGCACGGTGCGTCGATTTTCATGGGTCAAAGTGATAACGCGTTCTATGCCGCGTTGTGATTCACGTGGTATATTTGGTTGCTCAAAACCATTACCGAATGAATGGGAAATTGAAACCAAAGTATGCTCCATGGAAATGGAGTTTTGGTGAAAAATCCTTAAAGGTATTGAATAAGGCTTGTCCCACATTAATTTGGTGGGAAGTTTGAAATGGGTTTATAAGACATGGGTTTGGTACTTGGGGTGTGCTCCAAGGGGTACCCAAATGTTTTAGAGGGAGAGGTTATGGGCAAAATGGGCTAGACCCATTGGACCCAAAAATCACCACACACGCATGCGCCGCCGCCGCCGCCGTCCGTCCGGTCGGTTGGGCTGCGCCTGGGCTTGGGCGCAGGTGCGTGGTGTGAGGTTGGGTTGGGCTTGTTCGGCCCAATACTAATCTTTTTGGGTCAAAAACATTTGAATTTAATTTAATTTTTAGTAAAATAAAATCCAGAATTCAAATTAAACCGGAAATAAATTGGTCTGGTTTTACTGTACATCCAAATAGGGCCCTTCCCGTTTTTATCTGTTTGAATTAAGAACCCAACAGATTCAAATCTGTTTAAATTCAAAACCATACCTGTTCAAACATGTTTGCACCTGTTTAATTCAAAACCTATAGCACCATTACATCTATAAATAGGACAACCCTCATTTGATGTTTTACATTCAGAAATTTCGTATTTCACCTCTGCAAATTCTATTATTCATTTTGCTGCATTTTATTTTTGTGAGAAAGAGTATAAACACTTAGTGTGTTCATTAGGTAAACAATTTGTAGTGCTGCTATTGTTTGTAGTAGATCATTTTATCCTGGGAGACAGACGTCCGTATTCTGAAAGCACCGAGGAGAGGACGAATCTGTCTTAAGGACACAGTGTCAAACACTGGACTTGATCAGATTATAATTCGACAAAATTAATCAGGTAAGTTATTTAATTTATTTTCGGTGTTATTATTTGTTTATTTAATCAGATTTTAATTTTGTTTTTGTAACAAAATAAATCTCTTTTTATTTATTTATTTTTATTTCGAGTTTGATTTTTGTAATCAAACAAAATTCTCTCATTTCCTTTATTTCTTTTTATTCTGGTTGTTGTTTAGTACACAACAGAATTTAATTTATTTAAATACAGTGAAGATTGTCCAACATACTCTGTTCAAAAGGATTGAACGAGCATCTTGTTCCGCCTATACACACTCTCTTCTTCTTCTTTTCTCACTGGAATTTCTTTTTTATTTTTTTAATACTAATGTATAGGTGAAAAGTTTGTTTTATCCTTTTACCAGTTTTGAATCTCTCGTGTAGGTACGTTTTTGCCTTTGTTGTTAACAATTTGAATGCCATCTACTATTTGGACCAAATAGAACCAAAATGTAATAATGTAAGGACCAACAAGACAAAATCAATAATTTAGGGACTATAAACAAATTAGTGATAATTCAGGGAGTAAAATTGTTTTTTACTCTTCTACTTTATTATTCTAAGGGAAATAACGAACGAGATTGAATCCAAATATTAAAAAGTTGTTTGGAATGATCTAAATAAGTACACTTTTTGACTTTTTACGAAAAAATGTAAAATATGAGTTGGGTTTGAAGTGATGTGGTAGAAAGATGATGTGATTTAAATAAGATAATATGACTTAAATAGGACAGTGACTTTTTGACTTTTTAATTTTTTTGAATTACGCCAAACTAGGCCTAAGTCAAAGTAGAGGGTAAGTCAAAGTAGAGGTTAAGTGTAAATCAAAGATCACAAGCAAATGACACATCACATTTTAAGTTCAAACAAAGATAAAATTGTTTTTTACTCTTACTTTATTATTCCAAGGAAAATAACAAACGTGATTGAATCCAAATATTAAGTCAAAGTAGAGGTAAAGTGGAAATCAAAGATCACAAGCAAATGACACATCACATTTGAAGTTCAAACAACGACAAAAGTAAAATCATACAAGGAACTGTATGTGGACTAATTATACATATATATATATATAACTGACAAAGACAATCTCCTATGGAAACTTTTAACAAATCCAACTCTGTTCTAGTTGAAGAGTCCCTTTGCCATATTGTTTCCTCCCTCATAAGTTTCAAATTTTTAAAGGTACGTTGCACACGAATCGAAGTTGAGCTACTTACATCAGCATTATTAGATATATATTAACAGTAATTATATCTGCCTATTATCAGGCTTCCTATTCAAAGCACCCAAATAAATATATACTCCTAGACTTGTTTTGTTCACACACTTTGACTCTTCTGTGGTGGTTTAGGCTTCTCCCAGAACTTGAAATGCAGAGCTCTCATCTCCAACATTTTCTCAATCTCCTCGATTGGAAGGCCTTTTGTTTCCGGGACACAAATTAGGACAAAGAAAAGGGCTACAACTGATAAGACCCCGAATATTAGGAATGTCCAGGAAGTCCCAATCACTTGTGTCAAAGTCAGGAAGGACTCAGACACAATGAGGTTTGATATCCAATTTGCCGTGGCAGCTATGCCCCCACACACTCCTCGAAACCTTAAAGGGTATATCTCAGAATTGACAATCCATGGTACTGTACCCATTCCGGGAGAGAAGAATATGATGTAGAGTGCCAAGCCAATAAGTGCAAGCCATCCGTATTTGCTCGGACATCCCCTTGTGTACCATAACCTCTGGTCTCCATGACACATGTCCTTCACTGTGTTGTTTGAGATCAGGCAAGACCCGGGAAGCAGCTGCAATGAAAATAATAATGACATAATGAAATATGCTGTATTAACAAATCAAAAACTTGTCACTGGAATAATAACTCACGTTTCTCTAATTTTTCATCATTTTCATTCTTTTGGGGATTAGTTATTTTTTCACAAGTGAGTTGGGTTGACCGGAATCTTCTTGAGGGATCAAGTCATATGAACACTTGTTATCAAATGAGTACCTGTATAAGCTAGGAAAATGATCTGCAAACAAAATCGTTATACATAATTTACCACAAGAATGATTTGGTAATGACATTCTTGAAAATAGAAGTCATTCTGATGAGCTTTTAAATTTAATTTTAAAATGAGAAGATATAAAGTTGTCATGTCATTCTGGATAAAATTTTTATACGAGTTTTTTTGTTTGTATAGCACTACTCGTATAACCAACTTTAACTGACTTAAAATGAGGTTATGTTGCATTGAAGGTTACATGATCTTACTTACCATAAGATGCATATTGTGCACCATATCAGACTTGTTATATATCCAGGAAAAAAAAAAAAAAAAAAAAAAAAAAAAAAAAAAAAAAAAAAAAAAAACCCATAAAAAGAACTTGGTATGGTGTGAAATCTGACCTAAATTTAAAATTTTAGGCAATTTTCTAGGTCTAAGGCATTGCTAGATAGGAGGCACTAAAGTAATTTTCATGGTTTGGAGACAAGACTTCATGGCCAACAAAAGCTTAGGACCAGAGATCATGTAATAATGTTATGATTTCTAGTGGCCATGATAAAATACAATTGAAGTGTAATTATATATTAAGAGAAACTGTTTTACCTTATCAGTGGATGAAGCACAGAAACCACAATCTGCAGATGAGGCCTTCAAGCACTTCATACAGTTCCATTTGGCAGCAGAAGTGTAACCTGGGCAAGTATATGCAGTAAAATGAGATGGTTCAGCAGCACTAACAGTCGGTGAGTGTGTTGTAGTCTCATGAAACACTGCTGATAAAAGGCCAAGTGATATAATAACACCGCACAAACTGATGACTAGAAGCTTCTTTCTTCCAGTCCGATCAATGAAATATATGCTGACTATTGAGCCACCAGCATTGAGCCCTGCGGTGACTAGTGAAAGAAGTAGAGCAGTTTGGTTAGATGCAAAACCGGCCAACTGTACTATTGTGGGGCTGTAATACATAACTGTGTTTATGCCCACAAACTGCTGGAAGACTTGAAGCCCAACACCGGCTATGAGTCCTCTTCTTACTGTTTTTGTTTTCAACAGTCTGACAAGGCTAATCTTCTCAGAAGACCCCTTTTCCTGAATTTCTGCTTCCACTGACTCTTTAAGGTCTTGAATCTCTGCTTCCACATCTTCTTCTGGGTATAGCTTCCTTAGTATAGTTTTGGCTTCTTCTTCTCTCCCCTGTTGTTTATGAAATAAGGATTGATGAAAAAATAAAAATTAACAAAGAAAAAAAAGGGTATTTTACTAAATTATGTGATGCGGTAAGCATTATTATTAGTTTGAAAAGTAATGGAAGAACCTTGCGGTAAAGCCAACGTGGTGATTCGGGAAGTAGCAGCATCAATATGAACTGCAACAGAGCTGGAAGTCCAGCAACTCCAAGCATCCACCGCCATGTACCCGGCACCTAATTACAGACTCACAAAGTAAATTAAATTCTTCTTATACATGATGCCAAGTTTTAAAAGGGCAGTTTAAACCGTTTCATTTTGAGATTCTATGACATAATGTTGTTGTAGCTTGTACAATAAGAGTAATTCACGAATCTAGAAGTGGGATGCTTTTAGATTCTGCTTATAAACTATTAGTGTTCTATGACTCAGTCAATTGTCTCGATTGTGGAATATCATTGAGAAATAGGAATTTGTGTTATCAAAGGATTCCCTGTGATTGTCTCTAACATGGAATGAGTCAACCATCCACTTTGGTGTTTTAATGAACAAAAATGGTGATACCGTTCCACTGTTTATCAACAGTTTCGATTTTTGGGAAGTATCATTATAATCCAAATAGAAAGCTTTCCAGGTTATCAAATGAATGATTTGTAGACCTATTGATTCTAGCAATTGATTGCAGAGTTGTTCATTCGGACCTTTCAATCTAGAATAAGTTGCAACAAACACTTTCAGGAGCTTCTGTTGAAAATGAAGTCTGATTACATTACCTTGGTAAAGGCTAAGTTGATAAGGTAAGACAAGAACTGGCCTCCAGTGATCAAGAAGCCATTGGTACTGACAAGGGCACCTCTGACTTTTGCAGGAGAAGCTTCTGATATGTAGAGAGGGGATGTCATTGACGCCATTCCAACACCAAATCCTACGAAAACTCGTCCAACGATGAGAAGAGCTGGGTTTGGTGCTGCAGCCATGATCACAGCTCCAATAAAGAAGAGAAAATCAGCAATTAGGATTGTTGTTCTTCTTCCAAACCGGTCATTAAACCACCCGCCAATGGCAGCACCAATGATTGCTCCCGCAATTGCCATGCTTACTATGGTTTCCTATTGAATTGAAACAGCACCATATAACCAGAGTATCTATTTGATGAACTAAAACATTAGCTAAGAAGCACGGACTCGGACACGTGACGACAAGTATGCGTCGACATGGCAATTTTCAAAAAATATAGGACACAACATGTGAGGGACACACATAGAATATATAATTTTATATATTTATTATGTCATATGTATAAATATATCATTCTAATATAATAAATAAATGCAATATAATACTAATTTTTTTAAATTGGCATTAGTTTTCTTTTATCATCATATTATTAATTATTTTGTTCAAATTTATAATTAGTTTCGTGTGTATTTGATCAATGGACATGTGTTTAAGTAATGGACGCATATGTCCTCTAAGTGTTTAAAAAGTGTTTGAATCTAATTTCTTTTTAAAAAAAATAGGACAAGTTTGTGAGTATCGAACATGTATCGAGAAGTATCTGACGAGTGTCTATGTCCGACATGGGCATGCCACTTTTTTAGAAGTTCCGTGCTTCTTAGAACATTAGTATTGGAAAGTCTTGAGTGCCAAAAAAATTTGAAGTACTGAATTTTTATTTATGTTTTAAAATTAAGATTTATTATTATAATTAATTAATTAAAAATCATCTTTCACCCAACATTCAATTCTAAGTCTGGTTCATTTACTTTTACTCAAAAATTAAGATAATTGTAAGTAAATTCTCAATTTCAAGATGTCATTGGTTGTTAATTGTAGGGCAAATTACACTGGTAATCACTGCATTTTGCCCATCGTGTCATTTTAATTACTAAACTTTCAATTGGCTCAATTTTTACTCTTAAATTTGAATTTTGTGTCAATTTTAGTTCAATTGACAATGTTGGTTAGGATTTTTGACGAAAATTTGTCATCTAGTTAATTGAGGTTACACACATTTTTTTTTTTTTTTGCCTAAAAGCATGACGCATGACGCTCACTTGTGCATTTTTCATCAAAACTCTAACAGGCATAACCAATTTGATCAAGTTGAAACAAAAGAATGAATTCAGTGTCTGAAAAATCTAGAAACCTCCTAGATGTTGATTTGTGATTATGTACCAATTTTAAACAGAATATAAAAACAATCCCAATCAAACAATCAAAAGAAAGAGACACAAAGATTTTACGTGGAAAAACCACAATTGGACACCTTCCAATTGTGATCAAAAAACCACGGGCCACAGCCACCAGAACAATCCACTAAGAAGATATAAAGGAATTACACAGGTATCACTCTCAATTATCTAGCGAATCCACAACGCCTAATTGAACCAACCTCTATGTGCCTCTTCCAACCCCATCTTCACCACGGAATTGTCTTTCTGATGAGCCACTCCGGATTCCACCACCGAAGCTTCAGACCGAATTCTTCAGAATCCACAACTGAAGAACAACTTTGATGAGCCACTCCAGAATTCACAACTGAAGCTTCAAGCTCGAATTCTTCAGAATCCACAACTGAAGAACAACTCTCTCTTTTGTGTAACAAACAAAACCTTTGATGTAGCCTTTTCAGATCATGAGTTGAATACTCAATAAGACATCAAAGAAAAATAAAATATCCCCAGATATAAACCTTTAAGAACTAAAAAGAAAGATCTGGAGGATTCAATGAATGAATCAATGAATAATCTAAATTTGGGAGAAACCCAACTATTTATAGAAAAAACCAAAAGCAATCCTAGTTGGGAAAGAAAACCAACTTCTTGTAGAAAACCAACTTCACCAACTTCTTGTAGAAAACCAACTTCTTGTAGAACTCCCAAGTAATCCTGTTTTTGAAGGAAATCAACTTCTTAAAGAACTCTTGTTACAACCTTGGTTTTGATCCATGGAATTTGACAACAAAAAGTCCTAACAATCTCCCCCTTTGTCAAATCCTGGATAAAACCAATCTAAAACAAATTTCCTAACAAAATCACTAAAACAAATTTCCAATCAAAACAAGAACAACATCACCAACTAGGAACCAGCACTTATAACCAAATCTCTTTCCAAACTTATTTTTCAAGGTCATGATCTGCAAAACAACTATTAGTGCCACCATCTCCAAAACAACTATTAGTCCCACAAGAATATATGAAAAAGCAATAAACATATGACACGATTATCTTGAAGTATGAGATGGAAAACATAAATAGATGCAACTTGGAGATTTTAAGAACATGTAGTATGAATAGATGAAAACTAAGACACATGCACCTGACACAAAATAATAAATAAGCAATACAAGGCATCAAGCAAACCAACTAAAGCCAATCTCCCTTACCAAACAAAACAAAGTGTTCATGTTAACAAACTCTTGAATGATAAACCACACTCCCCCTCACTAAACAAGTAAAACAAAATATAATATGGTTGAGCAAGTAAGGAATTTCAGATTTGTACCTTAAAACACACAAGATTATCCAAGAAGCACCATTACAAGAAAACACAATGTGCACAGTCTGTAGAAGATTCCTCATGAAAGAAAGTAATGCATTATGTGAAAAGCATAGATCCCATGATAAAAGTGTGTGTGTGACTCTTGGAGTTCGACAAACACTAGATTCAAATCCTAGTAGTGATATGAAAGCTGGACCTCCGATAAGAGAATCTTAGCATAACTAAGGAAAGTCAAACCACTAGGAATCAAGGGGTATTTGGTGAGTAAAGACGGAGGCTCCCCCTCAATCAATGAATCCTTTTCTTTTCTTTTTTCACTTTTTTTTTTTCTCTTTTCTTTCTTTTGCACATTTTTTTTTTCTTTCTTTTCTTTCTTGTGCACATTTTTTTTTTTTCTTTTCCTTTGCACACTCATCGGCGGCTGACACGCACAAGAGTATGGAAACCGAACCAGAGAAGCATGGATATATTAAGGATGGCCTGGTTGGTGACTCTGAGGTAGCCTTTTCCTCATGGCTGGACTACAAAGAATAGAGGGGAAAGCCATGGAGATGCAAAAAGATGGAAGGTGGTTAAGAGACTCAACATCACCCATGATATGCTAGTATAGGTCAATTCCTCTAGAAAAGCAAAAGATACAATGCCAGAAGTCCATAGAGAAAAATAATCACTAAGGCGGAAGACTCCAAAATTTGCTAATCCAAAAGTGTGTACAGAATGAGACATACTAATCAAAGAACACACACTTCATAATGAGTAATGACCATAGAAAGCACACACATATTAACATGTAATGTTTATTCTCATCAATTCCAATATGCATCAAGGACATCTCAAAAAATTCAAACTTGCAAAACCATACTAAGAAAATCTTTTTGATTTTTTTTTTTCAACAATAAAGTAAGAAAAAAAAAAACATGCACACAAATCAAACAAGATCTCGTTCTAAAAGATTTTTTTTTTTAAAAAAAAATAGAGCTTTCTAAAAGAATTTTTTTTTTTTTTTTATAAAAAAAATAGAACGACCCGCTCTGATACCAATTGAAAAATCTAGAAACCTCCTAGATGTTGATTTGTGATTATGTACCAATTTTAAACAGAATATAAAAACAATCCCAATCAAACAATCAAAAGAAAGAGACACAAAGATTTTACGTGGAAAAACCACAATTGGACACCTTCCAATTGTGATCAAAAAACCACGGGCCACAGCCACCAGAACAATCCACTAAGAAGATATAAAGGAATTACACAGGTATCACTCTCAATTATCTAGCGAATCCACAACGCCTAATTGAACCAACCTCTATGTGCCTCTTCCAACCCCATCTTCACCACGGAATTGTCTTTCTGATGAGCCACTCCGGATTCCACCACCGAAGCTTCAGACCGAATTCTTCAGAATCCACAACTGAAGAACAACTTTGATGAGCCACTCCAGAATTCACAACTGAAGCTTCAAGCTCGAATTCTTCAGAATCCACAACTGAAGAACAACTCTCTCTTTTGTGTAACAAACAAAACCTTTGATGTAGCCTTTTCAGATCATGAGTTGAATACTCAATAAGACATCAAAGAAAAATAAAATATCCCCAGATATAAACCTTTAAGAACTAAAAAGAAAGATCTGGAGGATTCAATGAATGAATCAATGAATAATCTAAATTTGGGAGAAACCCAACTATTTATAGAAAAAACCAAAAGCAATCCTAGTTGGGAAAGAAAACCAACTTCTTGTAGAAAACCAACTTCACCAACTTCTTGTAGAAAACCAACTTCTTGTAGAACTCCCAAGTAATCCTGTTTTTGAAGGAAATCAACTTCTTAAAGAACTCTTGTTACAACCTTGGTTTTGATCCATGGAATTTGACAACAAAAAGTCCTAACAGTGTCAACATTAAGTTAATTGAAATTATTGGGACTAAAACAACATAAGAGCCACAGTATAAGGATTAAATATTTTTTAACCTAAAAGCATGATGCATGATGGTCACGTGCATATTTTTTTTTATCAAAAACGCTAACAAGCATAATCATTTGGGTCAAATTAAAACAAAATCATAAATTTAATGTTAAAATCGAATCAATTGAAATTATTAGAGCCAAAATAATACAAGGGCCAAAGTATAGAGATTACCGATATATTTTATCGGTAATTATCTGTTAATACAAGATTATTTAAAATTTTCAAATTTAATCGCAGAATAAATTCATGAAAGAAAGTGAGTCGTATATATTAGGAAACAGCTAGCTGTGTGAACTGCATGAATTCTACGGAGCTTGATTTTTAATTAAAAAAGAATGTTTCAAGCCTTAAATGGAAACTATTAACACAAAATAGAAACTTTTTACTGACACAAACTTGGAAACAAAACGTTAATTTTTTTTTTGGGATAAATTATAAATACGGTACTTTGTTTAAGATATAGATTGTTTCTTATGATTTGAAAAATTATAAATACTCTTTATCATAATTTTTTATTTAATAGAATTAACTATAAAAATGAAATTTATAACCGCTCTCTTATACAATAGTAAAATTACATGAATTATTAATTGAAATATATTTATAATATCATTAAAAACTATTAATTGACTTGATTTATTAATAAAATAAGTTATTTGTTATGAAATTAGAAATACCCCTTATCATAAATTTTTTATTTAATAGACTTAACTATAAAAATGAAATTTATAATTGCTCTCTTATACAATAGTAAAATTACATGGATTATTAATTGAAATATATTTCTAATATCATTAAAAATTGTTAATTGACTTAATAATTTATTAATAAACTGAGTTATTTGTTATGGGTGCGATGCAATTTTTGAATAATAGGAGACAATTCATATTTCGAACAAATCTAATGAGATGTATTTATAATTTATCTATTTTTTTATTGGAAAATTGGAAAAACGAATGATTCAATTCAATATTCTAAATATAGAATATATTTCAACTATCCATATTTCTGAAAATTTCAAGATTCTAGTCCTTTAATTGTAATAAAGATAATAAATAGCATTCCCAATATATGTTACAAACATTACGCAGATTTTATTTTTTATTTTTATTTTAAATTAAAACGTGATGTATTTTCTGTTAAAAATCTAACCACATATACATGCTAAAAAAGAGAGAAAGAAAAAAGGAATTATAATAATTACTATTTTAGATCAATAGTAATTTAAGACAAGGGGTACTTACCAATTAGTCCTATTCACTAGACTTATTTACCTACAGGTCCTAACTAATAAATTTAACACTATAAAAATAAGAGAGTGATAAATTTATCACTAAAAATTTATTCATAAAAACAAAGAGACTGATAAATTTATTACTATAAATTTATTCATAAAAAAAAAAGACTGATAAATTTATCTTTATCACTTAATAAATTTATCAAATAGGACTTAATGGGTATTAAGTCTCCAAAGTAGGACCTATTGGGTAATAAGTCTCCAAAATAGGACCTATTGGTAGTTTACCCTTAAGACAATAACTACAAATTAATTGTTACGTCCAAAGGATAAAAAGGCTTAGCTACAATTGAGCCGTTTTGCAGTTAAGGACATCCTTGTCATTTTACAGACAAGCAGTGTAACGTTGGTATCTCTATTTACACACCATAATTTATCTCAAGGCAAACTACTTCTAAGAGCACACCTTTAATAATTTGGTATATATATATTTTGCTCATCACACACCACAAATTTACATATTTATCCTTACTCATACACCCATCCACAACAATATACACACAAACTCCCATATTTACCCTCACTCACGCACACACCCCCCCACACACCAACCTTCTTCCATCTCCCCCCCTCCATTCTCAGTTTCAACCAGTGAACACTGTGTTGGTGTTCAAGTAAAGCAGTAGGTGAGTTCTCATTCCACAGATGCACAGTTTTGAAGAAGGAAAAAAAAAATTTATAATTGTTCAGCAGTACAGAGTCAAACAAATGTAAGTTGTTCGATTGTAGTTTGTCGAACAATGACATATTTTTCATCTCTGGTTAACCGAACAACGATTTACTACTCATAAACGAAAACGAAGACAAAACAACAAAAAACAACATTTTCATTGCTCCATTGTTCCGAATGAGAATTGTCAGATGCATCCTTCATTGAATCCAATCAAAATCTTCAATAATACTATATTTTTGATTATTTGTTGAAGGGTTTTTGATTTTGGTTTTAGGATTTTTGGATTCTTAACAGAGAAGATACGTAAGGAAGAAGTTTGAAATTGATGATTTATATTATATTTATTCTTGTCCTTTATGGTAAATACACAAATGGTGTGTATCATAACTTGTTCTCTATAGTCATTTCACTTAAGGTTAAAATTGTAATAAAAAATAAATATATTAATGATTTTCCTTGACAGGGAAGGTGGTGTGTAAATAGAATGACCCGTGTAACGTATCTTAAATTACTGTGGATGCCCTCAATAGTTGTACTGGGAAAGTCTGGTAATCCACGCTTACCCACTCATAATTTTTTATGTGGATAATTGTATGATAAAAATTAATTTATGTAATATGAGATTTATGTGATGTGTGATAAAAATTAATTTCTGAATTGATTGAGTTTGTAGTATTATTCTAGTTGTCTTACCAGTAAACAATATATACACCACATTTAAAAGGGCCATGTTTAGGACATATTGGTAACTCTGAGGGATTTTTTGAGATGATCTAAACTAATATACTTATTTGATAAATACGTTTATTTGGGTTAGATCACATTTTTATTTTTTTACACATCTTTTTATAAAAAAGTCAAAAAATATACTAAATAAACAAATCCCAAACAACCCTGTGTAGCCAATTTTGAGAGAAATTCTATTTTTACACGCACAAAATTCTTAGCACACTTTTTCTTTCACTAAATCTAAATGATTTTAAAATTTAATTTTTTATTTAGTACACAACTCATCATCCAAAAAAAATCTCACATTCTTCAACCTTCAAACTTAACACCAGCCACCAGTAAACCCGGGCCTCACCTGCCACCATTCTCGCCCCTTCCCCCCGTGCTACCTCCTTCACATCTTCCCTTCACTACCACTACCACTACCTCTCTCTTTTCTCTCTTTCTCTTCTACACAGCATGTTGAAGCCACCAGATGTGTTCAATGGTACAAATACTCTTGGTTTGGTGGTTGATATGTGAACGGTTGCTATTGGTTTGACACTGTAAAAATATTAGAGATTTCAAAAATTTTACTAAATAGGTGTGGAATTTACATGAGACCAGTCTCCCATCTATATGAAACATTTGATAAAATTTTTAAAACTTCTTAATAAAATTTTTAAAATCTCTAACATTACTGTAGTCTGAACGGTGAGGGAGGCGTATGGGGATGCCGGCCTAAGGTGGTGGAAGTTGGGGTCTGACTAGTGAGGGTGTGCTGGTGTGGTGATAGATGATTGTGATGGTTTGGGGATTAGGATTTGAAATAAAGACATGAGTATTTTGAAAAGTTTTATTTTTGAAAAAAGATTATAATTAATTAAGGGTAATGTTGTCCATCTAGTAGTGAAAATAACAAGACAACGAGTTACCTAAAATAATAATAATAATAATAATAAAAATAATATAAGAGTACATTTTTCAAATTTATTTTTTAAATATAATGATGTATAAATAAAATGATTGATTAATAATTAGATAAGATATAAAAGAAAAAAAAATATCTTACATATTTTAATTAGTTCTAATAATGCTATAGTAATAATAATGGAGTGATAATGTTTGGTGTTTGGTGGATGTGGAATTTTGTTCTCACCTGTAAGAAAGTTTTCTTATCCACAGACTTGAAGTCATCTCTAATATACAGAAGAGCCCCAGATATAACTCCTGCATATCACCATACCAAAAATTAAAATAAAAAAAATTAAAAGATGTCTATATGTATGTATATATATATATATATATAGAGAGAGAGAGAGAGAGAGAGAGAGAGAGAGGAGAGGGTAGTTAATAAAATTACCAGTGTCATAGCCAAAGAGGAAACCACCAATCCCAGCAGAGAAAGCAAGACGAAGGACATATGGGTTTTTCCAAGCCAGGGACAAGCAATCCCTGAAACCTGATGCATCTGTTGGGTGTATACCTCCTTCCATATCTTTTTTCACTATCTCCAAACACACCCTTATTGGCTTCTTGTTTTAAACTTGAGAGAGAGAGAGAGAGAGAGAGAGAGAGAGAGAGGGAAAAGGTTATTCAAGCAGAGACAAATTCATAGCTTGTTTTTCCCAAAAATTGAGGACATTATTGAGGGAGAGAAGGGGGTCTGGGAACGTTTCTATATTTATAGATACAACAGGAAGAGTTTTTTAGACTGGAAGATAGAAGTGATGTGACGTGTATAATCTATTGTAATTAAAAAATTAATAATTAAAATATAAAGATTACAATTCATTGTTTTTTTTTTTTAAAAAAAGAATAATATTATGGTCTACCCTTTCAAAAAGGTTTGCATAATAGGTATGTTATGATATTTGTGAAGTTTTTCATCATAAATGTTATAATTCAATTTTACAAGAGTTGTAATTAAAAAAAAATAGTTGTAACTAAATACACATAAGATATAATTATTATTTTTAATTATAATTAAAATAATATAATAATTAATATTACATTCAGTTTTAACTAACACTATAATGTTTATAACCAAGTTGTAACTAATTCCTCAATAGGTCAGAATCAAAACCCCAAATGTTGTATCTAAGAGACATTTGTGTACCATAGAATTTTTTTAAAAATATTTCTATTTAGTTGTAAATCTTACAAAGTTTAATAATTAAACTCAATTTTTCTTTCATTAATTTGTAAATAATTTGCAATAGTGTCATTGAAGTGTATTTTTTTTAATTTATTTTTTCAATGAATTCTGTTAATAAGTATTAAATTGAAATTATATAAAATAATTTGACACAAATTTTCAGAATAAAAATTAAATGAAAAAAATTATAAATAATTTACATAAATAAAAAATATTATGGAATAAATTTTATAATTTTTTTTACTACACAAGCATTATAAAATTTTAGAAATTAAAATTGAACTCATTTTTTAATGATATTATAACTTATGAATATATCACATTAACAAACAAACTTTCAATAAAAACAGAAAAAAAAGAAAAAAAAAAGAAGACAAACTTTTAATAATATTTATTTAATTATATAATGTTACACTAGAGAAATAATGAAAAGTTGAGACACTGGTATCAGTCAACAGTCAATTTTGTCGTTTAATCACCTCGTGGTGCATATTTTAGGAACCCCCAAACAGATCCTACATAATAAGCCAACCAACATGTGGTGTGGGACTGCACAGTACTTCGATTTACATTGGATCATCCCCATCGTCAAATAAACGAGTAAGACCAGAGATCTACGAATTTGTATTCATAAATTTATTTAACATAAGAGTTAAGTTTATTATAATTAAATAAGTAACAAATTAAAAGTTGATATATGTTTTATCACGTCGCTGTAGATATAATTATAATTACTTTTTGAGAATCTTAAATATTTTTCTAAATAAATTTTAATATTTATTAAATTATTGTTTTTTTTTCTTGCAGTTCCCAGTTGTACTTATGGGACAAAGTCTATTTTTCTTAAAAAATATAAAGAATATCATTTTCTTCCAATCATATTGGTTTTTATACTTGATATAAAGTACATCAATGATTCTTGAGTTAGGGCAGAACTAGAAATTTTGTCTAGGAACGAAGGATTGGTTTAGGAAGCAATTTGTTGGTTAAAATAGGAAGTGAAAAAAATTTAGTTGTTTTAGATTATGGCTTTTAATTTTTTTTGCAAAAAAAATTGTAAGTAGAGAAAATTGCCAATAAATCCAATTTGGCAATTGTGTAAGGTGTTAGGTCCAATTGATATTTTTGTTGATGAAAAATCCACGTTTTATGAAATAGTTTGGTTAGAAATATATTCTGCTTTCAATTTTGCTCTTTAACCTATATGTTCAAATCTTTTTTATTTGTTCAATTTTTTTGACCTATCTGTCAAATGTATTTCAATCTGTTTAAATTTGTATCTATCTATTCAATTTTTTTGTATCTATTTGTCAAATTTATTTCTATCTATTCAAATTTGTATTTGTCTGTTCAAATTAGAAATTTACCAAGCTTATTTTTCTTTATCTGTTTAATATTTTTATATTCCACTATTTGTGTCCCAAATCTCTTCACCCCATATTTTCCCTATTTGTTTAATATTTTTATATTCCACTATTTGTTTAATATTTTTATATTTCTCTATCTGTTTAATATTTTTACATACACAAATATGTAGAAAGAGAGGTCATATTTATCAAAATTATTTTTTTATCTGTTCAAAACCAAAACTCTCCATAAACCCACTATTTGTCACACAAAGAGAGAGAGAGAGAAAGAGAGAGAGAGAGAGAGATGATTTGTTTGATTTGTTTTCAAAAAAAGATCAAAATCCAAACCAATACATGTTACAAAACATATTTATGCAATTTGAATATCGGTTCAGTTTTACCCAATTGCCAATAACAATCGACCCTGCATCCATAATCATAATCTTCTTTACATCGGTTCTTTTACCCAATTACTAATCATTCAACCCTCATCAATTCGTCGAATCATTGTTTATAGTAGAAACATAGCTCATTCTTTTGCACAATCTCGGAGAGCACGCAATTGAGTGATGTGATTGGAGATTCAATATGACGCCCCAAATTCTACCCTAAGGGTTTAAGTCAAGGAAACGTCACTAATGAGCCCATTGGTCAATAACTAAGTAAGATCCCAAGAAAGATTGGAGGAGTCAAAATGGCCCATCTTCTAAGTCTAATCTCCTTAGATAGTAAAGCTATATTTTTTTTTATAGATCTAAACAAGGCATTAACACAAGGACTACAAAAGTTGATGAAAGAATAGAGGATAGGTTTATACAAGATCATATATATATACATAAGCAAGAGTAATAGTTACAAAATCTAAGTCTTAGTAGTTCTATCAATATTACATTAAAAAATACGATTAAGAGATGGGCCTATACAAAAATAAGATTTAATTTCTTCTAAGATAGCCATACGTTCAGGTAAAATATTCTTCAACACCTAGCATGAAATGCCATGAGTTTGGAATGCCTAGTAAATTCACATACAACCTGTCCCTTTTTTCCAAACCAATACACAATCACAATCACAATAAACAATGAAGCATGATATGCAAGTTAATAGTTAAGGGAATTACAAGGTTAGTTGTTAGTAAGCTAGAAATCCTCCAATGAAATTTCATCCTCCTAACCACAAGAATTGGATACCGGACTATTCAATACTCCCCCTTTTGTTGCTTTTCAGGCCTTACCATAGATGCCTGCAACAATTATATACCGTGCAGCGCCATCGGTAGACCTTAAAAGGGATGGCCCAAAGAAAAAGGTCTTATCATCCTGAACCCAACCTTATTTCTCCAAAACAAAAAGGTAGTACCCTCCTAAATGTCCTATCTGGACTATAACGCCCCAAATTAATCTATAATAGATAATGTAACACCCCGAAATAATCCGACATGAACCACCCATATTGATTAACATTCACTAAACAATAACAATAATCCTTCCATCTTTACGTAGTAAACAAGAGAGTTATACAAGAGTTCACATGCGGATATACATTTAACGATAAAAGAATTACATGAAATTATAGCAAGTGAGGCATCAAATTTTCAAAACAATAAAATGCCCCTAAGGGCTTGCATCTTCCAAGGAAATAGCTTGGTTGCACAAAATGGTCTCTCGGACCCAAACACTTTAGCCCTTGGCTTACCAAAAAAAAAAAAAAAAAAAAAAAAAAAACCATCACAACAAAATAAGAGCTAAGCTACTCTTCACCAAAATATATCCACGCTCTTAGCTTGGCGGGATCACTACATCTTTACCTGCACCAAATCCCATAGGTGTGAGCATAAAGTCTAGTAGAGAATTCTAACAAAGTATATACAGTTATGCCACATCTCAATAAAATATAAATACTCATACTATGCCATGCTCTTTTAAAGAAAATTTCAATTCATGCTCTTCTTAAAATTTCCATTTCAATAAGAATTAGAAAATCTCAATTTTTCCAATAAAAGCTTGCCATCTCAACACATTTCAAACTTCCAGTTTTAATCAGTAAGGGCGGTAATTACGACACTGGTAATCCCTAGGCTAGTGTCTGCAAGTAGACTCTACGAGTACTACCAAACTGTCATTTTTATCGGTATTAATCGGAAGGCTCGACACCTATCCGCGTGGTTTTCTGGTCTTTCACCATGGACACTCAGGCCAACTTATCAAGTTTAACTACACCCCCTATCCGGACTTACCACGCATTTACCCCATTCACGTTACCATAGTTCTCATTACAATAAAATCTTTCTCAAAGTAAATGTCTTCCAACACATGTCAAGAAGCACAATAATAATAACTCAATTGAAACATGAAGCAACAATTACTATTTCGTAGCATTTACTATACTCAAGATATCTCTACAACTATATCAATTAATCCCATTTCTCATCTCTTCTTTTCAAAACCATTTCACAAAATACCCATGTGCCATCAATTCATAGTAACAACAAACTCTCACCATGCACAAATCACTACAAGTTAGCGTCTTCAAGGCAATATGTGATGTTCTCAACAAAATTTCCAAGATTTCACAACTTTCATATTCCATGGTACATAATCATTCACTATTTTCCAACAACACAAGTTCAAGCATTTAACAATATATTACAATAACATCTTAGGTCCCATACATCAATTAGCTTTCCATTTTTACTAAACATGCCATGAGATTTACTCTTATTCATCCTTTTGACACAAAATGATAAAGATTTTCATAAGCATTTCTTCATTTTCCAAAATCCCCAATTTCTAGGGTTTTTCATCAAGACAAAACACTTCTCATTTCTTTGGTAAAACCCAATTAAAATCACATTTTCTTAGATTTATGAATGAACAACCATCAAGGAGTAATAAAGATTGAGTTTTGGAAAATCCACATTTAAAACTCTCTACCCTTTGAATCAAAATGTAAAATTAACACAAAACTTCAAGAAAACTTATAATCATCAACAATGTAGCAAAACTTGTATATATAACTCAAGAATGTCCCTACCTCAAACTTGATGAAGAAAGAAAGTGAAACCCTAGCTTCAAGATGGAGTATTCTTCAATTTCTCCTACACCAAGAGAAGTCCAAGCTTGATCTTCAAGATTTAGGAGAGGTGATGATATTCTAGATCCAAGGGTTTGCAAGGAATCAAAGTATTTTAGGGTGTTAGAAAGGTTTTCTAGAGAGGAGGAGGAGGAAAATATGTTTTAGAGTGAGAGAGAAATGTCAAAAATGAGATACACTTTCGGACTAAAAGAGGAGAAAAATAGGGATTTTGGACTGCCCAGAGTGCCGCACGTGCGGCACCCATCCCCGTACGTGCGGAGCGTCCCTTCTCACACGTGCGGCCCTCACCCCGCACGTGCGGGGATCCTCCCGCACCTCTCCCGCTCATTTCTTTTTAGCAGTAGGCAAACTACTGAAGAGCCCCTCTCTCCGCACGTACGACTTGGCCTCTCGCACGTGCAGCCTCCATCCCGCACGTGTGGCCCTGGCCCAGTAGACCAAAATTCTCTGGTTCGGCCCTCGGGCACCTCGGACTCGACTGCGCCCTCTCCGGAACGGGTGAAATTCAATCACCGAACAAAGACAAGAATGAGAACTTTATTTGAAACAAATTTTCTGACATTTTCCAACTCAACGAGAGCAAAAGAATGGAGTGAAGAAGAAGGAGGAAAAGAGAGAGGAAACAAAGACCCGATCGTCACAGATAATCCCGCAAAGTAAGCTAAATGAATAGAAAACCAATAATGTTTCACTCTTTCATTAACTCTCTTGAAAGGATTATAGAGGATGCCACATGTATTTATACATTTATAAACCTTAGATCCCGAATCTATAGTAAGTGACATATATCAATGCAAGGAAATGAAAAGGAATACATATAAGTTCATGCCTTAGTGGCTACATATTTCGAAGTCGATGCTTGGTTACAACAAAAGTGGGTCAAGCCCAAAATAAGTAAAAAGCCGGAGGCTTGTACAACATATATTTACAACAAAAGAAAAATAAAACAAGCCTTCAGCTTCATGATCCTCCCAAGCTAAGTCCTTGGTGGAGGAATACCATCAGCACCAGAAAGTTGGTTTCTGCAAAGGGTGAGCTAAAGCCTAGTAGAGAATACTTGAATACACTATATGATGCTTAACAAAGTCATATGGTGAATGGACATGCATGCCATTTACCAAAAACATCATACTTTCTCTTTAGAAACAATGCAATACCATGGTTATATATCAATTCATAAAACAATACTTTTTAAATTAGAAAACAAGGCTGTAGATGCTCAACATTGGGAATCTCTAGGTACGTGTTTGTCAGTAGGATATACAAGCACTACAAAAACCATTTTACCCGTACTAATTGGAAGGATCGATGCTTAACTGCGCAAGTTTCTAGACTTTTACCAAGGACACACAAGCCAACATAGAAATACCACAATCACACCCCCTAACAAGATTCACCAAATTCAACAACAAAAACAGTAACTCTATATATATGTATATCAAATGTATTTTTGTTGTATTAAGTAGTCACGCAGGTAATTTTTCAGATTTTTTATTTTTATTTTTTTTTGGGTCAGAAAAAACCTCTTCGCTTCTTTGTATTAATGCAAGATGTATGAATAGTTGGTTCGAATTGATCTAATCCTCATGCAATTTCTACAACAATCAAAGCTATCCTCCACCGATAGCCTAAAATAGATATCTCTATACAAAAGATATATATCCAACAATAATTATAATTTCACAATCTCAATGTAGGAATGATAATACATATCCAATTCCCTTCTTTTCATCAAAGATACACTCATTTTATTATTTCAAAAACTTAACATCCTTTCTCTTTTTTCTTAGGTCAAACCAATGATTTCAAATAAAACATCTATTCTTTTTCAAAACACATTTAAAGGAGAGATTTGCAATACTTCAACACAACTCAACAATATACTCATTTTCACAACATTTCTCAAGAACCCATTTGAGAACCCCCCACTCTTTTATATTTCCAAACCAAACCCTAAATCAAATCCACCACTCCCAAATCACAATACTTCTCAAGGAACTCATAAAACTAAGAATCATACAAGGAAATTGAAGAAATCCCTACCTCAAGAGTAGAAAAAGAAGAGAACAAGACCTAACTTTAGATGAAATAAAAAATAAAGACTTCACCGATTAAAACATTTACCTTTACGAGCTCTACACTTTCTCCAAAGCACTAGGGCAGCGAGATCAATGGATTTGGGTGTATTTGAGGTGTTTAGACAAGAACTAAAGAGAGATAGTAAAGAAATTTGGTAAAGTTAACTTTTAGAGAGAGATAGAGAGAGATCAAAAAGTGATTGAAAAGATCTTTTTCCTGTACTAATATACGCACAGACCGTTTGAGCGTCCAAATCACCGCTCGCTCGAGTGAACAACTCAAGGCTCGAGTGCATAATAACACCCTCCTAGTAATTCAAACCTGCAAGAGATTGCTCGAGTGACCAACCCATGGCTCAAGCGAAGAACACACCCCTTTTTAGAAGTTCAGAATGCAAACTCAAATATTGAAGGGAACCAAAGACCGCTCGAGTGAACCTGAAGAAAAACAGACATAAACTCTTTTGGAAAACAAACTCCTAACCTATTCACAACACAACCGAATGATTCCAAAAACCGATCCATACTACAACAAGGCAACAAGGAGTATAAACAATAACCATGATCACCAGATCCCGGTCCAAGAATAAAAAAAGTCAGGTTTTAACCTGAGTTGCTATATGGACCCAATCTTGTCTCACCCAAACAAACCACCTCATAGAGTCCAAATATGTCTGTTCCATCATAGGGTTAATGTGACAATTATGTGAGGCCCCTAACCTTTGTAAAACCTATTAAGTTCTTGACTTTTGAATTATTTCAATAAAGACCCTCAAATCCTTATTTGTCTTCAATTTTAGTTACAGAGTTGAACATGCGCCCTAACCGAAAACTCGAAAACCCTGATTGAACCCGAAACTCAGGAATCATTTCTAAAACCCTAATAATAATTAAATTAATTTTCCAAGTATATTTTCCATATAAGAAACCCTAGGTTTCTGGTTCTCAATACAATTCGCCGTTTAATTCAAAACGAAGAAACTTTAATCGAATTAAATTTCCAGACCTTAAATAAATTAAATACTACTCTTAATTAAATATTTGAATTAATAAATTAAGATTTTGGCCCTCATATTTTTCTTGAATCACATGTTGACTCCAAACTAGTACCATTATATATATATACTTGTACCTTTCTTAAATAAATAATTTTGTACACAAAATATCTTCATATTGTACACAAATAATCAAAAGAAATCCCCCCAAAATCCACTCCCTAAGGCCAGCTATGCTATGCATGGATATATGTGATGTCCTTTTGGGGACAAATTGCTTGATTTAGGGAAGAAAAATTGATTTATGGTACGAATTTGAATATATGTTGATATATATATATTGTACTTGAAACCAATTCAACTTTGATTAATCGAAACCTTAACTAGATCATGTTTAAAGGTGTAATTAAGGCTCTAATCATCATACATTCCATTCCATCCTAACTAAATCCAAGCCTATTCAATTGAATTGGAACTAAGGACATTTTGGACTTTTCACCATTCTCTCTCTCTCTCTCTCTCTCTCTCTTTTTTTTCTTTTCCTATAAATACACCAATTCTCTCTACACTTTTGAGCACAAAACACACTCACACACTTACATATTCAGCTGAGGGAGAGAGAGAGGGAGGGAGGGAGAGAGAGAGAGAGAGAGCTTTGGTGGTAGAGGAGAGAAAACGAGAAGCACCTTTGTGAAAACTCTTCAACTAGGCAACAAGTAAACCACATCACCATCTCTCCTTCTATTTCCCTTTTCAAATACATGTTATTAGGAGTTTAAAATCATATTTTAAGATGTGTTTTAATGGTATTCATGTGTTCAAAGTTGATGAATTGGTCTTTGATCATTCTTCTACTCATATTTCCTCTTAATAGATGCAAAACTACATTTTTCTTCCCATATCCCACATTATTTCTAAAGGCATGCCATCACTCTAAAAATCTGAGTTATTGATGCATTATTTAGTATGTTTTCATCATAAAAGAAGTGAAAAATTTCCCTTAGTTGGCCTCTTTTCTCACTAATCTTTGTATTTTGAGTATTATGCACGAAAAACCAGTTTTATAGCCAACTTTCAAAAATTCTAGAAACATGTAGAAAAATATCCTGGACCTCAGTGATATGTCAAAAAATTACTTAAAGAGTTAGCTTTCAAGAAAAATCTGTTTTATTAAAAAAGAGTGAGCGGTTTGTAAGAAAATCCGATTTTCGTAACGGTTGATGAATCTGGACAGCGCTGGAGTGTTTCTTAAATAACTAAAAATCTAGAAAAGCTATTCCATTTCTGAAAAATGTTCTAAAAACTAGATAAAATTGTCTACAAACCATAGGAAGGCTATGCTCGGAAAAAAATCTGAAATGGTCATTTTGATTTTAATCTTTAAATGGTACCGAATCTGGAAATTTAGTTTTGCATTGGTATTCTAAGCTCTTATCTTCATGAATATGCTTATTAGTATATAATCATGTCTTGGTATGATATCTCATGTGTTATGGTTATGTTCCTTATCTTCTTCATTTGATGATGCTCATGCTTATGTGGATATTATCTAACTCAACAGGATCCTTAATTGGGGTGGTATTGGGTTTTCGATCACTTGAATAATGAAGAGATGATAATGTGTTATGTATGGATTGATGGGATGTGCTCCCTAATTAAAGGTTATGTCTTGCGCAAGCGGTTATCTCATAAACCCTAGAATGGAACAGATGTATTTTGACTCTTGCGATGATTTGATTTAGTGAGATAAGGTTGGGTCCAGATAGGACATTTAGGAGGATAAAACTTTTTTTTAGAAAAATAAGGTTGGATTCGGGATGATAAAACCTTTTTCTTTTCGCTGTCCCTTTTGAGGTCTACTGATGGCGCTGTGCGGTATGTACCTATTGGCTTTTTTTGGCTTTTGAAGGTTAGAAATGTAATTAAAGTATGCCAACAAGGATTAGTATGTCCTTACAACAATGGTAAATGCTAACCAATTATTCAGACGATTGCTTCGAAGTTCTTTTTAGCCTCAATGAAGAGGACTTTTATTGGTGGCTTGTTTTTAGGAGAAAATTCAGAAGACTGTTCACAAAAATAAAAGAAAAGGGGAAGAAACAGTTTCAGAAATCAAATTTCATAAAATAACCAAGAGTTTACAATTTGTACCTTCGCACTCTCACAGCTTTGAAGGGGATTACAACAACAGACTATCTTAGAACTACTCCTAGGAATTGGAAGTGCAGAGCAAGAAATAAATGATTGAAAATAAAGGACTGGAAATGTAAAAGATAGGAAATATGAAGCAAATTAAACTGGCTTTTGGATATGGTTCCGAGGCCTTTTATTATCGGCATTCTTCTCTATTTATAGGCTCTGATGATAACCGTCAAAGTGGCTGATAACCATCGAAATAGATAACTTGTCGAAGTAATCTCCATGATCACTGGTCATGGCTTTGAACAGTTTGCTTCCATTATACCACTTTTGCAGTTGGGCTTCCCTCTTGAATTTGAATTTAAATTGTAGGAAACCATTTGGGCGCGTCACCTTGTGTATCTTGACTATTGTCATGCCTCGAAGGTCCATCGCCATTGATACAAGTTGCCACGTGTCTGTTGATGACTAGAGACCTTCACCAATTTTCCAAATTACCCCTTATGAACAACGTGCCAGGCTGTGATTGGTTTGTATAAAATATACCGCCAACATAACCATTGCAGGCATCTGTGGTAAGGTCCGTAAAGCAGCAAAATGGGAGAGTTCCGAATAGTTCGGTGTCCAATTTTTGTGGTTGAGAGGATGAAATATCTTTGGAGGATTTCTAGATTATTAACATCTAACCTTGTAATCCTTTATTACTGAATGATTATCATGCTTCATAACTTGCTTGTTATAATTGTGATGGTATATTGGATTGGGAAAAATGGACGGGGTGTGTGTATGTTTACTGGGCATTCAAAGCTCATGGCGTTTCATGCCAGGTATTGAAGACTATTAGATCGGTCAAAGGTAAAGCTAAAGTATTTGAAGATGTATGGCTACCCTATGAGAGTTAGGAACTAGTTTTTTAAACACGTTTTGAGATTGTAAGTGATTAATCGCTTGTTGTATTTAAGACATGATTTTTTTTTTGTAATTATTATATATATATCATTTGTAACCTATCCTTATACTCCGTCAACTCATATAAGCCTTGTGTTAATACTTTGTCAAGATTTGTCGAAAAGGTAGCTTTACTATCTAAGATGGTTGGACTTAGAAGGGATGCTATATTGACTCCTCCAAACTTCCTGGGATTTTACTTAGTTATTAGTCAAAGGACTCATTAGTGACGTTTCGTACTCTTGTGACCTCAGATAAATCCTGTATTTATTTGTTAATATATTCTGTAATGTTCCTGATTTTTGGGGCGTCACAAACTGCTTGTGCAAGACTTAACTTAAAGGGAATACGTCTCACCATCAATTCAATACCGAAATCCTTTTATCGCCGAATCAACAATTACAATCATCTTTCCAAAATATAACAAGTGAGCTCAAACCCATTATCATTCTATTTAGTTTTCCGTTGAGTTAAGTACGTTATGCTTGGGTTAGAACAAGCAATTAAAGTAACAACTATTACACAAGTATAAACATTTCAAGGAACAAATTTAAAGAAACATAACCACAAACATATGTGGATGACATACTAAAGCTTGAACCAACAATAAGATACATATTCAATTAACTAAGAGTATGAAACTATTAATAAGAACAAATTTCCATATTTGAATTACTTTAAAGATGACTATCAAAGTGGAATTTTTAATAATTTCCAAAATTTGGCCTTTCTAGTTTTGTAGAGAATTGTCTAATTTCAAAATCAATTTACGGAAGTGGGATAGCTTTTCTAGATTTTTAGTTATTAACGAAATACCCTAGCTTTGTCCAAATTCGTCGGCTGTTACGAAAATCAATATTTCTCTCAAACAACTCATTCATTTTCAATAAAACCAATTGTTTCTTGAAAGTTAACACTTTAAGGAAGGTTTTGACACAAAAATGAGTTCAAGGGGATTTTTTTGAATTTTTCTAGAAACTTTTAAAATTGGCTGAAAATAATGATTATTTGTACACAAAACTTAAAACAAAAAGAGTTGTAAGAAAATGGGGGTAATCATGGGTAATTTTACACTTCTCTTATGATAAAAACATGTCAAATAATGTACTAATAAATCAGATTTTTAGTTTGAAGGTGTGCCTTTAAAAGTGATGTATCAAATGGATAGAAATCTGTGAGTATGCTTTAACAAATAGCAAACAAAACTCTACCTCTTCTATTTAAACACAAGAACCCTATGCATAAACATATGAAACCAATATTTTAAGCGTCTAATATCATGTATTTAGTAGGGAAAAGAAAAGAATAGGTTGTGTTGAAGCTTATTCTCTTGCCAAGGATTGCTAGAGTTGGACAAAGCTTATTCTCTTTTTCTTCCTTCCTCCTCCCAAGCTTACATTGCTCTCCCTTTCTCTCCCTCAGCTGAATGTGTGTGTTTTTCACCGTCCATTTTTTTCATACAAAACTGATTTGATCACATAGCTATCAATATCCGATTAATGTGATTTTTTACAAGCATATAGTATTCGACGAGTTCTATATATTGATCAGTTCAAATTATTGAAACGGGACCCGTAGTGGGCCCTCACAGGCCCAACAGTACCCAGGAAGACTCATCCTATATATATATATGTTCTGAAGGCACCATCGCATTTCAAAGCAATCTGTACTGGTTCTTCAATCAACACTGTCAGTACGCATAGGGCATAGGGGTAATACAGTAATTTTTTTATTTTATACAATATTTTAATACACATTTTTTCGCAAAATGTCAAAAAGTTACCCCAAACAATCATCTTTTTTCCTCTAATTTTTTATCCAAAAAGTCAAAAAGTTCACTTATATAGTTCATCCCAAACAACCTAATTTAGGACTAAAATGTCTCGTTTGGAAAGGCCTTTTTGACTTTTTGTGAGACAAAGAATGTAATGATTATGAGTTGGATGTGATGTTTTGTCTTATTGGGCTAAAAAACCTATTTTTTCTTTTTGTGGTTACAATAGTCCCCAACCCAACCCAACCCAACCCTTCTTTCCAAATGAAGTCTTATTTATTTATAAAAAAATGTTTGAGACCTCTAAATGAGGAGCTCTAAAGGGAGTTTTAAAGGTGGGTCTCACCTTATGATTTGATGTTTTGGCTTGTGATGTTGCATATTTTTTTTTTTTTTGAAAAATGCTTTAGAACATTGATGACGTGGTGCTGACGTGGACCCCATCACTGATGTGATAGTTTGGCCTTTTTTTTTTTCCTTGCACTGCTAGCTCATTAGAGCTGGCATTAGTGCTGCAAATTTAGAACACTGA
Organism: Camellia granthamiana; assembly: GCA_036172215.1. NCBI lineage: Eukaryota > Viridiplantae > Streptophyta > Magnoliopsida > Ericales > Theaceae > Camellia > Camellia granthamiana. The sequence goes on along the minus strand of CM069909.1, from coordinate 22,103,434 downwards.
ATCAATGTTTATTTTTATTTTTATTTTTTTTATATATATAATAATTTTATGTATTGCCACATCACTAGAGTTGGCATTAGAGCTCCAACTCTAGTGCTCTCTATCATCACTCAAAAATTACCTATATGTCCTATGTTACTCATTTGTTTATATAATTTACTTATAAGTAATGTTAGAAATCTCAAAAAATTTATCAAATATCTCGTATTTTTAGATCCTTTAACATTTTTATTTGCTTATTTGTATAAATTATGACAACCATCAATAACAAATTTTTCGACCATTATCCAAGGAGTGTTCGGCGGTGTTGGTGTGTGAAATTGTAAAAATGAAAAGAAATTTTTTTTAAAATAATAATTTTTTTTCATAATTTTTTATTATTATCATGTCATTTACAAACAAAATAGATCACTTTTTGAACCTAATATCACAAATATCCATAAAAATGAATTTTTTACTATTTTTTTTTCTAAAATTTTACTTTAACTGGAAAGAAAAATTTATGACATGAAAAGTCATGGAACAAATATTAAATATAATGATTTTATAAAAGAAAAATAATATATAAACTAGGAGTGATCGCGGATCGGGTAGGGTAGGGTCGGGTGGCATTCCATTCGCCATCAGTTTAAAATTAGGTGGATTGAAAAAAATTAATCCCCATCCATCCACCGATTTGGTGGATGCGGATAGAACGGGCCGTGTAGATTGGCGAATGGATGCGATCAGTTTGGTGGTTTGAACTTCACAAATTTTGGACATTTTTTTTTGAATTATAATTCATAACTTTTACAATTTTCAATAACTAGTAATCTAAAAAAGTATGTATTATTTATTTATAATAAGTCATGACACCACGCATATATATTTTTAAGGTATTGTTTTTCATTTTCACAAAAATATAGTTTATTATTTCTACTCTATGTTATTACTTGTTAGCAGTTTCTTTCTCTCTCTCTCTCTTCTTTTTTTTTTTTTTTTTAAACTTCACCTACGAGCGGATCAGGTTCATGTGAGTGCAAGATTGTTGATCCGCCATCCGAACCTTATCCACGGATTTTGAAATATTTCATCTGCGTCCATTTGCCAAAAGACATGTATTCGTCCAAAATCAATCGGATTTAGTTGGTTTGGTCAGATCCATGATCACCCCTAATATAAACCCATTTTTTAGACTCATTTTATAGACTCAATGATGTGTAAGTGATATGATTGGTAGATGATTAGAGAAGATATAAGAAAGAATATTACCTTTAATAGTCTAATTTATTATCACATCACTGGATTTATAAATTGAACATCATTTTTTTTTAATCTTAAATAGTTATGCTCTTTATAAAATTAAGAATTTTGGTTATATGCAGTACCAGTCAGACTAATAATTCGTCAGAGTTTAGAAGATGTTATCCAGAAACAAGAAGGTAATGTCTATCTCAAATTCCAGAAACATTTACATTTAACCAAAAGCATGTCTAGTGCCAGCTTTAGAACTGCTCCCTTTTGTAGAGTAGATCTTTCGGAGTCTTCTAGACAATCATATTCAGAACTAGTAGAATCTGTGTTACAAGGTATGTCCTCTAGACCACTAAGCCGACCACCTAGTGACTCTCTAGTAGACCCTGTCATACAGGGAATCCATGTATCAGAAAATCAAATACCTCATGAAGTATATGAAAACAAAAGGCCTTACAGCCCAACAGTTAGTGACATGAATTTTGAAATATAATGGATTTTACACCAGGTAGTGATATAAGAAAACAATTAAACCAGAATTTTATACAAGACAAATACCAAGAATTTAGGACATGGTATTTTAAGATCCATAGTTTTCCAGAACTTGAAAACCTTAAAAACCAGTATTATTTTCATCTTGAAAAATATCAGATTATGAAACCTTTTGTTGAATGGTATTATGAATATGCAATTGTAATGGAGTATCTTTCATCATCAGAATTAAATGTTTTAGATGACTTACAGAAATCTTGGACTACTACAGATGGTCAAACCATTAAATCTGTACATCCTCCTCCTTTATCTATAGAATTAGCACTCGGGGTAAATTATTCCAGTCAATCTTTACACATTACTGCTTTTGTAAAACCACCAAATGGATCTAAAAAACGGGACATTATTTGGGTCAAAGATCTTCATTTACAAATAGTAGGTAATCAATTAAGCCAAATTGAAACATCTATAACATAATTAATTCAGGTTCAAAACACTGACCAAAAGAAACCTGCACCAGAACTTATACATCTCGTTAATATTAAACCACCCTCATAAGTTTCTAATTTCAAACTAAGGTCAGTTAAACAGGATAATGAATTTCTGGATGTTCTTGTAAATAAAATCAAAGATATGAAACTAGGACAATCCGATGCTCAAATCAATATGTTAAGCAGTCAGCATAACTAGAAATCTCTAGATGAGGATGAGGATAATGAATTGTCACCCTCTCATATTCTTGAAATTAAGAATAATTTTCAGGACATCCAATGTATAAATAAAACCTATTTCCCTAAACAAACATCCCGCATGGCTTTAACCGGACCTAGTAGGTATTATTACTCTCGACCTACACCCCAAGATATTTTATATGAAGAAGATTTTCTTCATTCCCAGAAAGCCTACCATGGTAAGACTATTTATGAATGGAATATCAAACTATCCACCAGATTATGATGTATGCAACTGTTTCTCGATTGCCATTACAAAAACACAGTAATAAAATATGATCATCATAATAGCACTAATACCATTGTGAGTTTTCATGTTGATCTTCATTTACTCGTTTCTCTCACCTTGTTGGCAATTGATATATACATTATAGTGACTTTAATATGGTGTGAGCTCTAATTTTTAGCAAGTCCTGAATTCAAGTTTTGTTTTTTTTTTTTTCTCTAATTGCAGATTTTGTTGTGTTTGTCTACATTGACTATCAATTGATTTTTAATTAGAATTCTATCTGAATTAAGTAGTAACTGTGGTTAGAGTTGTTGCACAAATTTAAACATGGAACACAGGACAAATGAGTGTTTCTCAGTAAAGAGCAATGGGAGAGAACACCATTGTTTCAAAGTTATATATGGCCATCTTGTCCTTTGTTCTATATTGCTACTAGAGTAAGAATTTAATTTTAAAATAATTTAGTAAGAATACAGAAAGAAAGAAGGTGAAAAGAGAAAGATTTTTAATGAAAACATTTCTTTATCCAATAAAGGTTGTGGTTCTATGACTAATTCCAATCCCAATTTTCTACTTTTAATTGTATTTGCCCATTCTATTTTTTTATTTTTTTATTTTTCCAAATTTTCAATCTCTTAGCTAAATTATTCAATCTTTCAACTAAACTTTCAAATGATTCAGCCAAAATTTTACAGAATTTGAGTACAATTATTGGAAGTATACCATGATTTTGAGCTTTTTGCTTTGTTACATAGATGCTTTGTGTAAATCTTTCCAACATGTGCAATCTTATAAATGATGCACTCAATTGATGCAGTAGTGATTGATAATAAGCTTATGAAATAGTTTGACTGTTTAATAGTAAAACAATAATTTTATAATAATTTTCTAAGATTAATGAATCAAGTTCAAAGCACCCATAATCAATTCGAAGCCCAATGAATACAAATCACTATTATGTGTGTGAATTCCATTGTTTAAACATTCAAATTAGAAATTTTACTATTTTTTAAGAAAATTTGAATATTTAATTCAGTATTTAAACGAATCGATTTTGTATCCCAGAAATTTCCTTTTATTTCTAAATTTCATAGTTGAGCCTCTGAGCATTACATAACTACATGTTCCCTCACAAACCACCACAAAATTGAAAAGTATGGAGACAGATTGATTATAATAATGTATCTTACATAATTTCAAAATTATTAAAAAAAATTTAATATAATTTATGCTATTTATATTTATATTTATATTTATATTCTTATATTAAGTGAAGGCTAAACTTGACATCCATGTCTTCTCCTTTTGACATGTGTCCTTATTTCTATATTTATAACCAATATATATATACACCATCTTCGAACCTTAAGTTTAAGAAATAAAACTCTTACCATTTGAGCAATATACATATTTTAATATTATTTAATTATTTTTATCATTTATTTGAAGGAGCATTTACCAATCAGTCCTATTAATTAGAATTATTTATCTACAAGTTTTTATTGATAAATTTATTACTATAAATTTATTCATAAAAACAAGATAAACTAATAAATTTGATAAATTTATTAATAAGACTTAATGGGTAATAAATCTCAAAAGTAGGACATATTAGTAATTTATCCTTATTTAAATTGCACATGCATCACGCGTGTCAACTGCTAATATATCTTCTATATTTACTTAAATTAGAGGATATGGTTGAAAATGGAGCTTATAGTCAATTTTTTAAATATAAATATATGCATATACACACACATACAAACACTACAGGAAATGACAATTTTGACAACCAAAATATTGGTCACTAAAAGTCCCATTTTGGTCGCCGAAACTAATTAGCGACTAAATTCTTTTGTCGCCAAACTCGTCGCCTATACCCTGTCGGCGATAGTATTGGCGACTAAACTATTTTTGGTTGCCGAAAGTGACACGTTTGGCTACTAAACTTTGGTTAGTCGGCAAAGGTTATCTTTTGGTGACTAAACCATTAGTTGCCGAAAGTGAATGTTTGGCTACTAAACTTTGGTTAGTCGGGAAAGGTGATCTTTTGGTGACTAAATTATTGGTCGCCGAAATTGAACGCTTGGCTACTAAACTTTGGTTAGTTGGCAAAGGTGATCTTTTGGCGACTAAAATAGTAATCATCGAAAGTTCTCACATAAAACTAAAATTCAACAATTAGAGACTAAAAGCCAATAGAATACATACATTTAGCAACCAAATAGTTTAGTCGTCGTTACTTTTACTGACTACAAACTTTAGTCACCAAAAGCCTCTTCATTTTCATTGCATTATTGTTTACCACCAAACATTTTAGTTGCCAAAGGTTGCCGTGTTTTTCGTGACTAAAATATTTAGTCGGCAATAGTTTCTTCCCCTCATTCTGATTTGTTTTAGCTACTAACTGTTTGGTCGCAAAAAGCCATTCGGTTCTTTTTTGCTACTAAATTATTAGTCGCCATTACATTTTTGGCTACCAACATATTTAGTCGCCAAATATTATATTAATTTTTTTAAAAATTTCTGAACCACCTCTATCCATTATTAGTGCAACCTGTACCCTGTATAAACAATATAATCCATTAATACTGAATATATTATCAAAAATTCAACAATGTGCACACATTTCACTTCCAACCATCCAAAAAAATTCATATTGAACGTCCAATTCTAAATGTCATACAAATTCCATACGAACCAAGTATAATCCAACCTCAATAATTTAATTCCATACATAATAGAGGATTAACCAAATTTAATATCCAAAAGGAAATCTATACCACCGCTCCAAAAACTAATTTGTACCACGTTCAATGCTAATTCCTACCAAACCAAATTTTAGATATTTACCACACCAAAAAAGTAATTTGTACGAACCACTATTTATGGGAAATTCTATTTCCGTACACTACTTCCTCTCTTTTCACATCTTTTCTCAATACACACACTAAATAAATTTAAATTATCAACTTTCACTCAATACGCATCCTACCATACCAAAAATACCCTTACCATCATCATCTTCCAAACCCTAATCCTAACAAGCCACCACTGTTATTGCCGACAGCAGCGGCACCTCTTCCCCTCCCTTTCACTTCTCTGTTGATGGCTCTGTTTGGAGCTACGGTTCTGAAGTACTTCTACTAGTTTGCCATCTTTTAGTTGCTCTGTATGTGTAGTAGTTATGCAATTGAGAAATATTCTTTTGGGGGTTTGAAAGTATTGTTTGGGCTTGTTCAGACAGTTGAGAGATATTGATGAATTATTTATTGAATTAGCTTTGTAATATTAATGTCCTAGTGAAATAAAAAACTTGGGCTTTTTCTTCACAATTAAATTTCTGTTCATAATTATACTGGGTGCTTATAAATTACCCTATAGCAAAGTCAATGAAGATGGGAATAATGTCTCAAACGCTTAAAAGCAACTCCAATGGCCGAGCTACAAGATTTTTCAAATAAAAAGGGATATTTTGGTAATTTAATTTTAAGACAAAAATATAATACAAAAAAAAATCATTAAGTGTGTGGAAAGAGAGAAAGTAGTGTGTGGAAATAGAATTACTCACTATATATATGGACACAGGTATAAAAACAATGCCCTTCCGTGCTTGTCAAAAAAAGTCATATCCACATTTGTACGTTAGAAACCATTTGCAAAAAGAATTTTTTTTTATTAGTATTGACTAAATATTGGTCAATTTAAAATGAAAAAAAAAAATATAAAACTCGAAATTAAGTAATATTTTCAAATTAATCATTAGTTTTGCATACTCGAATATATATGAAATTAAAATTTTGATGTTCAATCTGAGTACATACAACATATGAATCTAGTTACTCTATTTGATGTTGCTAATAAATTGATGTTGCTATAAAAGTAATCCTAATAATAAGCAGAAATTCAAACACATAATCTAGTTGCTCTATTTGATGTTTAATCTGAGTACATACAACATAAGTTAATATATACATATTAGTCCTTTAAGAACCCATACTAACTAAAACATTAGTTCAAACCAAAAAAAAAAAAAAAAAAAAAAAAAAAAAGACCAGAAACCTATATGTGCTACTTCCTATTGGCATTCCATAAATCATGCACCAAGCAGCATTAAAATGCATCCCATAGAAAATCATAAGCTTATGGAGAGCTATTGAATAACTAATACTTGATCAAGTATCAGGATACATGTAAATATGAGGCCATTAAATTTCTCTAGTGGAAAATTGTGAAGGTTTCTATCCATACACTCTACACAGTTATACAAATCCACAAAACATTGAATAGTTCTACAGTATGTTACACACATATGATGTAGACAAAGATAGTAGCAATATCCTTAAGCCACATGTTTACAAATGTCTGGTGGCAGAATCCAACATCACTATGCAGTTGACTAGTTTGAGGGAACCCATCACTTTATGACTGGGTGTGAGGAAACCTGCTCACTTAATTAGATGAGGGCTTCAGTCAACAAAAACAACCCCAACAAAAATATATTAAGGATTATATTTTGTCATTGGCATGCTTGCATAAATAGGAACAAAATTCAAATTATACAAATATTAAAGATGGGTGCACCTTAAAACCATAATTCCATATTTCACATGCCTACAAACACTGATATTCACTAGACAAGTGTCTTATAAATTCAAATTCAAATTCTATGTTTAGCCCACAAACCATAGGGTTTATGTGCCTATTTCCAAGTATCAAACAATAAACTGCACATACAGTGTATGGAGTAAAACATAAAGTAAAATTCATCTAATTTATTTAATTTTTGAATCCTGCATATAGAGCTAGTATGTTACTAGTGAATGCATACATATTGGGAAAGGGATAAACATGTATTGAAAATTTTTGGAAACTGGAATTAAATCAATCAAAAAATAACATTGGAATTAAATCAATCAAAAACTAACACATATCACATAATATTTCATAAAAAATTCATGACAACATATGATGTCATAAAACCTCATTGCAAATTATTAATACAATGTCAATAAATCTGTTTCCTTATATAGATAATCATAATTTCATAATATAAATCTATTTCAATAAATGATCATAATTTCATTACATAGAATATTTTAATTTCTGTTTCCTAATCATTTCTGCATCCTAATTGTTGATTCGTAAAATTCTGTGCTGATGAAATAAATTCACACATCTATAATACAGAGTAAATGAATATGTTTCATTATATAGATGATCTTTGTTTCCTTATATAGATGATCATAATTTCATTATATAAATCTGTTTCAATAAATGATCATAATTTCATTATATAGAATATTTTAATTTCTGTTTCTCAAAATAAAATAAAATAAAATGAATATTTTCCTGCATTTAATTAAACCCCAACTCCATTTGCTATGCCGGGTACTTGAACCGGGAAGACCACATTATCATATAGGATACCAGCAAGAGCAGCATCGATCAAAGGTCCGACCAATAGACTACATGGTTTTTGAAACTCCCTCCAACAAGAGCAGACCTGGGTACATTGACCAGCACATAAATGGCTCGGATGCGAATACATTGGCTCCTACAATGAACCCGATTGCTAAGGGTCCAAATCTCCCAATGGACTACGTCTCGGGTCCCCGACTGCATAGACTGTGTGGAGCAAACCAAATGTCATCAGCCCTGCCAAAATGGAAGCTCCGAACCCAATCATTTCTTGTGGGATTCAATGGACAGGTACATGCTGTGCGATGGTGGTAACTTTTAAGAAAAGCCAAGCCATTATAGACCCAACCAACTGTGAAATCCAGTATAAAATAGCCATAGGAACACTAATATGACCCCTAACTGCCATCCCGAACGTGGTCGCTGAGTTCACATGGTCGCCGGAGATATTAGCCGTTGCATAAACCGCCACCAACAATGCAAACGCAGTTGCTACTGCAACCGCTACAAGCGTAGCCAGATCTGTTGCAGCATCTGACATTACTTCCTAGAAGAAATGGTGGATCCAACTGCAACAAAGACGAAGAGGAAGGTGGAGATGAATTTGGCGAGGTATGGGCTTCATCACGTGCTCGAGACGGGAAGTTAGCGACACCATTGCCTGATATGAGAAAGAAGATACGACTTAATAAATATGTTTCATTAGATAGATGATCTCTATTTCCTTATATAGATGATCATGATTTCATTATATAAATCCGTTTCAATAAATGATCATAATTTCATTATACATAATATTTTAATTTTTGTTTCCTAATTGTTGATTCGTAAAACAAGATTAGATAGATTGTAATAACAATTCTGCAATAGTGAATAAAACAAGATTACATAGATTGTTGTTTCCTAATTGTTGTTTCCTAATCATTTCTGCAATAACGAATAAAACAAGATTAGATGGATTGTAATAACAATTCAACACGAGTAGAATCATATTCAAACACGGATTCGGGTAAAAACAGAACACAATGAATTTTAATATATATGCATTTTGTATTAAACCAGAATCGAGAATTTTTACACATGAAATATACTTTTCGAAATAATACTTCACAAGAGATCCATTGATAATTACATGAATATCATAATCACCACCATAATTTAATTTAAAGTTCACAAACTTTATAATACTCTACTTAAATTCTTTACATAACACTGGAATCAAATCAATGAAAAAATAAAACATATCACATAATATTTCATAAAAAATTCATGACCACATATGATGTCATAAACCTCATTGCAAATTAATTAAAAATGCTAAAATTAATATAGTGTCCATAAATCTGTTTCCTTATGTAGATGATCATAATTTCATTATATAAATCTGTTTTAGTAATTGATCATAATTTCATTGTATAGAATAGTTTAATTTCTGTTTCCTAATCATTTCTGTTTCCTAATTGTTGATTCGTAAAAATCTGTGCTAATTAAATAAATTCATACGTCTGTAATACAGATTAAATAAATATGTTTCATTATATAGATGATATCTGTTTCCTTATATAGACGATCATAATTTCATTATATAGAATATTTTAATTTTTGTTACCCAAAATAAAATAAAATAAAATCAACATTTTCCTGCATTTAATTAAACCCCAACTCCATCTGCTATGCCGGGTACTTGAACCGGAAAGACCACATTATTATATAGGATACCAGCAAGAGCAACACCAATCAAAGGTCCGACCCAACAGACTACATGGTTCTTGAAACTCCCTCCAACAAGAGTAGATCCGAACGAGTAAGCCGGGTTCATTGACCTATCCATAAATGGCCCGGATGCCAATACATTGGCTCCTCCAATGAACTCGATTGCTAAGGGTCCAATTGCTCCCAATGGACCACGTCTCAGGTCGCCGGCTACATAGATCGTGTAGACCATACCAAATGTCATCACCCCTTCCAAAATGGATGCTCTAAACCCAGTCATTTATTGTGGGATTCTATGGACAGGTACATGTTGTGCGACGGTGGTAACTTTTAAGAAAAGACAAGCCATTACAGACCCAACCAACTGTGAAATCCAGTAAAAAATAGCCATAGGAACACTAATATGACCGCTAACTGCCATCCCGAACGTGGCCGCTGGGTTCACATGGCCGCTGGAGATATTAGCCACTGTATAAACCACCATTGACAATGCAAATGCATTCACTACCACAACCGCTAAAAGCGTAGATAGATCTGTTGCATCATCCAACATCATCTTCCTAGAAGACATGGTGGAGCCAACTGCAGCAAAGACGAAGAGGAAGGTGGAGATGAATTCAGTGAGGTATGATTGGAGGGCGTTGAGCTTCACCGCGTGCTTGAGACGAGAAGTTAGCGACGCCATTGCATGATATGAGGAAGAAGACATGACTTAATAAATATGTTTCATTATATAGATGATCTCTGTTTCCTTATATAGATGATCATAATTTCGTTATATAAATCTGCTTCAATAAATGATCATAATTTCATTATATAGAATATTTTAATTTATGTTCCCTAATTGTTGATTCGTAAAACATGATTAGATAGATTGTCATAACAATTCTGCAATAGTGAATAAAACAAGATTACATAGATTGTTGTTTCCTAATCATTTCAGCAATAACGAATAAAACAAGATTAAATGGATTGTAATAACAATTCAACACGAGTAGAATCATATTCAAACACATATTCGGGTAAAAACAGTACACAACGAATTTTAATATATACGCATTTTTTATTAAACTAGAATCGAGAATTTTTACACATGAAATATACTTTTCAAAATAATACCCCACAAGAGATCCATTGATAATTACATGAATATCATAATCACCACCATAATTTAATTAAAAGTTCACAAACTTTATAAAACTCTATTTAAATTTTTGGCATAACACTAGAATTAAATGAATCAAAAAATAAAACATCATACAATATTTCATAAAAAATTAATGACAACATATGATGTCATAAAACCTCATTGCAAATTAATTAAAAATGATAAAATTAATACAGTGTCACTAAATCTGTTTCCTTATATAGATGATCTTAATTTCATAATATAAATCTGTTTCAATAAATGATCATAATTTTATTATATAGAATATTTTAATTTTTGTTTCCTAATCATTTCTATTTCCTAATTGTTGATTCGTAAAAATCTGTGTTAATGAAAGAAATTCACACATCTATAATACAAGGTAAATAAATATGTTTCATTATATAGATGATCTCTGTTTCCTTATATAGATGATCATAATTTCATTATATAAATCTGTTTCAATAAATGATCATAGTTTCATTATATAGACTATTTTAATTTCTGTTTCCCAAAATAAAATAAAATAAAATGAATATTTTCCTGTATTTAATTAAACCCCAACTCCATCTGCTATGCCGGGTACTTGAACCAGGAAGACCACATTATCATATAGGATACCAGCAAGATCAGCACTGATCAAAGGTCCGACCCAATAGGCTACATGGTTCTTGAAACTCCCTCCAACAAGAGCAGACCCGAACGAGTAAGTCAGATTCATTAACCCGCCCATATATGGCCCGGATGCTAATACATTGGCTCCTACAATGAACTTGATTGCTAAGGGTCCAATTGCTCCCAATGGACTACGTCTCAGGTCGCCAGCTACATAGACCGTGTTAACCAAACCAAATGTCATCACCAATTCCAAACTGGATGCTCCAAACCCAGTCATTTCTTGTGAAAAATGCATAGGTACATGTTGTGCGATGGTGATAACTTTTAAGAAAGGACAAGCCATTACATATCCAACTGTAGACGTCCCCGAACGTCCCGGGAGGGAATCCCGTTTTGTTCATTGGGGCTTACTACAGTTCGGACTCAAATGTCACGGTTCTGAATCTAATCCCGCAAAGTGCAATGTGAGACCGATAAATCACCAAAGAGTCCAAATCCGACAAATCGTTTTGAAAAACAGATTCTTAGAAAGAAGTGCCAAACATGGACTGCTTTGCCAGATACAGAGTTACCACCTAAATATTTTATTTTGGGGGAATTTAGGAAACCCTGACTCGTGCCTAAGGCCACGTGTCCGTCATCACCAAAGTTGCCTCGGCTCGGGAACTTGGGTACGATTGGGGAAGGTCACTTCGTGAGCACCCCTGCTCGCCCGATCAAAGATCGGCCTCTACTAACCATGATATCGAGTTTTGAAAACATTATGTGCTCTTATCCCGGTTATTAGCCTAGAATTACTATGTGATGCGCGTAGCATACAAGTATAGACTGGATCACCTGAGTTGGAACAAAACATTTCATGTTTGTTTTTGAAAGCGGTTTGCTACTCGCAAGTAGGCTAAAATGCGGATTTTGCCACCCTCAAGTGGACTTAGAAAACATGGTGATTTGCCATTATCTAGTGGGCTTAAAACTTGCAATCAATGAATTGTTCCAATTCAGATAATCCAACCTCCACCCACAGGCATTCAGGCAGTTATATCACATAAGCACTTAGCCTCATGGTAAGCATGCTATCATGGCAGTCATTCACACACATGCAAGGATGCTAAAGCATAAACACTTACCGAGTACTCCAAGCCAAAGAAAGAAGTTAATTAGAAATCATGCATGAATCCTAACTATGCTGAGATGCCTAATGCAACATATACAGGTATGCAACTAAGATAGGCTCGGCTATTCTAAGATGGCATATGAAATGCAACAAATGATACACGTATTCAACTCGGAATTGAAATACAATGCAGTTAGTATGATGCGTTGAGCCCGGTGCATGCAATACAGATGAATGAATACAAACATGTGAACATATAGATGCTAATTGAAACATGCCCTAAAACTAACCATCATCAGCTGGTAAATGAAAGGGAGAAAGACATGGGGTTGGAAGACATGCATCACACATATGCACACTTATTACAACATTGCCCTCTCGCAGGGGGTCCGAATAAATATTACACAACCAAAATGAATAACTAATTATTACACAACACTAGCTAATTAACAAATTAACTAAGAAAGTGAGTAAACTAGCATGCAATGCCACATGAAGTAGACTGCCTCAGCTCTGTTCGAAATGATGAAAGATGCATGCATGCTCGAGTCGTCTTGCCGGGAAATCCATCGCGATGCCCCGATTTGCCTCTGTTTACAATTGACCCCGGAACACTGTACAAAACTCCATGGAAACTTGTAGGGATACTGCTGACCAGTTTTTGCTGCTGGCTTCCGGTTTGCTGCAACAGAGAGCAAGAAAGGGGCATGGCAAAGTATTTTCAACATATGTATGCACAACCACTCTCCCCGTCATTGCATGAGCTCTAGGGAGTGTAGTCCTCGATCCTCGTGCCACCAATCACGCATCTCGATGCATGATGGCCGAGGAGTCGAATTGCACGACTCAATGTGAAATGAATGCACAAATGGACACCTAAAGCCAATAACTCTATCATGGATAGTCAAAAGTGTCGGCGACCGGGAATTGAAGCACGTTTCGTCATTTTGAGTACGAAACGCCCCTCGTTTCCTGTGTTTGGACTAAACCCTACTCCAAACACTATGCAACAACTAGAATGGCATGGCATGCAAACACAATGCAACAACTAGCATGCAATCCTAAACGAAATGCAACTAAGACACGCAAACATGCAAGGAGTGATATGCAAAGGTGCAACTAGCATGCGCAATGCTATGAACTATCAATGGCATACTCAATGCACATGACATAATATGGCATACACAATGCAAGATGGACTTAAACCAATATGAGTGGACCTCAGCCACACTCAAATCAGTGGCCATACATGATGGAATGAAAGGTTGGAACACTCATGCAAACATGCCCGATGCAACGGACCGAACCTAAGGCATTAAATGCCACTCTTCCAAAGCATGGCAAGGGATGAAACATGGCATACAAACACACATTTTCCAGCTCTGAAACATGATATACAATGGTCCCGAATCATGCAAATATGTCACACAATGCATGTTAGATGGCCCGAATACCGAAACTAGTGAAGTGCGTTTCACTAGAGGTACACAAAGCAATGCACAAATGGAAAAACCAGCCCCAAACAGATCCTAGGTAGGTCCAAGATAGTGGGAAAATGGCCTAAAAAGATGGCTCAACATGCATAGAAATGAAGCTCATGCAATGGTCCAAAAACGAGGCAAACTAGCACGACTCTCAAACGCATTTAAAGAGTGGAAAACATGGGAATATGGCATACATGTAAGCTCCAAAATATGATGCACAATGGTCCTAAAACATGGAAACACCTCAACATATGCATGTAATAGGCCCCAAAACACAAAGCTAGGCAAGAGTATTGAACTACAACCATGCATAGAAAGCATCATTCAACCATGAGGAATAAAAATAGAGCTAAGGCAGTCCAAAAAATGCACAAAATTAGTTTAAGGCATGGCCAAAAAGTGCTAGATTCATAGACCAAAATAGCATGCAATACAAGCTAGTGAAGAGGGTTTACACTACAAGTATATGGAGCATTCAAGAGGTCACTAAACCAGCAAAATTCAGAAGTATGCCATGCCAAATAATGCCCAAAAACTCATGGAAACATGGTCAATGCATGCAAGAATGGTATGTTCCTTTGAAAGACCAAAAGGAGGGTTATTCTACACATGCATAATGGACATCCAAAAAGACAAAACCACCTCTGGACAAAAGTTATAAAGGCCCTAAAACTCACTGAAAAGGGCCTGAAATGAGGCTAGGAAGCATGCGAGTAAAGGCTCCTTTGAAAAGCCATGAAGAGGGTTACTCTACACATGCAAGATGGACATCCAAAATGGAAAAAAGGGCTCTGGACAGAGCCTATGTAGGTCCTAAAACCCACCAAAAATGGCCTGAAACATGCTCAAGAAGTATGCAAATACGGGCTCCTTTGTAAAGCCAACAATGCTAGTAAACAAGACAAGGGGTGAGAGGGTCACCCCTCTCTGATTTTGGGGCTCAAAACAGAATGCTAGCCACTTAAATCCACTGGATTTCAGTGGCTAAAAGGCCAAACAAAGCACAACACAAAGGCCTTAATGCATGGCTCAAAACAAGATGAAAACAAACATGCAAGGGGGTAGATGATCCCCAACAGAAAAACGACCTTAAACAAACTTCAAGAGGAACTCAAAATAAGACTTTTTTCAGTTTATGAAAAAACCCAAAAATGCTTGCAAATATGGCTAAGATATGAAGCAAAATAGGGACCAAAAGGGGAATCAGAGGGTTACCCTTGTAGCCAAGAAAGATAGCAGCTTCTGGACCAAGAAAGTGGCTCCTCAACCTCTGAAAATAAGCTCCAAGGTGCTTAGATGGATGATGGAGAAGTGTGGTTGTGAGGTGTAGTGCAATGGGGCCAAGAACCTAGCACTTTTGGGACCAAAATTGAGAGGTGTATAGCGATAGGTGTATGTATGCCTTGGCCAAAAATCTCAACCTTTGCTAATGAGGGAGAGGGTTTCTCTTATAGGAGAACAAAGGTCCAAGCTTCTCTTGGAAGCTTGGAGCAAAGGGCCAAGCTTCTTAAGGAAGCTAAAGCAAAAAGGGTCAAGCTTCTTGAGGAAGCTAGAGCAAAGGGGTCAAGCTTCCTCAAGAAGCTAAGAAAGGTTCAAGCTTCTCTTAGAAGCTTGGAGCAAAGGGGCAATCTTCTTTAAGAAGCCAAAACAAGAGGGTCAATCCTCTATACACATGTATGGAGGATGGAGAAAATGCCTCCCAGCTGGTACAGCTGGAAGCAACTCAGTGAGACAAAACTGCAGAGAGCTGGCCGACCAGTTCAAGTGGTCAGCCGACCACTTTCCCTAGTCGGCCGACCAGGGTCAAAAGGGTCAAGCTCATTTAGGTGGTCGGCACCCCCTAGGGAGGGTCTCCACACTCAATGCAAGCAAGTGGTGGTATGGGAGACCAGTAAATGTGGCTCAAAAGTCAGGGAGACCAGCTACCTGACAAGAAAAATGGCCGGTGGAGAAAGAGATGGTCTCCAAGAGAATTTCTGGTCTCCCACCCCCGTACCACCTTCCAAACAATGAAAATAGGGTCCCTGCCAAAAATGAATCAAGACGGATGCAAAACGAGGGTTCGGGGGCCAAAACGCGCAGCCGGGTGCCCCAAAAACTGACTGTTAAGCATCGAAAGTGGTGTGCGACCACGAAGGTGGTCTCCCGGGCCACAGTGTCCCTTTAGAGAGAGGAAACAAGGTGGGTGCAAAAAACCGGAGCAAACGGAGAAAGTTAAGAGGTCCCGAACCGAGGCGCACGGCTGACGGCTCTGAAAACCGGAAACTGGTCTCCAAACGGGAACAGTGGTCTACGACCACGAAAAGTAGCCTACGGCCACTGAGAGATGGTCTACGAGACCTCTCCCTCCCTTCGGGAAGAGAAAACAGAACCTGATTCGCAAACCGAGACAAAGCATAAAAGAGTCCCGAGGTCCGGAGGTAAGGCTCTCAGCCGAAACTCCGAAACCTCAGAATGAGCACAACATGCGCAATCACCGAGCGCTCAATTGATGACGTCTGAGTCTTAAGGTCGGTTAAAAATGGGGTGTCTACACCAACCAACTGTGAAATCCAGTATAAAATAGCCATAAGAACACTAATATGACCCCTAACTGCCATGCTGAACTTGACCGTCGAGTTTACATGGCCGACGGAGATATTAGCCGTTGCATAAACCGCCATCGACAATGCAAACACATTCGCTATCGGAACCGCTACAATCGCAGATAGATCTGTTGTAGCATTTGGCATCATCTTCCTAGAAGACATGGCGGAGGCAACTGCGGTAAACACGAAGAGGAAGGCGAAGATGAATTTGGCGAGGTATGCTCGGAGAGCGTAGGGCTTCACCGCGTGCTTGAGACGGGAGGTCAGCAACGCCATCGCTTGATATGAGGAAGAGGACATGACTTAATAAATATGTTTCAGTATATAGATAATCTCTATTTCCTTATAGAGATGATCATAATTTCACTATATAAATCAGTTTCAATAAATGATCATAATTTCATTATATAGAATATTTTAATTTCTGTTTCCTAATCATTTCTGTTTCCTAATTGTTGATTCGTAAAACTAGATTAGATAGATTGTAATAACAATTCTGCAATAGTGAATAAAACAAGATTAGATAGATTGTTGTTTCCTAATCATTTATACAATAGCGAATAGAACAATATTAGATGCATTGTAATAACAATTCAACACGAGTAGAATCATATTCAAACACACATTCAGGTAAAAACAGTACATAACAAATTTTAATATTTATGCATTTTGTATTAAACCAGAATTGAGAATTTTTACAAATGAAATATACTTTTCGAAATAATACCCCACAAGAGATCCATTGATAATTACATCAATATCATAATCACCACCATAATTTAATTAAAAGTTCACAAACTTTATAAAACTCAATTTAAATTCTTGACATAACACTGGAATTAAATCAATGAAAAAGTAACACATATCACATAATATTTCATACAAAATTCATGACAACATATGATTTCATAAAACCTCATTGGAAATTAATTAAAAACGCTAACATTAATACATTGTTAATAAATCTGTTTCCTTATATAGATGATCATAATTTCATTATATAAATTTGTTTCAGCAAATGATCATAATTTCATTATATAGAATTTTTTAATTTTTGTTTCCACATCATTTCTGTTTCCTAATTGTTGATTCGTAAAAATCAGTGCTAATGAAATAAATTCATACATCTATAATACAGAGTAAATAAATATGTTTCCTTATATAGATGATCTCTGTTTCCTTGTATAGATGATCATAATTTCATTATATAAATCTGTTTCAATAAATGATCATAATTTCATTATATAGAATATTTTAATTTCTGTAACCTAAAATAAAATAAAATAAAATCAACATTTTCCTACATTTAATTAAACCCCAACTCCATCTGCTATGCCAGGTAGTTGAACTGGAAAGACCACATTGTCATATAGGATACCAGCAAGAGCAGAACCGATCAAAGGTCCGACCCAATAGGCTACATGGTTCTTGAAACTTCCCCCAACAAGAGCAGACCGGAACGAGTAAGTCAGATTCATTGACCCGCCCATATATGGCCTGGATGCTAATACATTGGCTCCTACAATGAACTTGATTGCTAAGGGTCCAATTGCTCCCAATGGACTACGTCTCGGGTCGCCAGCTACATAGACTGTGTAGAACAAACCAAATGTCATCACCCCTTCCAAAATGGATGCTCCGAAACTAGTCATTTCTTGTGGGATTCCATGGACTGGTACATGCTATGCGACGGTGGTTACTTTTAAGAAAGGACAAGCCATTATAGACCCAACCAACTATGAAATCCAGTTTAAAATAGCCATAGGAACACTAATATGACCCGTAACTGCCATCCCAAACGTGGCCGCCAAGTTCACATGGCCGCTGGAGATATTAGCCATTGCATAAACCGTTATCGACAATGCAAACGCATTCGCTACAGCAACCGCTACAATCGCAGATGGATCTGCTATAGAATCCAACATCATCTTCCTAGAAGACATGACGGAGCTGTAACGCCCCAAAATTTATAACATCGCAATAATACAACAAACAACGTTCATTACAAGAAATGATGCAATTTCTCAACCTTTACATCATTAATCAATAGGGTTTGTACAAAATAGTCCTACATGCGAACTATACATTCAATGATATCACATACTTGAATCTATAGCATGTAGAACATCAAATTCAAAAGTGAATAAAATGCCCTCAACGGCTTACAAATTTCCAGGGCTTAAGCCCGGTTACACAAAAATGGTCTCTCCGACCCAAATAGTTATAGCCGTTGGCTAGTAAAAATATACCATAACAAAATAGGAGTCCTGTGATCTCAACACACATGTCCACACCCTAACATGGCGGGATCACCACGTCCTTTCCTGCACCAAAATCCCATATGGTGAGCATAAAGCCCAGTAGAGAATCCTCAACAAAGTATATACATTTTATACAAGTCCAAGGGAATGAAATGTGTATGCCATGTTATGCTCTTTTGAAAGAAAATCACATTCTTCTCATCTTTTGAAAACTATCATGCTCAATGATATTATGATATCTTCAACAAATTTAAAGTTTATCAATTTAATTCAAGGGGCAATAAATACGATTAAGGTAATCCCTAGGTTGGTGTTTGCAAGCAGGCATAAATAGCACAACCAATACCCCACTTTACCGATTGCTAACTAGAAGGGAAGTGGTACCTCCTCCGCGAGGGTTTTCGATCTTTCACCCCGGAAACTCAGGCCAACTTAATCAATTCCATTTACACCTCCTATCTGGACTTACCAACGTATTTACCCCAAAACATTTCAATAGTTTCATTTCACCACATTTCTTTCTCAATGTAATGTTTTCAAATTCCGAGTCAAAATTTGCAACCATGCAATAATAAAAATGCCAATGCAATATATATCTCAAGGCAAATTAATAATCTTTCATTAACAATATTTTCCGTACAACTCTTCAAATTCAATCACAATTCCCATTCTCCTTTCCAATGCAATATCATCAAATATCACATATGAATATGTAAATAATATCTAAGTGTAGCAACATTTCCACATTACATGTGTTCTCAATAATTTGCCATTTCATAACCACGTATGTATATGCTTTTAACAATAAATTCAAAACAAAAACCCCAAATCCTCACACACCAAGAAAATTGCCATTTTTGCAAACAATAATATGAAATTTCTACTCATTCATTCATTTAACACAAGAAAATCCATAGATTCTCAACATCCTCCAAAACCCCCCAAATTTCTAGGTTTCTCATCAAAACTAAACATTCCCTCATCCCTTGATGGAATCTCACCAAAATCACCTTTCTTAAATCAATGTGATTCAAATCTTAAAGAAAATCTTTTAAAGAAAATAAGAGGTGAATCCTTTTTACAAAACTACCAATTTCTTAACCCAAAAACCAAATTTTTGATGCCATCAAAGAGGGAATCTTGAAATTAGTTTAAACTTGCAAAACATATATATAACTCTAAGAAAGTCCCTACCTTAAGTTTTGATGAAGAGATGAGGTGAAACCCCAAAATCAATGGTGTAGAAATGCGATCTCCACCGCACAAAGTGAAGCCCTCGCTTAGCTCTTCAAAGTTTGTGAAGGATGATGGATCAAAACCCCAATGGATTTGAAGAAATCAAGTGTTTAAGGTGTTTGGTGGGTGTTTTTAGAGAGAAGGGAGAGGAAATGATATTTTTAGAGAGAGAGGGATGGGTAAAAAGTGAAATGTGCACATCCCCAAAAGAGAAGAAAAACAGAATTTTCGGACTCAGCCGAGTCCCGCACGTGCGGCACCCATTCCTGCACATGTGGAGCGTGCTTTCCGCATGTGCAGCACGCTCCCGCACCTCCCTATATTGCAGTGGCCAACCTTGGGCCTCCACTATTCCCTACACGTGCGGCCTCACCTCCCGCATGTGTGGCCCAAGGCCCCGTATGTGCGGCTCAGCCTTCCAACCCAGAAAATTTCCAACTCAACACTAGGCACTCTGGATCCAACCCCACACCTTCCGAAACATGAGCAACTCGACATGGAAATAAATGAAAGTAAGGATTTGAGATAAGTTTTCAAATACAACGAAATGAAATGTTAACAAGGCTCCCGGTTAAACCCGACACTCTAATAAGGCAAACCCAAATCTATACAATGAAGAATGAGGCGAATAATAGACCCGGTCATCACAACCTCCCCACCGTAGGAAATTTTGTCCTGAAATTTAAATAAACTACCCAAACAAAGGTTTTTAAGCGATCAAAACCATGCTATTATATTTTCAAATCGCAACATTAATTCTCAACTCAATTTCATCATTAACATCATGGTTACCACACTAGCAACGACCATTCAAGATAAACATATGCATGGAGTTTCTCTAACAAAAACAGCAACAACACATGACAACTTCATACTTAAAACAACAATGTACATAATAACACGTACTTAACAATTCAATACATTTCCCTCAACACTAGAGAACAATTTCAAGGGAATAACAACTTACGTGTGTTCAAATAAATCCAGATATGTGGAGCGGACTTCCGCCTTTCATTCCCACGTTGTTTCCTTAACCCCATGGTGTCTCCATAACACCTTTACCAATGGTATAGTTTTACCTTGTAGCACTTGCTCCCAGGTATCAAGTATTTGAACCGGTCGCTCTTTGTAAGAGGCGTCCTCATCTACCTCCAAATCAAACCAATCAAGCACATGAGAAGGATCGAGCTCATACTTCCTAAGCATAGACACATGAAACACATTGTGAACCCCCAAAGGTTGTGGTGGTAAAGCCAACCGATACGCCACCTCCCCATTTCTTTCCAATATCTCGAAAGGCCTGATAAACCTCGGAGACAATTTACCACTCTTACTGAATCTCATCAGACCCCATCTTGGTGAGATTTTAAGGAATACATGGTCACCCACTTCAAAAGACAAAGGTCGTCTTCTCTTATCGGCATAACTTTATGTCGGCTTTGAGCCATAGCTAAGCTCTTTCGAATGAGAGAAACCTTTTCGATTGTCTCCCTAACAATTTCTGGGCCCAATAATGGTGCATCACCCATCTCGGCCCAACAAACCAGTGATCTACATGGTCGGCCATACATGGCCTCAAACGGTGCCATCTCGATGCTAGCTTGGTAACTATTGTTATAAGCAAATTCAATTAACGGTAAGTGCCTCTCCCAAGAACCCTTAAAATCAAGGAGGCAAGCTCTAAGCATGTCCTCCAAAATCTGGATGGTACGCTCCGACTGTCCGTCGGTTTGGGGGTGGTAAGCGGTGCTAAAAGTCAACTTAGTTTCCAACACCTCTTGAAGGCTTTGCCACAACCGGGCGGTAAAATGAGGGTCTCTACCTGATACAATGGTTACAGTAACCCTATGAAGTTGAACTATCTCTCTAATGTATAACTCTGCCAAGTGTTCAACTGAGTCGCCGGTGCGCATCGAAATGAAATGCATAGACTTAGTCAACCTATCAATAATTATCCAAACGACATCATTGCCCTGCTGTGTTCTAGGAAGCCCAACTACAAAATCCATGGTAACGTGCTCCCACTTCCATTCGGCTATTGGTAAGGGTTCTAACAAACCCGCTGGTCTTTGGTGTTCGGCCTTCACTTGTTGACAAGTAAGGCACTTCGATACGAATAAAGCGACATCTCGCTTTATGCCCCTCCACCAAAACTGATGACTAAGATCATTATACATTTTTGTGCCTCCCAGATGTACCGCAAGGCGTGAGTGATGGAATTCTTGAAGTGCTTCCTTTCTACAAGATTCTGGTACAAACAAACGGTCTAGATAACGTACACTCAGATCCAAGTGAATGTTCATACCCTTCTTTTCCTTCCCGTTGGAAATTATATCACGAATTGATTCTACTTCACAGTCTCCCTGCTGTGCCTCTATGACTTTACTAATCAAGGTAGGTTGAGCACTCAAAGTAAACAAGGTTGCTCTCTCATTGAACTCTCCCAAGTGCAAATCAAACTTATCGATATCACCTAGCATAACCCATTCCCGAATGGCCACACTTGCCAAGCTACGCACAGACTTCTGACTCAAAGCATCGGCCACCACATTGGCTTTTCTCGGGTGATAGTGTAACTTAAAGTCGTAATCCTCCATAAATTCCATCCAACTCCGTTGGTGTAAATTCAAGTATTTTTTGGAAAACAAATACTTTAAGCTCCTATGATCGGAGAAAACCTCAAACTTCTCGCCATACAAATAATGCCTCCAAATTTTCAAGGCAAAAATCACCGCCGCTAATTCCAAATCATAGGTGGGGTAATTCTTCTCATGAGTTTTCAATTGCCGTGAACCATAAGCCACAACCTTTCCTCCTTGCATCAAAACACAACCAAGCCCATCCCGAGATGCATCACAATCAACAGTGTAGCCCAAACCTCTTTATGGAATTATCAAGACCGGTGCGGCAGTCAATCTAGTTTTAAGTTCTTGGAAAGACCTTTCGCAAGCCTCACTCCACACAAATTTGACACCCTTTCTAGTCAACCTAGTCAAAGGCATGATTAGTCTAGAGAAGTCCCTTACAAAACGTCAGTAGTATCCCGCCAATCCTAAGAAACTCCAGATCTCAAACACATTTTTGGGTTGCCCCCAATCCTTTACAGCAGCTACCTTCGAGGAATCTACAGTTACCCCCCCCTCTCGACACTACATGTCCCAAAAACTTCACCTTTGTAAGCCAAAACTCGCATTTCTCAATCTTGGCATACAATCGGTGCTCCCTAAGCAAGTACTCATGATGATACAATTGGTGCTCTCAATCTTGGCATACAAAGCGATCCAAGTACTCGCGAAAAAATTCGGTTCATCAAATCCATAAAGGAAACAAGCACATTGGTCAACCTAAAAGGCATTACAAGGAATTCGTAGTGCCCATAATGCGTACGAAAGGCCATTTTCTGGATGTCCTCCTCCCGGACTCTCAACTGATAATAGCCGACCTCAAATCTATCTTCGAGAAACAACGAGACCCTCTAAGTTGGTCAAACAAATCATCTATTCTGGGTAGAGGGTACTTAATTCTTAACGGTAACCCGGTTCAACTTGCGGTAATCAATACACAATCGCAACGACCCATCATTCTTCTTCACAAAAAGAGCCGGTGCTCCCCAAGGCGATGTGCTAGGGTGAATGAAGTCCTTGTCTAAAAGCTCTTGGAGTTGAATCTTCAACTCATGTAATTCAGCGGGTGCAAATCTATACGGCGCCATGGAAATCGGTGCCATACCAGGCACTAAATCAATGGAGAACTTGATCTCCCGGTGGGGTGGCAAACTAGTAAGATCCTCGGGAAAGATATCCGGGTATTCACAAACTATCCTTGGCAATTCAACATGGGCCCCGTCACTCTCACTATCCAAGAGAGTTGTAAGAAGGCCACTAAGTTTGTTCCTACTATGAGGGTCAAAAATTGGGGACAAGACTTCATCAACTCGGTCTCCCAAAAAATAAAAACAATCACCACTCGAGGTGTACACTATAACTCTCTGACGATAACAATCAATCACAGCTCAGTACAAGGATAACCAATCCATGCCTAAGATGACATCAAAACTTGACATGTTTAGCAACACAAAAGCAAACGGGAGTCGACGCTCGACAACCTCTATCTCACAACCATGACACCTTCAGTCTAAATCAACTGTACCCCTAACAGGTGACTCTACTCTGAGTGGTGATGCTAACCATGCAACCTCTAACCCCAATGCAAATGCAAATATAGTAGATATGAATGAATGAGGCACACCCGTATTTATTAACACATTAGCCAAAGAATTATACACAACAAAAATACCTCTCACAACTGAGGATCCTGGTAACAACATACACGTGCCCCTGTGGCCTCTGATCAACCTGCTTATCTCTCGAAGCATAGGCTTGCTGCACTGACTGAGCTGAAGCGACTCCCTGATTAACTCTCAAAGTCTACACTGAGTGAGTCTACTTATGACTCTGAGTCTGCCTCGACCCTAATGCGCTAGATGCGCCTTCCAACTGTGGGCAAACCCTCTTCATGTGCCCCGACTGACCACACTAAAAGCAAGTAAGTCCTTGTCCTCTATTCTGGGACTGACTTTGGGATCAGTTAGGTGGTGGTGGTGGCAACATCTGCTGTCCACCTCCCTTCTACGGACATGCAAAGGCTTTGTGACCCAGTTGGCCACACTTAAAACATGAAAAACCACTCGGTGCACTCTTCCCCGAGCCCGCACTAGGCAAAGGAAAGGTGGATCTAGACTGTTATGGCTGGGACTAGGATGAAAAGGTGTTTCTGCTCTTCTTGTTAGGTCTATAGTCCCCCTGTGACCCTTGACCCCTCAACCTCGAACCTTGAAGTCTCTTCTCCTCGGCCTCCACGGTGATCTCTACATGTGTCGCTGCTTCCACAAGGCGGTCATAGCTCTGAATCATATTCCCAGCAACCTTGAACAGAATCTTTGTTCTCAATTTCTTCTCAAACTCAATGCAACAGCGCTCTTCCGTTGCCACTAACTCTGGTGCAAACCGGGATAAACTAGAGAAGACCACTTCAAACTCGGCCACGGACATATTAAGTTGCTTGAGGTCTTGAAATTCCTGCCTCAACCTCTCCCTAGCAGTGGGAGGTAGATACTTATCTTGGATAGCCACCACAAATGCTTCCCACATCGGCTCTACTTGACCCTTGGCGTACTTCCACCATTGGCCCGCATCTCCTTTGAGGTAGTAACTCGTAAGAGTCACTCTTAGCTCACTGTCTTCAATGTGAAGCATCTCAAATGTCTTCACTATTTGTTTGAGCCACTCATCCACTTTCTTGGGCTCGAGGCCACCATGGAACTCATCTGGTTTAGCCCGCAAAAACTCCGTAGTGAGAAAGCTCGCCCTCGTCTCTACGGCGTTCTCTCTAGCTTGGTTCTTTGCCCTAAGTATATTCATTGACTCCCTTAAGGCTCCTACCATCTCTCAGGCTAGGGCTCCCATTGCGGCTCGACCCGCTTGCCTTGGAACTTCTGCTTGCCCCACTTGTTTGGCCATATTAGCTTGGCCCGCTTGTTCGGCCACATTAGTTTGGCCGAACCCCTCCTCTTGCATTGGGACCGCATGGACTGGTACTTTATGCACATCTCGGTGAGCCCTACTATGTCTCCCACCTCTACCACCATGAGCTTGACCCCTTCTTGACATCCTAATTGAGGGATAAGATAAACAATTCAGCACATAATCTCAAATGTGTTCGCGACTTCTCTCACACGTTTGACAACTACAATTCTATATATTTTCTACCATACAAACAATCCAATTCCATTCCACATAAGCACTTAGTCACGTAAGCACATATAGATTATCCTTTTGTGATGAAATTCGTCCCACGAAAAACCAAGAATTCTTAGTAGAATGAGTATTGATCAAGTACCCTCCTAATAAGACCTCAATGAATTTAATAGGCGCAAACAACATCCCAAAAGTCCAATCCCATACTCATCTAGTCATATAAGCATGTTATCACATAGTCACAAAATACAAAACATCTCCTAATCATGCGAAATGAACCCACTGTTGTATAACAACTACTCCTCGTAAGCCCCAAGTATTCAAATCCGGTAGCTCTGATAACAAGTTGTAACGTCCCAAAATTTATAACATCGCAAGAATACAACAACCAACGTTCATTATAAGAAAGGATGTAATTTCTCAATCTTTACATCATTAATCAATAGGATTTGTACAAAATAATCCCACATGCGAATTATACATTCAATGATATCACATACTTGAATCTATATCATGTAGAACGTCAAATTCAAAAGTAAATAAAATGCCCTCAAGGGCTTACAAATTTCCAAGGCTTAAGCCCGGACAACACAAAAATGGCCTCTCGGACCCAAACAGTTATAGCCCTTGGCTAGTAAAAATATACCACACCAAAATAGGAGTCCTGTGCTCCTAACACATATGTTCACGCCCTAACTTGGCGGGATCACCATGTCCTTTCCTGCACCAAAATCCCATAGGGTGAGCATAAATCCCAGTAGAGAATCCTTAACAAAGTATATACATTTTATACAAGTTCAAGGAAATGAAATGCATATGCCATGTTATGCTCTTTTGAAAGAAAATCACATTCTTCTCACCTTTGGAAAACCATCATGCTCAATGATATTATGATATCTTCAACAAATTTAAAGTTTATCCATTTAATTCAAGGGGTGGTAAATACGACTCAGGTAATCCTTAGGTTGGTGTCTGCAAGTAGGCATAACTAGCACTACCAATACCCCACTTTACTGGTTGCTAACCGGAAGGGAAGTGGTACCTCCTCCGCGTGTGTTTTCGGTCTTTCACCCCGGACACTTAGGCCAACTTAATCAATTTCATCTACACCTCCTATCCAGACTTACCAACGTATTTACCTCAAAACATTTCAATAGTTTCATTTTACCACATTTCTTTCTCAATGTAAATGTTTTCAAATCCCGAGTCAAAATTTGCAACCATGCAATAATAAAAATGCCATGCAATATATATCTCAAGGCAAATTAATAATCTTTCATTAACAATATTTTTCGCACAACTCTTCCAATTCAATCACAATTCCCATTCTCCTTTCCAATGCAATATCATCAAATATCACATATGAATATATAAATAATATCTAAGTGTAGCAACATTTCCACAATTACATGTGTTCTCAATAATTTGCCATTTCATAACCATGTATGTATATGCTTTTAACAATAAATTCAAAACAAAAACCCCAAATCCTTACACACCAAGAAAATTGCCATTTTTGCAAACAATAATATGAAATTTCCACTCATTCATTCATTTAACACAAGAAAATCCATAGATTCTCAACATCCTCCAAAACCCCCAAGTTTCTAGGTTTCTCATCAAAACTAAACATTCCCTCATCCCTTGATGGAATCTCACCAAAATCACCTTTCTTAAATCAACGTGATTCAAATCTTCAAGAAAATCTTTTAAAGAAAACAAGAGGTGAACCCTTTTTACAAAACTACCAATTTCTTAACCCAAAAACCAAATTTTTGATGCCATCAAAGAGGGAATCTCGAAATTAGTTTAAACTTGCAAAAACATATATATAACTGCGGCAAAGACGAAGAGGAAGGTGGAGATGAATTTGGCGAGGTATGCTTGGAGAGCGTTGGGTTGTGTGCTCGAGACGGGAAGTTAGCGACACCTTCGCCTGATATGAGGAAGAGGACACGACTTAATAAATATTTTTCATTATATAGATGATCTCTGTTTCCTTATATAGATGATCATAATTTCATTATATAAATCTGTTTCAATACATGATCATAATTTCATTATATAGAATATTTTAATTTCTGTTTCCTAATCATTTCTATTTCCTAATTGTTGATTCGTAAAACAAGATTAGATAGATTGTAATAACAATTCTGCAATAGTGAATAAAACAAGATTAGATAGATTGTTGTTTCCTAAACATTTCTGCAATAGCGAATAAAACAAGATGAGATTGATTGTAATAACAATTCAACACGAGTAGAATCATATTCATACACACATTCGGGTAAAAATAGTACATAATGAATTTAATATATATGCATTTTGTATTAAACCAGAATCGAGAATTTTTACACATGAAATATACTTTTCGAAATAATACCGCACAAGAGATGCATTGATAATTACATCAATATCGTAATCACCACCATAATTTAATTAAACGTTCACAAACTTTATAAAACTCTATTTAAATTCTTGACATAACACTTGATTAAATCATTGAGAAAATAACACATATCACATAATATTTCATAAAAAATTCATAACAATATATGATTTCATAAAACCTCATTGCAAATTAATTAAAAATGCTAAAATTAATACATTGTCAATAAATCTGTTTCCTTATATAGATGATCATAATTTCATTATATAAATCTGTTTCAGTAAATGATCATAATTTCATTATATAGAATATTTCAATTTCTATTTCCTAATCATTTTTGTTTCCTAATTGTTGATTCCTAAAAATATGTGCTAATGAAATAAATTCATACATCTATAATATAGAGTAAATAAATATGTTTCCTTATATAGATGATCTCTGTTTCCTTATATAGATGATCATAACTTCATTATATAGAATATTTTAATTTCTGTTTCCTGAAATAAAATCAAATAAAACCAACATTTTCCTATATTTAATTAACCCCAACTCCATCTGCTATGCCCGGTACTTGAACGGGAAGAGCACATTATCATATAGGATACCAGCAAGAGTAGTATCGATCAAAGGTCCGACGCAATAGGCCACATGGTTCTTGAAACTCCCACCACCAAGAGTAATGTGATGACCGGGTCTTGTTTTTCCCTTTCTTCAACTTTCTTTTTCATTTCGTTCCCTTCTCGCTCTCATTGGGTTCGAGACGTTCGGAGGTTGTTCCCGAACTAAGTCCTTGTTCTTGTTTTATTCGGTGTTGAGGTTTCTTCATTTCCGGGAAGTGTAAGGTCAGGACCGGGGTGCTCGGGAGTGAAGCAGAATTTTCTGGGCTGCTGGGCTAGGGCTGTACGTACGGGGCCCAAGGCTGCACGTACGGGATGGGAGCCGCATGTGTGGGGGGTGAGGCCGCACATGGGGGAGTGGATGACTTGGGTGAGTTGCACACTGCCTAAAAGGCAGGTGCGTGCTGAGGTGCAACAGAGCCACTGTACGTGTAGGGGTGAGGGCCGCACGTGCGGGAAGGGCGCTTTGCACGTGCGGCAATCTGGGCAGATTCGGGGCTTTGTTTTCCTTTCTCTTTTAGGGCTGGTTCTATCTCTTTTTTTTACACTTCTCTCTCTCTAAAAACACATTTACTCTCCCTTCTCTCTAGAAACTCTGATCAAAGCCCTAAAACACCATGATTCTTGTAGATTTTGGGTCTAAATCACCAACATCTCTTACCAATTTTGAAAATCCAAGTTGGGGTTTCTCTTAGGGTTGTAGAACATTGAAGAATCCTTCATTGAAGCTAGGGTTTCATCATCTTCTCCTTCAGAACCTTGAGGTGAGGAAATCTCCTTGAGTTATATATATATTTTTGTTAGATTTGGTAGATGTAAGGATTTCATTAATGATTTTGAAATGTTTGGTTTTATCTCATAAATGTTAGGGTTTTCAAAAGTGGGTTTGATTTTCCCTCTCCTCCTAAACTATTTTTTCTTAAGGACCTTAAGTCACATAATAGGAACTGTGCTATCTTGATAGAAAAACCCTTTTAAAATAGAGAAGAGGTGTTTGTCTTGATTTAGTCATAAAACCCTAGAAATTTTGGGGATTTTTGAAAGATGTAGACATGTTTAAAGGCATCTTGTTGTTTTAAAGTTGGAGAGTGAAACTTCATCATATCGTTTAGCAAAAATGGTAAATTACTTAGTGTATGAGAAAAGAGCTAATTATCCTAACATTGTTGTTGAACCTTTGAAAGTGTATTGTTGTAAAATAACAAATAGTTGTGCACCTTGGTTAGAGAAAATTGTAGACATTGGAATTGATGATTTAAAGGTATCACATGTAGTCTTGATGAGGGCAAATTTGTAGTGATTTGAGGATGAAAAGATGTTGTCATTGCTATGAATTGATGGCATGGCCATTGTGAATTAATGTTGAGGACAAGAAATGGATAATGTAGTTAATTGATATTGTTGTAGAGATGCTTGAAATAGAGGAATGTATGAGCCATTATGTATTGCATCATGTTCTCATTTGATTTACTACCATCATTGCACATTTTGAAATGAATTGAAAAAAAAAAAACGTTACTTTGAAAAAGAATATGTTATACTGAGAACCATGAAAATGTGTATGGGGTAAATACGTGGTAAGTCCGGATAGGGGGTGTAGTGGAACTTGATAAGTTGGCCTGAGTGTCCTTGGTGAAAGACTAGAAAACCGTGCGGATAGGTGTCGAGCCTTCCGGTTAATATCGACAAAAATGACAGTTTGGTAGAACTCGTAGAGTCTACTTGCAGACACCAGCCTAGGGATTACCAGTGTCGTATTTACCGCCCCTTGGATTAATGAAATTGAAGGTTTGAAATTGATGAGATTGAAATATATTAATGCAAAGAATGGGGAGTCTTCTAAGAATAGCGTGGTATGTGATTATTTTGATAAAGGCATTGCATTGCATTGCATTTTGCACTTGCATATGATATTGGACATCCAACATAAATGTATATACTTTGTTAGGAATTTCTTTACTAGGTCTTATGCTCACCCCTATGGGATTTGGTATAGGTAAGGACGTGGTGATCTTGCCAACCTAAGGGCGTGGATATGTTTTGGTGAAGAGTAGTCTTGCTCTTATTTTTGTTGTGGTATTTTTGTAAGCCAAGGGCTAACATATTTGGGTCCGAGAGACCATTTTGTGTGACCGGGCTATTGCCTTGGAAGATGTAAGCCCTTAAGGGCATTTTATTGTTTTATGATTAGATGCCTCACATGCTATAGATTCATGTGATTCTTTGTCGGTGAATGTATATCCGCATGTGAGCTTTTGTATAAACTCTCTTATTATCTATGTAAAGATGGAAGGTTTATGGCCATGATTTAGTGAATGTTAATTAATGTGAGTAGTTCATGTTGAATTATTTTTGGGGCGTTACAAGCAGACCCAAACGAGTAAGCCGGGTTCATTGACCCGCCTGTAAATGGCCCGATTGCCAATACATTGGCTCCAACAATGTACCCGATTGTTAAGGGTCCAAATCACCCAATGGACCACGTCTCGGCTCCCTGGGTGCATAGACTATCTAGACCAAACCAAATGTCATCACCCTTTCCAAAATGGACGCTCCAAACCCAGTCATTTCTTGTGGGATTCCATGGATAGGTACATGCTGTGCGACGGTGGTAACTTTTAAGAAAGGACAAGCCATTACAGACCCAACCAACTATGAAATCTAGTATAAAATTGCCATAGGAACACTAATATGACCCCTAACTGCCATTCTGAACGTGGCTGCCGAGTTCACATAGCCGCTAGAGATATTACCCACTTCATAAACCGGTATCGACAATGCAAATGCATTCGCTACCGGAACCGCCACGATCGCAGACAGATTTGTTGTACCATCCAGCATCATCTTCTTAGAAGACATGGCAGAGTCAACTGTGGCAAAGATGAAGAGGAAGGTAGAGATGAATTCGGCGAGGTATGCTCGGAGAGCGTTGGGCTTCATCGCGTGCTCAAGACGGGAAGTTAGCGACGCCATTGCCTGATATGAGGAAGAGGACATGACTTAATAAATATTTTTCATTATATAGATGATCTCTGTTTCCTTACATAGATGATTATAATTTCATTATATAAATCTGTTTCAATAAATGATCATAATTTTATTATATTGAATATTTTAATTTCTGTTTCCTAATTGTTGATTCGTAAAAGAAGATTAGATAGATTGTAATAACAATTCTGCAATAGAGAATAAAACATGATCAGATAGATTGTTGTTTCCTAATCATTTCTGCAATAGCAAATAAAGCAAGATTAGATGGATTGTAATAACAATTCAACACGAGTAGAATCACATTCAAACACACATTCGGGTAAAAAAAGTACATAACAAATTTTAATATATATGCATTTTGTATTAAACCAGAATCGTGAATTTTTACACATGAAACATACTTTTCAAAAAAATACCCCACAAGAGATCCATTGATAATTACATGAATATCATAATCACCACCATAATTTAATTAAAAGTTCACAAACTTTATAAAACTCTATTTAAATTCTCGACATAATACTGAAATTAAATCATTGAAAAAATGACGCATATCACATAATATTTCATAAAAAATTCACGACAATATATGATTTCATAAAGCCTCATTGCAAATTAATTAAAAATGCGGAAATTAATACATTGTCAATAAATCTGTTTCCTTATATAGATGATCATAATTTCATTATATAAATCTATTTCAGTAAATGATCATAATTTCACTATATAGAATATTTCAATTTCTGTTTCCCAATCATTTCTGTTTCCTAATTGTTGATTCCTAAAAATCTGTGCTAATGAAATAAATTCATACATCTATAATATAGAGTAAATAAATATGTTTCATTATATAGATGATCTCTGTTTCCTTATATAGATGATCTTAATTTCATTATATAAATCTATTTCGATAAATGATCATAATTTCATTATATAGAATATTTTAATTTCTATTTCCTAAAATAAAATAAAATAAAATCAACATTTTCCTGCATTTAATTAAACCCCAATTTCATCTGCTATGCCGGGTACTTGAACCGGAAAGACCACATTATCATATAGGATACCAACAAGAGCAACACCGATCAAAGGTCCGACCCAATAGACTACATGGTTCTTGAAACTCCCTCCAAATGGAGCTGAACCAAACTAGTAAGCTGGGTTCATTGACCCATCCATAAATGGCTCGCTTGCCAATACTATGGCTCTTACAATGAACTTGATTGCTAAGGGTCCAATTGCTCCGAATGGACCACGTCTCAGGTCCCCGGCTACATAGACTGTGTAGACAAAATCAAATGTTCTCACCCCTTCCAAAATGGATGCTCCGAACCCAGTCATTTATGGTGGGATTCCATGGACAGGTACATGCTGTGCGACGGTGGTAACTTTTAAGAAAAGACAAGCCATTACAGACCGAACCAGTTGTGAAATCCAGTATAAAATAGCCATAGGAACACTAATATGAGCCCTAACTGCCTACCCGAACGTGGCCGCCGAGTTCACATGACCGCCGAAGATATTAGCCGCTGCATAATCCGCCATCGACAATGCAAACGCATTTGCTACCGCAACCGCTACAATCACAGACAGATCTGTTGTAGTAATCGGCGGAGCCAACTACAGGAAAGATGAAGAGGAAGGTGGAGATGAATTCAACGTGGTATGATTTGAGAGCGATGGGCTTCACTGCGTGCTTGAGACAGGAAGTTAGCGACGCCATTGCCTGATATGAGGAAGAGGACACGACTTCATAAATTTGTTTCATTATATAGATGATCTCTGTTTCCTTATATAGATGATCATAATTTCATTATATAAATCTGTTTCAATAAATGATCATAATTTCATTATATAGAATATTTTAATTTCTGTTTCCTAATCATTTTTGTTTCCTAATTGTTGATTCGTAAAACAAGATTAGATAGATTGTCATAACAATTCTACAATAGTGAATAAAACAAGATTAGATAGATCGTTGTTTCCTAATCATTTCTACAATAGCGAATTAAACAAGATTAGATGGATCGTAATAACAATTCAACACGAGTAGAATCATATTCAAACACACATTTGCATAAAAAAAGTACACAACGAATTTTAAAATATATGCATTTTGTATTAAACCAGAATTGAGAATTTTTACACATGAAATATACTTTTCGAAATAATACTCCACAAGAGGTCCATTGATAATTATATGAATATCATAATCACCACCATAATACATATTAAAAGTTCACAAACTCTATAAAACTCTATTTAAATTCTTGACATAACATTATAATTAAATGGATCAAAAAATAACACATATCACATAGTATTTCAAAAAAATTCATGACAACATGTGATGTCATAAAACCTCATCGCAAATTAATTAAAAATGCTAAAATTAATATAGTGTCAGTAAATCTGTTTCCTTATATAGATGTTCATAATTTCATTATATAAATCTGTTTCAATAAATGATAATAATTTCATTATATAGAATATTTTAATTTCTGTTTCCTAATCATTTCTATTTCCTAATTGTTGATTCGTAAAAATCTGTGCTAATGAAATAAATTCGTACATCTATAATACAGAGTAAATAAATATGTTTCATTATATAGATGATCTCTGTTTCCTTATATAGATAATCATAATTTCATTATATAAATCTGTTTCAATAAATGACTGTAATTTTATTATATCGAATATTTCAACTTTTGTTACCCAAAAAAAGTTAAAATAAAATAAAATCAACATTTTCCTGCATTTAATTAAACCCCAGCTTCATTTGCTATGCCGGGTACTTGAACCGGAAAGACCACATTATCATATAGGATACCAGCAAGAGTAGCACCGATCAAAGGTCTGACCCAATAGACTACACGGTTCTTGAAACTCCCTCCAACAAGAGCAAGCCCGAACGAGTAAGCCGGGTTCATTGACCCAGCCAGAAATGACCCGGATGCCAATACATTGGCTCTTACAATGAACCCGATTCCTAAGGGTCCAATTGCTCCCAATGGACCACGGCTTGGGTTCTTGGCTACATAGACGGTGTAGACTAAGCCAAATGTCATCACCCCTTCCAAAATGAATGCTCCGAACCCAGTCATTTCTTGTGGGATTCTACGGAGAGGTACATGTTGTGCGACGGTGATAACTTTTAAGAAAAAACAGGCCATTACAAACCCAACCAACTGTGAAACCCAGTATAAAATAGCCATTGGAACACTAATAAGACTGCTAACTGCAATCCCGAATGTGGCCGCCGGGTTCACATGGCCGCTGGAGATATTAGCCATTGCATAAACCACCACCGACAAGGCAAATGCATTTGCTACTGCAACTGCTACAAGCGTAGATAGATCTGTTACAGCATCCGACATCATCCTCCAAGAAGATATGGCGGAGCCAACAGCGGCAAAGATGAAGAGGAAGGTGGAGATGAATTCGACGAAGTATGATTTGAGAGCATTGGGCTTCATCGCGTGCTCGAGACGGGAATTTGGCGACGCCATTGCCTGATACGAGAAAGAAGACACGACTTAGTCAATATGTTTCAATGTATAGATGATCTCTGTTTCCTTATATAGATGATCATAATTTCATTATACAAATCTGTTTGAATAAATGATCATAATTTCATTATAAAGAATATTTTAATTTCTGTTTTCTAATCATTTCTGTTTCCTAATTGTTGATTCGTAAAACGGGATTAGATAGATTGTAGTAACAATTCCGCAATAGTGAATAAAACAAGATTAGATATATTGTTGTTTTCTAATTATTGTTTCCTAATCATTTTGGCAATAGCGAATTAAATAATATTAGATGGATTGTAATAACAATTCAAGATGGGTAGAATCATATTCAAACACACATTCGAGTAAAAACAGTACACAACAAATTTTAAAATATATGCATTTTGTATTAAACCAAAATCGAGAATTTTTACACATGAAATATAGTTTTCGAAATAATACACCACAAGAGGTCGATTGATGATTATATGAATATCATAATCACCACCATACTAAATATTAAAAGTTCACAAACTTTATAAAAGCCTATTTAAATTCTTGACATAACACTGTAATCAAATGAATCAAAAAATAACACATATAACATAATATTTGATAAAAAATTTCGTGACAACATATGATGTCATAAAACCTCATTGAAATTAATTAAAAATGCTAAAATTAATACAGTGCCAATAAACCTGTTTCCTTATATAGATGTTCATAATTTCATTTTATAAACCTGTTTCTATAAATGATAATAATTTCATTATATAGAATATTTTAATTTCTATTTCCTAATAATTTTTGTTTCCTAATTGTTGATTCGTAAAAATTTGTGAAATAAATTTGTAGATCTATAATACAGAGTAAATAAATATGTTTCATTATATAAATGATCTCTGTTTCCACAATAAATTATCGTAATTTTATTATATAGAATATTTTAATTTTTGTTACAAAAAAGAAAATAAAATAAAATCAACATTTTCCTGCATTTAATTAAACCCCAACTCCATCTGCTATGTTGGGTGCTGGAACCGAAAAGACCACATTATCATATAGGATACCAGCAAGAGCAGCACCGATCAAAGGTCTGGTCCAATAGACTACATGGTTCTTGAAACTCCCTTCAATAAGAGCAAACCTGAAGGAGCAAGCCGCATTCATTGACCCACCCATAAATGGCCCAAATGCCAATACATTGGCTCCTACAATGAACTTGATTGCTAAGGGTCCAATTGCTCCCAATGGACCACGTCTCGGGTCCCTGGCTACATAGACCGTGCAGACCAAACCAAATGTCATCACCCATTCCAAAATGGATGCTCTGAACCCAGTCATTTCTTGTGGGATTCCATGGACACATGCTGTGCGACAGTGGTAACTTTTAAGAAAAGGCAAGCCATTACAGACCCAACCAACTGTGAAATCCAGTAAAAGATAGCCATAGGAACACTAATATGATCGCTAACCGCCATCCCGAACGTGGCCGCCAGGTTCACATGGCCGCTGGACATATTAGTCGCTGCATAAATCGCCACCGACAATGCAAACGCATTCGCTACCGCAACCGCTACAAGCGCAGATGGATCTATTGCAGCATTTGACATCGTCTTCCTCGAAGACATGGCAGAGAGAACTGCGGCAAAGACGAAGAGGAAGGTGGAGATGAAATCGGCGAGGTATGATCGAAGAGAGTTGGGCTTCATCGCGTGCTCGAGGCGGGAAGTTAGCGACACCATTGCATGATATGAGAAAGAAGACACGACTTAATAAATTTGTTTCATTTTATAGATGATCTCTGTTTCCTTATATAGATGATCATAATTTCGTTATATAAATCTGTTTCAATAGATGATCATAATTTCATTATATAGAATATTTTAATTTCTGTTTCCTAATCATTTCTGTTTCCTAATTGTTGATTCGTAAAACAAGATTAGATAGATTGTAAAAACAATTCTGCAATAGTCAATAAAACAAGATTCGATAGATTGTTGTTTCCTAATTATTGTTACCTTATCAATTCTGCAATAGCGAATAAAACAAGATTAGATTGATTGTAACAACAATTCAACACGAGTACAATCATATTCAAACACTGATTCGGGGTGAAAACAGTAGACAACAAATTTTAATATATATGCATTTTGTATTAAATCATAATCGAGAATTTTTACACATGAAATATACTTTTCGAAATAATACCCCATAAAAGATCCATTGATAATTACATGAATATCATAATCACCACCATAATTTAATTAGAAGTTCGCAAACTTGATAAAACTCTATTTAAAATTTTGACTTAACAATGGAATTAAATCAATCAAAAAATAACACATATCACATAATATTTGATAAAAAATTCATGACAACATACAATGTCATAAAACCTCATTGCAAATTAAGTAAAAATTTCAAAATTAATATAGTGTCAATAAATCTGTTTGCTTATGTAGATGACCATAATTTCATTATATAAATCTGTTTCAATAAATGATCATAATTTCATTATATAGGATATTTTAATTTCTATTTCCTAATCATTTCTGTTTCATAAATGTTGATTCGTAAAAATTTGTGCTACTGAAATAAATTCACACATCAATAATACAGAGTAAATAAATATGTTTCATTATATAGATTATCTTTGTTTCCTTACATAGATGATCATAATTTCATTATATAAATCGGTTTCAATAAATGATCATAATTTCATTATATAGAATATTTTAATATCTGTTTCCCAAAATAAAATAAAACAAAATCAACATTTTCCTGCATTTAATTAATCATTCACTAACCTCTTTACTTTATTATCACTCATTGGGCGTTAGCTCACCCCTTTTACTTTATATATATGTAGGTGAGCCATTGACGGATCAATATTAGAGTTGTATCGAAGTTCGCCTAGCTGTTAAGCCACCCAGGAAGTGCCTCCATGAAAGGGCGTAGTTTTACTTCGTCAAGCCTAGTTTTTTTTGAAGTCTTTCATACGGTGTGTGAGATCTATATAAGTTTTGTGATTATATATGTAAATATGGAAAGTGTATTTAAATGCTTAAATTAATTTAATTCTTCATGTATGCACAAGCTCAATGGGCATTATCATTATTTTGGTATTTGCTTCCGCTTAAGGCCCCATATTTGAATAAATATTTTTGAAATTTTGTTTTGAGGCCTACATACAAGCCGGTCATGGACCAAACTTTTAGGGGCAGGTTTGGGTCGTGACATAGGCAAATTATAATATTTGCAAACTCATGCATTGCATTGCATCCTCATGGTCTTGGAACATGTATTGAGTATTTTAAAGAGATGTGTGTGTGGATTTGAAAATGTAGTGTATATTCGTTGAGATGCCTAATTTCCCTTTCGTGCTTGATGCCAGTAAATGTAGGGGATATTGTTAAATATGTTTTGAGGTGCCTGTAGGATGCTTTTGCTGTTACAAAGCACACCCTACAATTTAGACTTTCAATTTTTGATCTAATTTCACTAGAGCAATGTGAAATAGAAAATAAGATTTCAGATCCGACAAGTTTTATATAAAATCCATTTATTACAAAATATTTCAGAAATAGACTATATCACCAGATCTTATAGTCGCTACCTAATCTTTTGGGAAAACTAGGAAAACTGTGACTCGTGCCAAAGGCCACTGTTCGTCATAACCAAAGATGCCTCGATTCGGAACCTTAGATATGAGGGGGAAAGGTCATGAATTGAGCACTTCGGCTCACCCGATCAAAAGTTCGGCCTCTACTAAGCCGTGATATGAGTTTTATAAACATTATATGCTCACATTCTTGTGATTTAATAATGCTAAAAATTACTATGTGAAGCAATCAAGTATAGACTGTACCATTCATTTTGGAATGTTTGGACCTCATGTATCTTGAAAGAGTTTTAATATATGTACAACTTGAATGAATCTGAGCCCACAAGCATAAGAATCAATATTATTCCAAATTAAATGATACAACCTCCATCCACTGCCAACGATAGAGGTATATTAACTAGGCAAATAGGCGCATGGTAAGATGCTTTCGACATAGTAAGAAAAATCATTTTACAGGTGGGATGCTAAAGATATAAATGCTCACCTAATATTTACTCACATCTGACTATGAAGCTGAAACAAAAGTTAGTAAAATATGCATGATCCTATATACAAAATACTAATGCAATACATACACAAGAATGCAACTAAAAATCCGGTTACTAATATTTGATACATGAATCATGCCAAGGCATGAATTAGTGCACAAAGGCACATAAGACTTGATAAAAACCCACAGATGCAAATTGGCCAAATCCTAATGCATGAAAAATAGATGCGAGTCTTGAATATGATAAATAAAACATGATGTTATCTAGACAGAAAGCATATAAATAAAAGGGATAGAAAGATGTGGGGTTGAAAGCTATTACAATAATTTGAATGAAAAGAAAGAAGAAAGGGGGAAAGAAATTATTACAACAATTGAATGAATAATAACAAAAAAGAAAAGATGTGGGGTTGGAGAAGTTATTACAACAATGAATAGATTCAGCCAAATTACTACTGAATCTAACAAATCATATTAAATAAATAAAAGAACTTGATTATCAGCTCCAGAAACACCCAGGAGAACACACCCTAGAAATTGTCTTGCTCTACTATGGAAAGTTTATCTGGCCATACACAAATTTGTCGGGGAAACTCAGCTTGGTGTAGAAAGGTTCAGAACAGAAGTAAAGCACATCTTCTAAGGGATGCTCATCCCTTCTACCTCTTCCTCTTCCTCTCACAGAAGACATTTAAGGAAGAGACAGATGGGCCTCAACCCTTAACAATAGTGTATGACAGATATGTACAACAGATATTTTGTGACAGCTTATCAAATTAAATGAATTAAAACAAGAAAAAATTCAAGCCTAAGAAATATATGGAAACCTACATAATCTCTTTGTGAATAAGGGTAAGTTAATACCAAAATCCATACCATTAATTGCAGAGAGTAGATTAATGCAAATAATTTCTTAGTGGAAGTTTTGCTTTGAAAAGAAGGAATTCATCAAAAACTATTGAAAACTCTTCTTCTATTCATGGAACAAGATGTTTCCACTCCTTTCCATGTTCACAAATGATTGAGAAGAGAGATTTCAATATTCTTGACATAGAATATATTGTTTCGCTTATAAGGAAAACCAATAAAAATGAAAATTAACCACTTTCTAAACATCAAATTCAAATAATCATCCAACTAACCCCATGAAACAACCTCAACTATTCATTAAGATTGAGCATGGGTTGAACCATATGGGCCACCATGCTAAAATGGTGAGATATGTGATGAAAAAGTGAATAAACTGAAAGAAACAACTCTACATAATTAAACTCGTAGATGGGTGGTTACTTTCTACTCCCTCTGCACCCACAAGGTTCCAAGTATCATATCTATGTACAACAAGAAGGAATTATAGCACTAGAAAGCATGGAAAGTGTACAAAAGCACAAGAAAATAAAGAAAACAATCAACTCAATGGATGGGTGGTTGCTTCCTAATTCCCTCCACATCCATGAGGACCTATCACATGATTACAACACAACAATAATGAAATATAGAGTTTGGAAATGAAGAAAGAAAGAGAAAAAGTGGTAAAATGATGAGAAAAGTTCCAACTCTTACCTTTTCAAAGCAAGGAAGAGTTTTTGATTACAAAACTTGCTTCCGAACACCCACAAGCTTCTGGGATATGGCTTGAATCATCGGCAAGAAGCTCCAATTTCAAGCTTTAATGGTGTTTGTGTTGTTTAAGTATCAAGAGAGAGGTGAAGAAGTTGGAAGCTTTTAGGTTGAAGTTGGTATAGAATCTCCTCCAAGTTCTAAGCTTTTGAAAATAATTTTTAACCCTTTAGAAAATATTTCCAACTCTTTACAATGAAGAAGGGGAGGTGTATATATAAATTGTTGGGGCAAAGCTTACATAGGAAGCCAAGTGCGAAATATCTAAGATATTTGCATGAAGCTTGTAGAAGATGCCAAATGTAAAAAAAATATCTTAGATATTTGCAGAAAAAGTCAAAATTCCTGAAAATGCTCTACACCTGGACAATTCAGCCACTCGTACCATTTATTCATACGGCAAACTATTTTTTTATACGACTAGGAATTGCTGTCTGGCCATATGAAAATATATCATTAGTTCAATAAGGTAAAGTTAGCATGATTTGAAACGGGAAACATGTATTTTAGAGGATTTTACCCATTTCATTCATTCCCACTTTGTCATTTGCTCGATTTATTGGAAAAACATAACACTTGAATTTTGAAAATACGAGCCTCGGAACCTTGTAGAAATATTTGTAATTGCACAACCAAAAGACTTAAAAAAAATGATGGTCAAAGATAGTTTGGCCAAAGTTGGTGTAAGGTTAGGATTAAAGCTTAAAACCAGTTCTCCTGCTGAGGAATTTGTAAAAGAACACATTCAACTTTCATTATCAGGTGCTCAGAAGAAAGCGCCCAAGTCTTAGGGCTAGTGTAGACACCCCATTTTTGACCGTCCTCAAGACTTGGACTTCACCATTTGAACACTCGGTGATTATCCATGTTTGTGTTCGTCTTGAGTTCCCGGAGGTCTCGGCTACGCGCCTTGCCTTAGGATCTCTCAACTTGACTGTCTTGTGCTTGGTTGGACCAAACACTTGTTTGTCTCTTGCACCTGGGGGTAGGAGGTGGTTTGTCAGCCATCCCTTAAACCCACCGGCCATGGATTAGGGCCACCGGCCTTGTTTTCTTTCCACCGGCCATTGGTGATGGCCGGTCAGCACTTTGTGTGGCTGGCCAACCATTTAGTTGGCCGATGGACTCCTTTTCTGGCCGGTACCACCTTTTTGCCTCTTTTAGGCATAGTGCATGCCAGCTGTGCCAGCTGGAGTGCACGGAATTGTCCTCTATACAGCTATATGGAGGAACTTGCACCTTTTGCACCCTTTTGGTCTAGCTTCTTGAGAAAGCTTGGACCTTTGTCTTAGCTTCCTCAAGAAGCTTGCACTCCTGTCCCAGCTTCCTCAGGAAGCCTTGGCCCCTTTGCCTTAGCTTCCCTTAGAAGCCTTGACCCTTTTGATAGCTTCTCTTGGAAGCTTAGCACCTTTGTTTGTCTATATAAGGAGATCCTCCCTCTCCTTTGAAGAGGTTCAGCAAAACCAGACCTAATTACATATATCTCTGATATATATCACCCTCTCTCTCTATATCTCCCTCTCTCTCTTGATTTGTGTGTGTTTGAGGGCCTAAAAGTGTAGTTTGTTCTTAGTTTTGCACTAGAACACATAGTATTACACCATACTTCGACTTGGGAAGTGTTGAGAGGTTGTTCTTGGAGTTTTGAGGTGGTTTTGGTCATAAGGAAGAGGTTGAGGTTGCTGTTCTTCAAGTGTTCTTCAAGGGTAACACTATTTACTTTATATTCCCCAATCTTGCACTAGTTTTTAACCCACTTTGCATGCTGTTTTAGACTTTGTGTATAATTGAAAAAAGTCTTGTATTTACATGCTTAAGATCTTTCATTAAGGTCATTTTGGTGATGGGGGTCGACCTCCCCCTCTTAGGCCTTGTTTGGCCCTTTTGTGCTCTCTTTGTTAAGCTTTGGGGACTTTTGTGTATTGACCTTCTCACCACTGAAATCCAGTGGATTTTCAGTGGTGAAGAAGGGGTTTTGAAGTCTTTCATAGGGGAGGGACACCCCTCTCCCTTTGTCTCTCTTTTGTTTGCATTTTTGGTTCATAAGAGTAGCATGTATGTCTAGTTGCTTTTGGCTTCATTTCAGAGGTTTTTGGGTGTTATTTGGTCATGATATACCTCTATTTTTGGCCGGATTAATGGCTCCTTGCATGCATAGTATACTTGCTTTGCATTCCTCCTTTTTGCCTAAAAATGCATCTTGCCTTTAAGATCATCATGCTTGCATGTTCTTGCCTAACTTTGTGAAGTTCTTGGTCATACTTTGCCATGCTTGAG
Source organism: Camellia granthamiana (assembly GCA_036172215.1). Lineage (NCBI taxonomy): Eukaryota > Viridiplantae > Streptophyta > Magnoliopsida > Ericales > Theaceae > Camellia > Camellia granthamiana. The sequence continues at coordinate 22,059,887 of CM069909.1, read as the reverse complement.
GTCTGTTGAGTGCTGATTTGGTCATGCTTGCCATGTTTGGTATAGCCCCTTTGCGTTTTGGCTTGTGAGCCTTGAGTGTGTGAGACACTAACATGCTTAGCTTAGCTTATTCTCATGAGTTGGCATCATTGGAGATCATATTTTAGTCAATAACCCATACTTGTATGCTTGCATTCATCATTCTCTCCATGCCTTGAAGAGGTGTCCTTTTGTGCCTTGAAATGAGCATTGTGCATGCCTATGTGTTTGAGTCTTTGAGCTGCCATAGCAGTGGATTTTGGGGTGTATTTTGATGCATTAAAACTCTATTTTTGGTTGTATAATCCATGCCATGAGTGGTCATGATAGTTGTAGTAGAATGCTCCTCTTTATGCCTTAGTCTTAGACCCATTGGTATGCATGTTTGCATGAGCATCCGTCCACCATCCTCATTGGTCACTGTTTTGGGGTGGGTTGAGGTCTGCCCCTTTGAGGTTTAAGTCCTCCATTGCATGATCATGTTGCATTACTTTGGTTTCATGCTTGCGTTGTATCATGTTTGCACATTTGCATATTATTTAACTAGTTGTATTTCATGTCATAGCTTGCATGATAGGTTGCATTGCATGGCATCTTGTATGTTCGGCACATTGCATTTGGCATGTTTTGTACCTTAGCTTCATATTGCATATTTGACCCATGTTGCATAGTTGAGCCACATTGCATACATGCATCACATTTTGCTTGGTTTGGGGTGTCAAACCAAGCATGAGGATTGAGATGCGTTCGTACTCAAAGTGACGTAACGTGCCTCAATCCTCGGTTGCCGATGCCCTTGATCTCAACATGATAGGGCGTTAGCATTCATTTGTTTTGTTGCATGCATTCACATTGAGTTGCAAGCTTGATGCCTTGGGCCATCATGCATCGAAATGCGTGATTGGTGGCCCGAGGATCAAGGGCCATGCCCCCTTGAGTTCATAATATGATTGGGAGAGTGGCCATGCACACATTGCTTTGAATTTCCTTGCCATGCATTGTCTGCCCTCTGCTGCTGTCAAAAACAGGATTCTGCAGGAATGTTTGGCCGGCCGGCCATACATAGTGCTGACCGACCATCAGTGTCCAGCCGATGACACAAGTTTTGGCCGGTAAGCCTATTCCCATGGCCGGTGACCTCTTATTCTGGTCGGTGACATCCCAGAGCACTCAGAGGGTGATTCAAAAGGGTCCTGGAGACTTTCATAATTTTCAGAGGGGTAAGGCAGTGTAAACAGAGGCAACAGTGGCATGGTACGGGTTTCCGGGCAAGACGGATAGAGCATGCATCATCCCATCATTCCGAGGCGGGGCTGTGGCCACTTTACTTCTGCATTTAATTTGTTAATTAATTAGAAGTTTTTGTAATATTTAATTAGCTAGAATAGTTAATTATTTATTTATTTTGTAATATTTATTCAGACCCTCCGAGTGAGGGCAATTGTGTAATAAGTGTGCGTGAGTGTGTGTATGTCTTCCAACCCCACGTCTTTATTCCCTTTTATTTACTAGCTTTCGATGGTTAGTTTAGGGCATGTTTCAATTAGCATGACAGCATTTTTGCATACATTCATTCGTTTTGCATGCACCGGGCTCGGCGCATCATACTAACTGCATTGTACTTCAATTCCAAGATTGAATACGTGATAGCTGTAGCATCATCATATGCCATCTTAGGATAGCCGAGCCTATCGTAGTTGCATCTCGCATGTGTTGCATTAGCCATCTTAACATGAACTAGGATCATGCATATGATTACTAACTAGTTTCTGTTTTGGCTCGGAGTACTCGATGAGTGTTTATGCTTTAGCATCTTGCATGTATGTGAGTGTTAACATGAAAGCATGCTTGCCATGAGGCTAACTGCTTGAATGCCTGTGGGTGAAGGTTGGGTTGCTTGAGTTGGGACAAATTCATTGAAACCCGTACTTTAGCCTACTTGCGAGTAGCAAACCTCAAACTGTTTTCAAACAAATGGATATGCGATGCTTTGTTCCAAATTAGGCGATCTAGTCTATACTTGTTTTACTGTGCGCATCATATAGTAATTCTAGCTAAGTAACCGGAATCAGAACGCATAATGTTTTCAAAACTAGATATCATGGTTAGTAGAGGCCGATCTTTGGATCGGGCGAGAGGGGGTGCTCATAGCTGACCTTCCCCAATCGTACCTAAGTTCCCGAGCCGAGGCAACTTTGGTGATGATGGACACGTGGCCTTAGGCAAACAAGTCAGGGTTTCCTAAATTCCCCAAAATAAAATATTTAGGTGGCGACTCTGTATCTGGCAAAGCAGTCCATGTTTGGCACTTCTTTATATAAAATCTGTTTTTCAAAACGATTTGCCAGATTTGGACTCTTTGGTTCAGATTAAGAACCGTGACAATTTGAGTCCAAACTGTAGTAAACCCAAACGAACAAAACGGGATTCATCCTCCCAGGTCGTTCGGGGACGTCTACAGCTAGTCAAAATGGGGTGTCTATAGCTGCTCCTTTTTAACAGAGCTCGATGTGTTATTTCATGACATGAGTGAATGTTAAAGCCCAAAGATGACCCTTTTAACGAGGCCGTAGGCCTTAGGCAAGAAAACAAAATGCAGATGTAGTTGGTTAAACCCATGGGTTGCCTACATATCCTTTTGTCAAGAATCAAACTAGTGTAGTTCAGGGACATAATACAAATGAAATGAAATTGAGAATTAGACTTATACGCTATGTGAAGCCAATTTTGTTTGAAAGTTGGGCTTACGTGTACCACACTGCCAGTTTGAACATCGATGGTATGCAATGTGATATTGATAAAGCTGCAAAGATGTCACATGAAAGAGATGAACCTTGTGCAAATAACATGAAGCATGCTAATAGCCACAAATGATTGATATAAAATAAGATGCACAAACATGTTTTCTACTTGAAAGATAGAAATGCAAATCCAAATGCACTTCATGCGAGATGAGGAAGGGTGGTTGAGGAAAAACACATTCCAAATATGCCGCAACGTGAGAGGAGGAACACACTCTAATCGTGTTGAAATTACAAAAAGAGGAACACACTCCAACTGTGCTAAAATCGCGAGAAGAGGAACACACTCTAACTGCACTGAAATTGCGAGAAAATGAACACACTCTGATTGTGCTAAAATCACGAGAAGAAAAAGGGTGCTAACCAAGAGGAAACAAAGGTGGTGTTAACTGACAACCCTAACCAGGAAGAGGAAGGTATTAACCAAGAGAAAACAAACCAAACACGCCCTACGTGTAAAGGTAAAGGCAATAAGATAAAGAATTCAATGCATGCAATACAACATGTGGTAGATGCAAAACACAGTATACCTCATAGCTTTAGAAATAGGTGTACAAGCCAATTGAGAGTTGGACTTACGTACTTTCGCACTGCCTTGACAGCTGATTGGGTTGACCCGTTCCATTTTTAGCTTGCCCTAAGATTGAAGGGCTCTTTGATGCGAAATTCCTAGCATGGGATATAGTAGATGATGAGGCCAAAATCCCAAAGGTTAAATCTACCACAATTCTTTGAAGGTCTTCAATCATTCGCAACATCTCAGAAGTAGTGGGTTCGGCCATTGGTGCACTTGGTGTATCTGAATTGGATTGGTCTGGATGGATTAATTGAGTTGGGCCTTTATGGAGTTCATTTTTTGGGGTTTGAGAGGATTTGGGGTTTAAGTGCGTCTATTATGCACAATTTGGTACCCTCTGGAATGAACACCTCAGGCTTGGGTTAATGGGACATAGTGATATATATACTGGGGTTATAGGTGGATGACGGTGTATGAATGAGGTTAAGGCAGGGAGGTGATGGTACTCAGTTATGGATACGTAGTGGGCTAGTGGTGACGTTTGGCCTTTGCGGTGGAGCTATGATTTTATCTTTAATAAGATCCTGAATCTTATGATAGAGGCAGATACATTAATCAGTACTATGGCCATGTTGTTAGTGGAATGAATAGTATTTGAATGCGTCATACTGTAAACACCCCATTTTTGACCATCCTCAAGACTTGGATGTTCTTCCAGGTACATCCGATGATGAGTTTGATTGCTCGTCGAGCGCTCAAAATCCAAGGCGGAACGCCACAAGTTTGAGTTTTCCAAACCCTGCATCAATTCTGTCTCATCTTTGGACCATGTTTAGGTCCTTTTAACATGTTTTTTTTGATGGCCTGCCGGCCATCCTTGGGCACTACCGACCATGGCTCTTGGCCTGCCGGTCACCAGTGTATCAGTAGATATTTTCTGATATTTTGTGCCAGCTGTTTGCACAGATTGAAGCATCTTCCAACACGTGTGTGGCTGGATCTTTATGAGGGATTTTTCATTGTCTATATATAGAAGCCCTCTCTTGCATATGAGGGGGTTAGAAAATTTTGAAGACAAAAAATTCTCTCTCTCTTGATATTTTGTGCCTTATAGCCTAAATTCTCTACACTCTTGCATATGAACCCTTGATCAAACTTGATCATCATTGAGTTGAGGCTACTTGAGGCCCTCTTTGAGCTTTAGAAGAGGATATTGGCCTGGTTTGGCTTGATTTTGGTGCCTAAATTGCATCTTGCCTTCAAGAGATAGAATACTTGTGTTTTAAGCTTAATTTAAATACTTGTTTTGCCATCTTTACATATTGTTTTGAGGCTGGTTTTGACCTCTGAAAATCTCTATTTTCATGGTCTAAAAATGGTGGTTTGAGGTTTGATTGGAGTTAGGGGTAGTCCACCCTTCTTGTTGCTTGATTATTAAGTTGTTGTGCAATCTTTCAAGGCTTTTAAATCAACTTTTTTGGCCTTTTTAACTACTAAATCTCAAAGGATTTTCAGTGGTAAAAGCCATGTTTTGAAGTCCAAAATGAGAGGGGTTGGCCTCCCCTCCTTGTGTCTTGCTTCCATGCCTAGGTTGCTTCACATGTTAGCATGATTTTCTAGTTTGGCCTTGCTTCATTCAAGCATGTTTTAGGCTTTATTTTGGCATGTTTCAGCTCTGTTTTGGGTTGCTTGGAGCACTTGAGGTTTGCTTTGTATGCTTGTAGTGCAATTGTGCTTAATAGTTTAGCTTGTGCTATGTTTTGGCCTCTTATTCTAGCTTTTTTAGCTTACTTCAAACATGTTTTATGACTCCTTTTAGGCTGTTTTAGGATTTTTTTGAAGTGTTTGTACCTTTGGAGCTTTGTATTGCATGTCTATAGTGTATTGATCTTCACTAGTTTGGTGTTTTCGGCTTTTAAACATGATTTGCATAAGTTTCTTGCATGTTGTAGTGTCATTTTGCATTCAATTTCAGCACATATAATATCTGCAACCTCGCTCATTTCATCACTTTTTCATTTGCTTTAAGGGTAGGTTAGCCTTAGGGTTGTGTTTAAGCTTGAGATTGAGATTTGTGCTTAATGGTTTTAATCCTCTTTTGAGGGTTTCTACTAACCAAATGCATGATCTCTCTCTTGCCTTAAGTCATCCCTTGGTTGACACCTCTCTCATTAGAGGACTCTCACTTTTGGACTAACTGGTTAAAGAATGGATTGGTAACTTAAAATGAGTAAACAAAAGTGAAAAGTAAAACTTGAGCAAGTTAAGCATGTTGTGTCGCATTGCATGTATTCAATCGGATGTTATATTGAACACAAGGAAGATTGGAGCATTTCATACTCAAAGTGATGAAATAAGCCAATCTCCTTGGTCTCCATTGCCTTTGATCACACATGATAAGGTGATGGTCTTGAGTCTTGTTTTTGCATACAATGAAATTGTGCTCCTTGGATCTTTGGCCATCATGCAACGAACTTGCTTGATTGGTGGTTTTGGATCCAAGAGTGCCACTCCTTTGAGGTTTTGAGATGATAAGGAGGGGCACAGTACAAATAAACCCTGCAAAACCCTTTATTTTCCTCTGTTTGTGCTCTGTTGCAGTGTGGTAGCTCAGAGCACTAGTGGCCAGTAGTGGCTCACTGATGGCCAGCAGTGCCTCACTCTTGGCCGGCAAGGCACATTTTCGGCCGGCAGGCCACTGGTGCAATCCTCAGCAAGTTTTTGGTAAGTTGGAGCAAAAAGTTTCTGGAGTATGGTCAACCCTGCAAATAGAGCCTCTCAAGAGCAAAACCGGAGGGCCTTTCGGGGCGAAAACCGAGTGTATGCATCCTCCACCTCTCGAGGCAGAGCTGAGGCAGTGTTGTTTAATATTTCGCATGATTAGTTTATGGACACTTGTGTTGTAATTTAATTAACTAGTTTGCTAATTAGTTAAGTGTTGTAATAATTAGTAATTAGTTTACTAGTTATTCGATTGATTTGTAATAATTAGTCTAATTAGTTTAATTAGATTAGTTAGCCTAGCTTAGCATAGATTAGCTTAGCTATTATTCATTCGGACCCTCCTTCGCTAGGGCACAATGTTGTAATAAGTGTGCGTGCGTGTGTGCATGTCTTCCAACCCCAGGTCTTTCTCCCTTTTACTTAACCGTTTTTGATGGTTAGATTAGGGACATTTTCAATTAGCATGTCTTATGCTCGCATGTTTGCATCCATTTATTTGTCTTGCATGCACCAAGGCTCGGCGCATCATTCAAACTGCATCGTAATTTCAACATTTTATTTGAATACGTGTTTAACAGCATGTTATCAAATTGAATCGTCTGCCATATTAGTAGTCGAGTCTATTAATTGCATTATTACATGTGTTGCATTAGGCATCTTGTCTAGTTAGGATCATGCATCTTTCTAACTAGCTTTTGTTTTGGCTTGGAGTACCATGTAAGTTTTCATGTTTTAGCATGCTTGCATGAGTGTGATTGCCATATTGCCATGTTTCGCATGCTTGCCATGATGCTATTTGCTTAAATGATTAATTGCATGAATGCCTGTGGATGGAGGCTTTGTTGTTTGAATTGGAACAATTCAATGAATGTGAGTTTTAAGCCCACTTTGTTGTGGCAAAATCATGTTTTAAGCCCACTATGCTTGGTGGCAAATCCGCATTTCTAAGCCCACTTGAGGGTGGCAAATTCAAACCATTTTCGAAAGCAAACATGAGTTGAATTCGTTCCAAGTCTTGAGACTTAGTCTATACTTGCTTGTGCGCGTCACATAGTAAAGTTAGCTAATAATCAGAATAAGAACACATAAGGTTTATAAAACATCATATCATGATTAGTAGAGGCCGGTCTTTGATCGGGCGAGCGGGGGTGCTCATTTCAGGACCTTCCCCTTTCGTACCCAAGTTCCCGAGTCGAGGCAACTTTGGTGATGACGGACACGTGGCCTTTGGCACGAGTCAGGGTTTCCTAAATTTCCCAAAAACAAAATATTTAGGTGGCGACTCTGTAATCTAGCAATGCAATCCAGTTTTGGCATTATTTGATTCAAAATCGATTTTCCAAAATGATTTGCCAGATTGGACTCCTTGGTGATTATCAGTTTTACATTGCACTTGTGAGACTAGATTTAGAACCGCAGGTAGAGTCCAAACTGTGAGACCTTCTTTTCAAACCCTTTTCTGAAAGGCGGGGGGTGCAGAAAAAGGCGAGCCCACACATACCTGGGTGGATGAAGGTCATGAAGGGGTCTAGGATCTAGGAGTTTGAGGTGTCCCTTATCCAATAGCACTTTCATGGCTAGGGATAGGGCCATGTAAAGAGGGAGAAAGCTTTAGGTTTGGGGTCGGGTTGAATTGTAAGGTTGTAGGTTGGTTTTAGTAAATGGGTTGGTTGTTTTGGCTGAGGTGGTAACAGTGCTGACTTTTGAAGGTTTCACGACTGTGCTACTACTGCTAGTAGTATTGGAACTGCGAACAAAGGTCTTCCTCATAAGTTTTTGCTCATCTAATATGATCCCTTCTTCATGGCATCTTCAATATGGACCCCTATTTCATGCATATCTTTAAAGGTAAAAAGTGGAAGGACTATAATTTTTTATGGCATCTTGCCATGTAGATTTCTCATGACCATTCGAATCTAATCCTTCTCTAAAGGCCTACTAGTCATCATGGCTGTCTTGGCTCTCTATCTTGTTATAAATTCCACAAAGCTCTCTTTGGGCTTCGCACGGATTGCTTTTAAGTCCCGAGTGGTTACTTCAATTTGTGCGTTGTAGGAATACTGAGTGATGAATGCCTTAGCTAGCTCCTTCCAACTTTGTTTCACTGAATCCTCCAATTTAGCATACCAGGTGGCAGTTATACTCGACAAAGTTTGCCCAAACAGAGATAGCTTTTGGGCTTGAGCTAAGCCCATTGGCTTTAAGACATTTGAGAACAACTGGATATGCACCATGGGATCCCCTGATCCATCAAACCAATCTGTATGTGGCATCTTGAATCTTTCTGGTAATCTGATAGTAGTTTCGGTATACCCATCCTCGATATCGGGGATATAATTTATCCCTTGTGACTTTTTGAACAACTTCTCTAACTTGGTTATCTTCAGCATAGGCGGATCAAACTCAGTAACATCAAGGGGAAAGAGCCCCTCGATAGGATGTGCTAGAGCTTTAAAAGCTGGAGCCTGGGCTGTCTCTTCTAGTTGGCATAGATCCAAAAAATTCTCGATTGGTGAAGGTGGGTCTAGAACTAGATGATTGATTAGCTGTGGATGTGCAGCAATTGGCTTGGCTGGTTGTTGAATTCTAGCAATGTTATCGCCCTGAGCGGCTACCGTGTGATTAAGAATATCTATAGTTCGTTGGAGAGCTGTAAGCATATCTATTAGATCCACTGGATTTTGGGCCATTATAGGATCTGGTTAATTAGAAATTGCGGAACTGAATGGATGCGACCTTGTCAAAGATGACTTTTCCGGGATTGGATGGGCTGGAGTGTTTTTAATTTGGCTTCCTTTATTCATTTATTTATTTATTTTTGGGTAAATCACCAAAGCATACAAAATCTAGCTCTCATGGCCTTAGTGAATCGTAGCATTACAACAAATACCCTATCAGATCATGGTACTGGACATGTCGGTCAAAACAAAGCAAGACACAATTTTGACTTCTTAGTTTTGATCTTGCTATAAATTCAACCATTTAGATACAATTCCCAAATTTTGATCCTCCACTAAACAAACACCCCCTCCAGATTCTAACCACAAATTCTGATTCTGATATGACCCTAAATTTTAAAAGAAATCCCCTAAGAAAATAAGACTCTCCAAGGATCGGGTGCCCTTTTTTCCCAAGATTTCATAATCGCATAGCAAGTTTCTCACATTTGCACATAAGCAATAATTCCAAACATCCGTAGAGGTTAGGTTTCCCTGTAGCTTTTGAATAGATTTTGAGCTTCACTATTCAAACAAGTAGTATCATCACGTCTTAGAAATCGAAGAGTATCCTATCCTAGATTGGAAAGTTGTTATAGCTCAATATATGCACTACGTCAGTCTAGTCAAAAAGGGTACTCGGCAAGACACCGATATACTTACCCTACCTAACACCTATAAGTAAAGGGAGGATCAAGTACTACGTTAGTAATCCAGATCCAAGGCTTGTATTTCCACTACAATAGAGCCCACGTTCGGCAAGCCGTCCGGGATGTTAGATGAAAAATCCAATGACTTAAGCGCAACATGCATGCAATGTAGTGAACATATAAGTGTAAATAAATCTCATATCATGGAGTATGAGTCAAGGCCTCTTACTTTCCCCAGCAGAGTCACCAAAAACTATACAATGTGTTTGGGGTTACTAAGTGAGCCCTACAGTTCAGACTCTTGATTTTTGATTTGATATCACTAGTGCAATGTGAAACAGAAAATGAGAGTCCAAATATGGAAAGTTCTATAAAAAATCCATTTATTGTAAAATGTGCCAGAAATGGACTATATCACTAGATCTCAGAGTCGCCATCTAATCTTTTGGAAAAAATTAGGAAACCCGTGACTCAGGCCAAAGGCTATTGTTCGTCATAACCAAAGATGCCTCGGTTTGGAACCTTAGATATGAGGAGGAAAGGTCATGAATTGAGCACCCCCGCTCACTTGATTAAAAGATCAGCCTTTATTAAGCTATGATGAGTTTTATAAACATTATACGCTCACGTTCTGGTTATTTAATAATGCTAAAAATTACTATGTGAAGCAATCAAGTATAGATTGTATCATTCATTTTGGAATGTTTGGACCTCTTGTATTTTGAAGGAGTTTGATGTATGTACAACTCAAATGAAACTGAGCCCACAGGCATAAGAATCAACATTATTCCAAATTAAACGACACAACCACCATCCACTACCAACCATAGAGATATATCAACTGAGCAAATAGTCGCATGGTAAGATGCTTTCAACATAGTAAGAAAAATCATTCACAGGCGGGATGCTAAAGCTATAAATGCTCACCTAGTATTTACTCATATTTGACTATGAAGATGAAACAAAAGTTAGTAAAATATGCATGATCCTATATGCAAAATACTAATGTGATACATACACAATAATGTAAATAAAGATCCGGTCACTAAAATTTGATACATGAATCATCCCAAGGCATGAATTAGCGCACAAAGGCACATAAGAATTGATAAAAATCAACAGATGCAAATTGGCCGAATCCTAGTGCATGAAAAATGGATGCAAGTCTTGAATATGATGAATAAAACATAATGCTATCTAGACAGAAAGTGTATAAATAAAAGAGATAGAAAGACGTGTGGTTGGAAGTTATTATAACAATTTGAATAAAAAGAAAGAAGAAATGGGGGAAGAAATTATTACAACAACTGAATAAATAATAATAAAATAGAAAAGACGTGAGGTTGGAGAAATTATTACAACAATGAATAGATTCAACCAAATTACTACTGAAACTAACAGATCATTTTAAATAAATAAAAGAACTTGATCAGCAGCTCCATAAATACCTAGGAGAATTACTCCCCAGAAACTATCCTATTCTGCTCTGGAAAGTTCATCCGGCTATACACAAATTTGTTCGACCGACCATAAAGATGTCCGGCCGAAGATAACCATCACGGAACTCAAGTTGGTGCAGCAATGGCCAGAACAGAAGCAAAGCACATCTTCCAAGGAGTGCTTATCCTTTCTACCTCTTCTTCTCACAGATGATACTTACGTTGTGGTTGGTTGGGGGATTTGGGGAGGGATTTGGAAAGCAAAAGGGAAAATGTGTGTGAAACTAGGTGAAATGTTGGTATATTTTATTCACATTACACATACGTTTTCCATTTTCCTTTCCAAATCCATCCTCAAATCCCCTAACCAAACACAACATTAAGGAAGAGGTAGATAGGCATCAACCCTTAACAATAGTGTACAACAAATATTTTGCAACAATTTATCAAATTAAATGAATTAAAGAAAGAACAAATTCAAGCCTAAGAAATAGATGAGAACCTACATCATCTCTTTGTGAATAAGGGCAAGTTAATACCTAAATCCATGCTATTAATTGGAGAGAGTAGATTAATGCAAATCATTTCTTAGTGAAAGCTTTGCTTTGAAAATAAAAAATTCATCAAAAACTATTGAAAACTCTTCTTCTATTCATAGAACAAGGATGTTTCCACCCCTTTCCATGTTCATGAATAATTAAGAAGAGAGATTTCAACATTCTTGACATAGAATATCTTGTTTTGCTTTCAAGGAAAATCAATAAAAATGATAACCAACCACTTTCTCAAAATCAAATCCCAAAAATCATCCAACTAACCTCATGAAACAACCTCCACTACTCATTAAAATTGAGCATGGGTTGAAGCATATGGGCTAATATGCTAAAATGGTGAGATATGTGATGAAAAAGTGTATAAACTGAAAGAAACCACTCTACATAATCAAACTTGTGGATGGGTGGCTACTTTCTACTCCCTTCGCATCCATAAGGTTTCAAGTATCACATCTATATACAACAACAAGAAAGTATAGCACTAGAAAGCATGGAAAGTGTACAAAAGTACAAGAAAATAAAGAAAACAATCAACTTAATGGATGAGTGGCTATATCCTAATTCTCTCCACATCCATGAGGACCCATCACATGATTACAACACAACAATAATGAAATATAGAGTTTAGAAATGAAGAAAGAGAGAGAAAAAGTGAGAAAATGATGAGAAAAGTTCCAACTCTTACCTTTTCAAAGTAAGGAAGAGTTTTTGATTAAAACAACTTGCTTCCAAACACCCACAAGGTTCTAGGATATGGTTTGAATCATCAGCACGAAGCTCCAATTTCAAGCTTCAATGGTGTTTGTGTTGTATAAGTATCAAGAGAGAGTTGAAGAAGTTGGAAGCTTTTAGGTTCAAGTTGGTATAGAATGTCCTCCGAGTTCTAAGCTTTTGAAAATAATTTTCAACCCTTTAGAAAATATTTCCAACCCTTTACAATGAAGAAGGGGAGGTGTATATATAAACTTTTGGAGCAAGGCTTACATATGAAGCCAAGTGCAAAATATCTAAAATATTTGCATAAAGCTTGTAGAAGATGTCAAATGTTAAAAAAAAATATCTTAGATATTTACAAAAAAATTTAAAATTCAAAAGATGCTCTGTACCTAGACAATTCAACGGACCGTACCATTTATTCATCCGAAAGACTATTTTTTTATCCGACTAGGAATTGCTGTCTAGTGAAATGAAAAACATATCGTTAGATCCATAAGGTAAAGTTAGCATGATTTGAAAGAGAAACACGTATTTCAGAGGATTTCACCTATTCCATTCATTCCCACTTTGTCCTTTACATGGTTTATTGGAAAAGCATAACACTTGAATTCTAAAAATACGAGCCTCGGAACCTTGTAGAAATGTTTGAAATTACATTACCAAAAGATTTTAAAAAAACAAAGGCCAAAAATAATTTGGCCAAAATGGGTGTAAGGTTTGGATTAAAGCCTGAACCCAGTTCTCCTGCTGAGAAATTCATAAAATAACACATTCCAGCTTTCATTATCAGGTGCTTGAAAGAAAGCGCCCAAATCTTAAGGCCAGTCAAAACGGGGTGTCTACAGTGCCCAATTGCCCTTCTGTGCTTGGTAGTTGGTAAATGTAGGAAGGTTGTTGGAAATATTTTCGGTGTCCAATTGCCCCTCCTGCTTAGTGACCAAAAAATGTAGAAAGGTTTTGAAAGGTAATGGTGGTCCATTGCTATAGCGGCCCGGGCTAAGACCCAACCCTTTTGTACTCTTTGATTCGTGATCCAGTACTTATTATTGTTGTTTTTACTTCTTTTAGTCTTGTTGTTGATTGGGTTTGGTTGCTTGAATTGTTGAGTTATGTTTGAAACAGGGTGGGAGTTAGTATTTCAAAGGAAATTCTGTCAGTTCATTCTTTAGTTCGCTTGAGCGGTCTTTTCTTCACTCGAGTTCTCTTTCATTTCTCTCAAAATATTGTATGTGCAGTCTAAACTTTTGGGAATATGTTGTTCTTCACTCTAGCGGTCTCTTTATAGGTCCAAACTTTTAAGAGAGGGTCATTCTTTGCTCGAACGGTGGTTAGTTCGCTCAAGCGATCTATTCTATAGGGTTGTAATCTAGGAGTTTGGTTTCTTCGCTCAACCCTTGGTTTGGTTACACGAGCTGTGTTTCATGTCTGACGCTTGAGTAGTGTTTTGGTCACTCGAGCAGTCTGTGTTTATAAAGGTACAAGGAAAAGATCTTTTTATTATTTTTTTGATCTCTCTCACTTTAAAAGGGCTCCAAACCCAATTTTTCTTCTCTCTCTGTCTCTCTCTCTAGTTCTTAGATAAATCTCCCTATACACTCAAATCCGTTAGTGTTCCTGCCGTAGTACTTTGAGATAAAGTGTAGAGCTCATAGAGGTGAACATTTTAATCTGAAAAGTTCAAACTTTGGTCTCCGTTGATTTTGGATTCATCCTTCTTCTCTCTTTCTACGTTGAGGTAAGGATTCATTTAACATCATTGTATGATTTTTAGCTTCGTTATGTGCTCTCGAATAGAGGAATATTTTGGGGTTTGGTTTGGATTGATTTGGGTTTTTTTTGGGAGTATAAAAGAGGTGTTTTCAAATGGATTCATGGGAAATGGTTACATTGATGAGTTGAGTTGAAATCTTGAAAATCTCTCATTTAAATGTATTGGAAATCTTAGAAATCATTGATTTTGAACTAAGGAGAAAGGGAAAGATGTTGAGATTTTGAAATAATAGTAAGATTATATCTATTGGTCTTGAGAGTGGAGTTGAACATGTATTGTCACTCCTATATTGAAATTATGAAATTATATCTGTTACTTGAAAGTTTATCTTTTGTATGGAGTTATCTGTTTTGGGATATTAGTGGATGATAGTTTTGATTGTTGTAGAAATTGCATAAGGATTAGGTTAATTGAAACCAATTACTCACACATTTTGCACTTGAACATCATTTCATATTTACACATTGAAAATGTATTGTTTTGAGAAAAAAAAGGTGAATACCTTGGTGAATCTGGTTAGGGGGTGTGGTTATGGTTATATCTATGTTGGCGTATGTGTCCTTGGTGAAAGTCCAGTAACCCACGATTAGGTGCCAATCCTTCCAGTTAGTATCGGTAAAATGGCTTTTGTTAGCCTACTAGCAGACACATATCTAGAGATTCCCAGTGTTGTGTATCAACTACCTTGTTTTCTATTTTTAAAAAGTATCGATTTATGAATTGATTTATAAACATGACATTGCATTGTTTGAAAGAGAAAATTCATCATTTTGGTAAATGGCATTCATGTGCATTCACCATATGACTTTGTTAAGCATCATACAGTGTGTTAAATTAATCTCTACTGGGCTTTAGTTCATCCTATGTATAAACCAATTTTCAGGTGCTGATAAAATGCTTCCACTAAGGAATTAGATCAAGAGGATATTGGAGCTGAAGACTCTTTACATTTTTGTGTTGTAAATATCTAATGTACAAGCCTAGGGCTTTCAACAGTATTGAGCTTGACCTACTTTTTTTGTAACCAAGTATCGGCTTAGAAATATGTAGCTATTAAGGCATGAACTTATCTGTATTTCTTTTCATTTCTATGTATTGATATCTGTCACATGCTATAGATTCAAGATCTAGGGTTTATGAATGTATAAATGCATGTGGCATCCAACAGAATCAATGAAAGATTGAAACCTTATTAGCTTCCGCATATCTGGTGTGCATTATGAGGATATCTACTGTTATAGTTTGCGGGCGTTACAATTGCCCCTCCGTGGTTGGTGGCCAAAAAATGTGAAAGTGTTGTTTGCCCTTCCGTGCTTGGTGGTAGATAAATGTGGGATTATTTTGAGATACATACTGTGGATTTTTGTCGCGAAAAGGATTTTGAACATATAATAAAGGCCTAAGTGTTTGAGTCAAACATCGGTTGAAATTTTACATGGTGCATTTGTTTTCAAAGGAAGTAAAGAGTCTTGAGTATGGCATTGCATTGCATGATCATAATCGGAATGAACATTTATATATTGTGTTAAGATTATTCCTACCGGGTGTAAAAGCTCACTCCCTTTGTAACGCCCCAAAATATATAAACCTTTATATAGTCAATTTTCATTAAATATTCACCGGCTTCCATCAACTAAATCCATTTCTCGTAAGATAATGCTTTAAGAAAAATATTATCTTTCATTAAGTAAATCTCATTCTCATTGAACTATATTAAACTATTACATCTTATGCTCACAATAAAAGTTATAATTCACAAAATTAAAGAAATCAAAAGTAAAGATGCCTTAATGGTGTACAAGTTTCAAGGGAAATCCCTTGGTTACACAAAAGGGTGGACTTTCAATCCTAACACACACTAGCTCGGAGTTTTAACAAATAACATCCAATGAGTCCACGTGCTCTATTCAAAGTCTTTATTGCCTTGTCACTTGGCCGGAGTCACACCATCAATCCCTTAAATGTTGTTAGTTGGGATGAGCTAATGCCTAGTAAGAAATAATATTAACAAGACATATAAATAATTGAGATGCATATAATCATGCCATGCACTTGTTAGTATAAAATTCATATTTTCTCTTTTAAAACAAAAAATGTTCAATGCAAGATTTCCATACAAAGTCTCATCTAAAACCATGGGGTGGTAAATACGCTATGATGTCCCAAGCAAGAGCCACAAAACCATACATACATATAGCGATTTATCTACAGAAAATATTTCCACATTTGCCGACTCTAAAAACGGCGGGGCAATGGGCACCCTAAAACCTTTCCCACATTCTACATTTGCCGACCCCGAAACGATAGGCACATGGACTCTCAAAACCATGTTTTCCCACATTTGCCGACTCCAAAATCGGCTGGCTCGTGGACACCCTAAAACCTTTCCTACATTCGTCCGGCAATAAGCTCAAGACAGGGCAATTAGGCACCTTGACTCCCCGCACAGGTGCCAAATACAACATACAACCCATTACCAAAACCCGAGTCAGTTACCCCGTACTCATATGCTATTTACCTCCTTTGACATTTTCCAAACATCAACAAGATTGTAAAGCCACATGAGAAAATTATAATGCACATGATGCATGAGTTTTCAAATCCAATTTCCCTAAGGTTTGTTCAATTCACAACAATATTTAATAGTATCAACAATAAAGCGTTTCCAACCCCACCATTTTCCACAATCTCAACATTCGTCTATTTTAATACATATATCTAAGAAAATTCAATAATCTTATGTCTCAACACCATTTCCATAATCATTCACCCAATTTCAAGATTTAAGAGTCAATTTGGTGAAACCCATTATTAAATCAAATTTGAAAATTCGAGTTTTTGGAAAAATTAGGGCTTTCCCCTCCTTTACACATAAAGAGTCAACATTCACCATTTCTAACAATAATCAAGAAGGATATGCATAAACTTTTCCAAAAGATGGAGTAAAACCCACTTCTATTCATCAAACTCGCTTTATATCACAAAATCATCTCATGCATTACTATAACTAAGAAAATACCACACATATATGTATATATATCAAATCATAAGTATATTAGGTTAAAAGTAGTCTTACCTCAAGAATGGAGACAAAAAGATGAAAATCCAAAGAAAATTTCAAAGGTAAAGCGATTCAATCGGTAGATATGTTGGTCTTCACTTGCACTTTGCTTATCTTGAAAAATCTAGGATGAATCTTTGATAAAAGTAGAAGAAATCAAGGTTGGAAGGCTAGGGTTTTGGATATGGAGGAGAAGGAGAAGAAGAGGAAAGAGAGAGAAAAACAAATGACAAGATTTGGCCCAAAAAGAGGGATTTTAAAGTGCTAACTTCGAACAGACCACTTGAGTGGTCAAAACTTGGCTGGAGCGGTGAAAGAAAGCTCCCAAAATCTCTATAACTCGCACAGACTGCTTTGCTCGAGCGGATTCGCTTCCAGCACAGGTACTCAAATTTCAAACGGGCATAACTCCCTTGTTCGGACTTTGTTTTGGGTCGTTCTTGTGTCTAATTTAAGGCCCCGGAAAAGAGCTTTCCAATGGTTCTAACTTCACATCCAGATTCAAAGTATGGAAAGAGAAAACGGTAAATGAGTGAAGACTGCTCATAGGTCAATTATTTGAATCAATGTTTTTGGTTCAATCCTACTTTACCATTATGATACCACCTCAATCAATATTCTAAAATGAATCAAAGAGGTTCTAAGTAAGAGTAATCCCACTAGTCCAAGAAATACAAAGTGTTAGAACTTTTTTATGAGCTGGATATTCAAAAATTCAAGGTGATGATGATGTGCCTCCATCCCGTTGAGGAGCAAGTGGAGATCTAGATGGAGCACTGAAGCCCATTTTGGTGTCTTCTTTGTTTATAGCTATTGAGCTTACTTGTTCGAGAGAGAATTTTATTTGCTTGTAATCAAGGGCCTAATCTTGAAAGATGTAAGCCTTTAGGGCACTTTTGATGTATTTCCCTCATTTAAATTTTATATGTTATAGCGATTCCAGTTTAGACCCGACCTGTTTATTTATTTATTTTATTATTATTATCTGGGATTCCTTGTCTTGATGGTTGTTTATCTTATTCCTTGCTGAATTGGATTGTTTGAGTTTTGCAATTGCATTTGAAACAGGTTGGGAATTCATTTTTCAAAGAAGTTATTGAACATAATTCTTCTTGTTCGCTCGAGCGAACTTTTTTGCGCTCGAGAGGTCTTCGCGAACTCCCAGTACTTTTTTAGGTCTGCAAAACTTCTAGGAGTGTAGTGTTTTTAGCTTGAGCGAACCTTCTTGCGGTCGAGCGGTACTTCCTACGCTCAAGCAGTGTTTTGGAACTCTCAATACTTTTGCAGGCCTGCAAAGTATTAAAAGATGGTATTCTTGACTCGAGTGGTCACTTTATTCACTCGAGCGGTCTCACTTGTTGTGTCTGGTCGCTCGAGCGACCATTTCTATGCTCGAACGGTCTGTTCATATATCAATCTGTAAAAGTCACTTTTTGGATCATTTTTTCATTTCTCTCTCTCTCTCTCTCTAAACATTTGAAAAACCTAGATCTACTCTCTCTCTCTAGAACTTGTCTTTAAACCTCAAATACACCATCATCTGTCAATTTCTCCACTATTGTCCTTCGAAAAAAAAAGACTGTAGAGTGCACTTAGAGCTTCGTTTTAATCTAAAAAGTTCGTGTTTTCGTCGACGTTGAGTTTTGGGGCATTTGGGCTTTCTCCTCTTTCGGAGTTGAGGTAGGGATTTTCTTAATAGTGTACATGTGGTTTAGCTTCGTTATATGTTATTTTGTTAGTTATGGGTTTTCAAAAAAAAAATAAAAAAAATAAAGAATGGATTTGGATATATGTTTATTGATGCACAAATTTGGGGAGAAATATTTGTTTTCAGTTATGGTTTGGGATTGGTAACCTAGTGGTTGTTTTGTTATGTATTTTGATGAAAACATTTGGTTTTAATGGGTTTTCAAAGGTTGATAAAAAACTATGGTTTTGGGTGCTTTTATGGAAAAAGGATGGAATTAGAATGGTTGTGGGATTTTGGTTAAAATAAGGTTTGATTGAGAAAAGTGTTCGAATTACCAGAAAATACGGAGTATTATTTACTCTTTTGAAATGGTTGTTTTATTGGAAACAATATGAATGATTTTGAGAAAATTGTATATTTTCGGTGGAGATTCACAAGACTCGTTAGGAGTGTGAATGTTGTTTTGGGAATCATGAAATTTTGTATAAATCATTGGGATTCCGATTTGGTTATGATTTGGAATATTATCATTGTTGTTGTCTTTTAATTAGAGATAATTATTGTTGGCAATCTGTGGAGGGTTGTATTTATTGTTGTAGAAACTGCATGTGGATTAGGGAATGGAAACATTTGCAAATCATACATTGCATTGTGCATATAATGGATTTGTAATGGGGGATTTCAATGTTCCGAAAATGTACAGTTGTTTTCAGATGCATGTATTGTATTATTGAAAGGGTAAATAAAATTGTAAGGCTAGGAGGGGTGTTAAAGCAAAATTAAGTTGGCCTGTGACCTAAAACCCAAGTGATGGGTCTCGAGCCTTCTGGTTAATACCGGTAAAAATGGCATAGTGACTTGTATAGTTACTATTATGAGCACTAGCCCTAGAGATTTATTCATTATATTTACCCCTTCATTGCTTTGAACGAATATTGTTGATTTGGAAAGATGTTTTGGAAATCTCACCTCATATTGTTTCAAAGAGAGAAAATATAGGTTTATCATATCATTTCATGTTCCATTCATCTTATGACATTGTTGAGATTCATACATGTCATTAAGTTTATTTCTACTAGACTTTATGATCACCCTACGAGGTAAACCACTGCCAACTGAATCGGTGTGCCTTAGCTGAGGTAATGACTTGGGAGGATCTTAGAGTTTGAGGCTCGTATTTATTGTTTTGTTTGGTTATTTATTTGTAATTTAGGCCACAGGTTTCTTTGTATTGAGTTGTAACTCATTTGTTGTAATTGGGCAAGGCCCAAGAAATTTGTAGCCTTTAAGGCATTAACCTGTAATAGTTTAAATTTTATTCATTTTAATAAGAATTCATGTTATAGGACTAAAAGAATGTACTGAGGCATGTGTTGGAAAGGATGATGTATAACCATATTGATGTTGTGTTCGGCATGTTAGTAATATTACAGGAGTAGAATGTCTATTTATTTTGGGGCATTACAACTTGGTATCAGAGCGTAGCGGGTGTGAATACTTTGTGTACGTAGGAAGTGGTTTTTACCACAATGGGTTTGTTCGCTTGATAGAGATGTTGTATGCTTAATATGCTAAATGATAACATGTTTATATGGCTAAGTGGGTATGGAATTGGATCCTTAGGATGTGATTTATGTTTGTTAAACGCTTGGAGGTCTTATTAGAAGGACAATTAATCAATGTTCATTCTAATGGGAATTCTTGGGGTTTCGTGGAACAAATTCTATCTTAAGGGAATGATTCATGTATGATTATGTGACTAAGTGCCTATGTGGAATGCATTGTGTGTTTAATGCTAGCGGGTATGAGATTTTGTTGGGGGCACCATTAGATGTGTGCTAAATTTGTTGTGCTTGTTTTGATTAGGATGTTGAGGTGAGGATGTGATGACTTTCCTCCTTCCACTCAGGAAGAATTGAGGAAATAGTTTCTGGAGTTGTGCCAAGGTACTACACCTTTGGCACAATTTAAGGGGTGGTTTACCAACCTATCGAGGTTTTCTCCAGAGTTGGTGGAGACCGAGGAGCTCCGTTGTGCGGAGTTTGAGAGTAGGTTATGTGATGATGTTTGGGAAAGGATTGCCAGGTCTTGGCATAGAAATTATCGTGAGCTTGTGGAAGCAGCAACTCATGTGGAGGCCGTAGTTCTAGTTATGGGGAAAAGTGGGGAGGAGGCCACTTTGGCAACTCCTACAGCTTAGGGTTGTTGTAGACCTAGTAGCAATCAAAGGAGAAGGCCAAGGTTGTTGTCTCAACCAATAGTTAAACCGATAGGATCATCTAGCCAACCGGGACTTGGGGTGATCGACCGCTCACAAGGGGAGCAGTCATTAGGATCCTTACCAGTTTAGACTTCAAACTAGTCATGTATTCGGGGATTGCCTATTTGCTATGCGTATAATCAACTGGATCATACTAGGCGTTTTTGTACGCAATTGAGGACTTTTTTGGGTGTTCCACAATCTAGTCGGGTTCAACCTTATCCTCCTAGGCAGGGGCCATACCAATACCAAAATCGAGTAGGCCAGACTTCAAGGGCCTTTGGGGGGTTGAACTTTTACCGTCAGAGTGGGGAGATGCGTGTTTGTTTCAAGTGTGGCCAGCTAGGTCACGTCTGTCGCTCTTGTCCTTGGCGTCAGGATTCTGGGGGTGTTCCGGGGGTTGAGAATGACCAGTCTCGACAATCTTGTTAGAAAGGTGATAGTGGTGTTGGCGGAGGAGTGGCTGTTTTGGGTAGTTAGTTTTGGTTACCTTGTTTTGTGACTAGAGGATAGACGGTTGTAATAATTATGTGATCGTTTTGTTTTGTAATTGGTACGGTGTGGAACGTTGTAATATTATGACTTTTGTTTATGTACATATCTATGGTGGGTTGTTTATTTTATGAGTTGGATACGTTGTGATTTTGAGTTTTCCTTAATGTGATGAGTTGTTGTGGAATTTGGAAACCTTCATATCGATGGGTATGAACTATTGCGTTTTGACTTAGGAATGTGATGGCCAGAGAGCCTTATTTTGACTTAGGGATTGTTTGTTATTTTAAATAATTTGTGTTTGGTTGAATTTGAGTAGAAGGAGTGGATGGTAGGGTTGGTTGTGGAAGATGGCTATTTTGAGGATCAATGTGACTAGTTGGGATATTGTGAGGGTGGAGTTATACCAGTCAGTATGTTCAGTTTGGTTGGTGTTGACTATTGGCTTAGGATAGAAGTATGAGTCTTCATTTGTTGTAATGGAGACTTCTTGGGAGAATAAGAGGGTTATGTCTTGTAGTGACAGGAGCAATGTTACAATTGTTGTCGGATGCATATGGATTGGTGTGGGTAGTGAACCTATCATGGACCTTATCGGTCTTCGGTGTTGTGCAATTGTATGTGATTTTGTATGTGATTTGCGTTAGTGGTGTATATTGTTCTATGAAGGGAATTGTGGGTTTTCACCTCAAGAGTCCACGTCAGACTTAAGATGGTGTGGGAGAGGTTGTAGAACCCCATACATGGGTGTTTGGTGTTGGAGTATTGTTGTTTTGGTGCTAATTGAGTAAAGTGGCTGAACAGATAAAGTGTGAGTCTAAAGGGTTAGTGTAGGGCAAGGTGTGGTTGTTATCATACCAAGAAGTGGGTTAGATGAATCGATGTCCTTAGTACACCTTTAAGAATTCCTTATCAGTTCATTGGGGGTTGATAGTTGTAGAATGCCCCGAACTTCGCTCCGCGCGCGAGGGCTCGAATCGTGGTTCTTAGCTACTACAGTTTGGACTCATGTCACAGTTTTGAATTTAATCTCACAAAGTGCAATGTGAGACTGATAAATCACCAAAGAGTCCAAATCCGACAAATCGTTTTGGAAAATCGATTTTAATCAAAAAGTGCCAAACATGGACTGCTTTGCCAGATTTCAGAGTCGCCACCTAAATGTTTTGTTTTGGGAAATTTAGGAAACCCTGACTCGTGCCTAAGGCCACGTGTCCGTCATCACCAAAGTTGCCTCGGCTCGGGAACTTGGGTATGAGAGGGGAAGGTCCTGAAATGAGCACCCCCGCTCGCCCGATCAAAGATCGGCCTCTACTAACATGATATGTTGTTTTTGAAAACACATGTGTTCTTATTCCGATTTATTAGCTAGCTTACTATGTGATGTGCACAGCATACAATTATAGACTAGATTGCTCGATTTGGAACAAAACATCTCATGTTTGTTTTTCGAAAATGGTTTGAAGTTGCTACTCGCAAGTAGGCTAGGACGTGGATTTGCCACCCTCAAGTGGGCTTAAAACATGATTTACCACAAACAAGTGGGCTTAAAATGCACATTTTGATGAATTGTTCCAATTCAAGCAATGAAGCCTTCATCCACAGGCATTCATGCAGTTAAACACTTAAGCAAATAGCCTCATGGCAAGCATGCTATCATGGCAATATACACATCTCATGCAGTATGCTAAAACATAAAAGCTTGCCTAGTACTCCGAGCCAAGACAAAAGCTAGTTAGTAATCAATGTATGATCCTAGGTATGTTATCAATGCCTAATGCAATACATGCAAAATGCAATGAGATAGGCTCGGCTACCTAAGATGGCATATGAAATGCAACAATTGATACATGTATTCAAATTGGAATTGAAATACAATGTAGTTTGTATGATGCGCCGAACCCAGTGCATGCAAGACAGATGAATGGATGCACGCATGCAAGCATAAGGATGCTAATTGAAATATGTCCTAAAACTGACCATCGAAAGCGGTTAAGTAAAAGGGAGAAAGAAATGGGGATTGGAAGACATGCATCACACACATGCACACTTATTACAACAGCCGTGCCCTCTCGACGGAGGGTCCGAATAATAAGCTAACACTAAGCTATGCTACTTAATTACAAACCGAAACTAATTAACTAACAAGCTAATTAATTATTACAATTCAAATTGAAACAAATAGCTATGCTATGCTACTTAGAATATTACAAAACAAATCAAATGACTAATTTACACGAACTAATCATAGGTAAAGAGATGGCCTCGCGGACAAGGAAGTGATGCATGCTCGGTCTGTTTCGCTCAGAAATCCACTACTGTGCCTCATGTTGCCTCTGTTTGCACTCTTTTGGACTTCTCAAAATTGTGCCAACTTCCAAGATGCTTCTAATCCATCTTATGGACATGCTGAGGGGTGGTCGGCCAAGAGAAATGGCCATCGGTTAGAGTTTATGGCTATTGGCCAATTTTGTGGCCGATCGGAAGACTTTGATGGTCGATCGGCCACTGTTTCCTGCAAATTCTCCTTTTGCTGCAACAGAGCACTAATAGAGGCATGGCAGTGTATTTGCAAGAAAATGTGTGTGCAACCACACTCCTTATCATGTCTAAAGCTCCAAGGAGTGCAGTGCTCGGCTCTCGAGTCATCAATTACGCATCCCAATGCATGATGGCCAAAGAGGCCGAGTTGCACAAATCAATTTCAATGAATGCACACAAATACCACATAAGACTCAATGAACCTCCACCTTATCATGCATGATCAAAGGTGTCGGTGACCGAGAAATGAGGCGCGTTTCATCACTTCAAGTATGAAACGCCCCTCGTTTCTCGTGTTTGGATTAACATCCAATCCAAACACAATGCAATGCGACAAACATGCTATCTAACAACATGCTACACATCATGAACATGCAACAACATGCAAATAACAATATCATGCAATAACATGCAAACAACAATGCAACATGCAACGTGCGAACAACATGAGCATGCAACAACATGCTAACATTATGCAAATGTGACAACATGCAAAGATGATGCAATGAGACAACATGCAAACAATATAAGCATGGCAAGTGAAGGACAAGACACAAGGACTATGTAATGCAACACTTAATGGACTTAAACCGCATATGGACAGACCTAAGAGGGTCCAAAATAGTGGCCAACACACCAAAACTTAGGCACAAAAGGGCCAAGAACACATGCTCATGTCATGGCTCATCAACTAGGCATAAGAGCACAACTCTCAAACATGATAAAGAAGTGACAAATGTGAGAGTGTAGCAATGAAGTAAACTCTGAAATTACATTCCAAATGAGGCTAAATCATGCACATATGACAAATAAAGCATGCTAGTAGGCTCAAAGCTTAAAGCTAGCCAAGGGACTTACACCATGACCATATCAAGCAAGCCCCAAAGGGCCAAGGTGACTCGAAATAGTCCCAAGGTAGACCAAAATAATGCTATAAACATGCTTAAACATAGCCAACATATGCTAGAATTATAGGCATGAAACATGGAGCATACAAGGCCAACAAGGAGGATTACACTACACCTACCAAAACCAAGTATGAGGTGACTCCACCAACCAAAATCAGAGTTATGACATGCTAAATAGTGACCAAAAACATGCTGGAGTGAAATCAACACATGCTAGAAAGATGAGCTTAAACCTTAAGCATACAAGACTAGTTTGCAAGGATTACACTACAAGTGTATTGAGCATGCAAGAGACAATCAAACCAATCCAAAAAAGAGTTATACCATGTTAGAATAAGGCCCTAAACATGTTAAGATGGAGCCAAAACATGCTAGAAAGACATGCTCGTTTGCAAAGCTATGAGTAGAATTACACTACAAGTACAAGAAGCATGCTAGGGGTGACCAAGATAGCCAAAAATAGAGTTATGACAGGTCTGGAAAGTCACAAAAATGAGCTCAAACAAAGCCTCAAGAAGATAGAAATACATGCTCTTTTGGTTGGCCATCAACACAAGCCAACAAGAGTAGGGGAGGGGGGACAACCCCCTCATATTTTAGGCTTCAAAACCACATTTCTACCACTAAAAATCCTCTAGATTTCAGTGGTGAAGAGACCAAACAAAGGTGATCCAAAGGCCTAAAAGAGATGGCTCAAAACAAGGCCAAACAAGGCACAAAAAGGGGGTAGACCACCCCCAACACCAAAGAGGCCTTAAACAAACATGTTAATCACTTCAAAACAAAAAATTTTTCTATTGAAAGCAAGGCCTAAGATAGTATGCAAATGGGGCCAAAAGCTTAAGCCAAAACAAGGCTTAAAAGGGGTAACAACTCACCCTTAGAGAACCACAACAAATCAGCACTTCTGAGCCAAAGAAAACAAACTTTGAGAGTCCAAACAAGGTCCTCTAATACCTCAGCAACAAAGCAATGGTGCTTTACTAGGTGTTGTAGTGCAAAAGTGAAGACAAAACACACTTTTAAGCAATATATATATATAGAGAGAAATATAGAGAGAGGAAGATATATGTTTTGTATATCAGATTTTCAAAACCTCTGGAAAGGGAGAGGGGCCTCCTTTCCTATAGAAATCCAAGTCTCAAGCTTGTTGAACAAGCTAGAGGCTTGGTTCAATCCCTCCATACACGTGTATGGAGGATGGGTTCTGTGCTCACCAGCTATCACAGCTAGCACAAAAATATCTACAACAGCAAATAAAAAGGCCTCGGCCAAAAGATATGGCTGACCGACCAAAAAGGGTGCCGACCGGCCAACACTTATGGCCGATGGAGAGAAAACATGGCCGATGGGCACAAGGCCTAGCCGATGGGCTGTAGGGATGGCCAACAAGCCACCCCCTTCCCTCAGAAACAAAACCACAAGTTCTTGGTCCACAACCAAGCACAAAATAGACAAGCTGAGAGGTTCTAAGGCAAGGCGCGCAGCTGAGACCTTTGGAAACTCAAGACGAACACGAGCATGGATGATCATCGAGTGTTTAAACGATGACGTCCAAGTCTTGAGGACAGTAAAAAATGGGGTGTCTACAATAGTGTTTGTGTTTGAGGTAGTTAAGAATGGTTGGCATGGAGTGACTTGAGTCTCTTTTATGGAAATTTCTTGCTAGACTACTATGGATAGTTTGTTTCATTTTATGGTGGGTATTATAATAATAGGTGCATATTTCATTTTGGATGTGCGGTAGGTGAGAGTGTGTTGATGTGGTTTTTGGAGTGCTTCTTGTACTAAAGGTAGAGCCCTCTCTGCAAGCTTTGTCCGCAGAATAGGATTATTTTTTATTTGTGCAGTGAGGGCTGTAAACCTGACATATTGATATCTTGTTTGATTAGAATTGGGAGATATGGTAGTTGTACTGGGGTAGCTCATTTCATAGGTATATTTTGAGTTGGGTGAAGTAAGGCATTAAGAGAGTTAAGGGGAAGTTTTGGAAGTAATTATAGAGCCGAATATATGTTAGGGTGACCTTTTGTCATGGGTCGACAAGATCATTTGTAAGTTTGAGATTGAGTGCAAATTGCTTTATTCGGCTTGCTTGAGTTATCCTTTGTTTATAAGAGCATGTGGACTGTTTGTTAGTATTTGAGCTGTTTAGACCCCTTCATGATTAGTTAAGTTTGGAAAGTGTGAATTTTGGGCTCACAAGGTGAAATTCTGAGAGGCGTTGGATTTGAGGGAAGACGGTGAGCCAATTTAGTGGTTGGTTAGGGTTTCAAGTGTGTTGTTAACGAGGAAGTCAAGGTAGTGACCGATATCTTGGGTAGAAAATCGACACGAGGTGTAGTGAACCTAGTCCTTTCTTGGTATTCTCTTGAAACGGGGCAAGTTAATCCTTAGATGCTTTTAATCTTGTGTCTCTAAAAATCTTTTATTCAGAGTGTTATCTGGGTATGCGTTTTGATCAGTACTATTATTCCCTAGATGGGAGAGATTGTGGTAGCTTGTTTCACTAGAAAGGATGTAGTAACGGGTGTTCAGTGGGTGTCATAGTTGTGGTAATGGAATGTAATTTTCGGATGATTTTCTACTATTGTTTAACCCCTTGATGTCATATTTGATGTGATCTATTTATTTGTCGTAATAGGATTACCATTCTACTCTTGAAATGATTATGTCGTTGGTCGAGTGACGATTGGGAGTGTTATCAATTGACGTATTTTGGAAAGGAAATTGGGAACTAAAACTTTTCTTGTTGAAAATTTGGTTGTTTTAAACTGTTAAGGGGGGTTATGTAATGCACCCAGGTAAAAAGGAGATTTTGGATTTTATGTGGGTGGGTAGCCCGAGGTTGGCTTCGGGAGTTGTCTTGTAGATGTTATGGTTTGGGTTATGGCATAACAATGATGTCGTTTTTATGGTAAACAAAACAAACAAGAACAAAAGTTATTATCAGTTTTTTCATTTTATTTAATTTTGAAGGGATGATGGGTTCAGTTGTTTTCAATTCAGGAAATTTGGTCTGTCTATTGTGGTAAGTTTTGTTTATACAGTAAAAGTTGTACCTTAGAATCCGTGATGGGCGAGGTTTTATTCTCTTTTGTGTGTGGTTGTGTTCCTCGGCGTAGTTGGGTTATTGTGGGTTAGAATTTCGTCTTTTGAGAGATTTTTCCTTGGGAACATCTATGTCATCTTGTGAAGGGAATGATGAAGAGTTTGGGTGAATAGAGCATTCAGAGTGGTTTTATGAGTGGAGGTGGTTTTGGGTTCGAAATAACCGAGTGTGTTTGTGTTTGGATTTCCTTGCTTGTAGTGTTATTTGTACCTTATTACATTGATTATTTGTAAACATTGTTTATTTGTAAACATTGTAAATGTTTGGGAAAAGTGAATGGTAATATTTAGTATTGAAAGCTTTGTTTATCAATGTTATGAGAATGGATGACCGGTGGATGGGTCATAGTTATGAATTGAATTAGTTCACATTGTAATGGTTGATTTAAATACTATGTTTTTGAATTGATTTTTAAATTTCGGAGACGAAATTCCTTAAGGAAGGAAGGTTATAGCGATTCCAGTTTAGACACGAGCCGTTTATTTATTATTATTATTATTATCCAGGATTCCTTGTCGTGATGGTTGTTCATTTCCTTGTTCATCTTATTCCTCGATTGTTTGAGTTTTGCGGTTGCGTTTGAAACAAGTTTGGAATTCGTTTTTCAAAGGAGTTATTGCTCAGAATTCTGCTTGTTCGCTCGAGTGAAGTTTCTTGCGCTTGAGCGGTCTTCGCAAACTCCCAGTACTTTCTCAGATTTGCAAAACTTCTGAGAGTGTAGTGTTTTTAGCTTAAGCGAACCTTCTTGCACTTGAGTGGTACTTCCTGTGCTCGAGTGGTGTTTTGGAAATCTTAGTACTTTTGCAGGCTTACAAAAGTACTGGAATGTGGTATTCTTCGTTTGAGTGGTCACTTTGTTCGCTCGATCGGTCTTACTTGTTATGTCTAGTCACTTGTGCAACCATTCTTGCGCTCGAGCGGTTTGTGTATATCAATCCATAAAAGTCACTTTTTTGATCACTTTTTCATTTCTCTCTCTCTAAACATTTCAAAAACCTAGATCTACTCTCTCTCTCTCTCTCTCTCTCTCTCTCTCTAAAACTTGTCGTTAAGCCTCAAATACACCTTCATTCGTTGATTTCTCCACCATTGTCCTTTGGAGAAAAAAGTAGAGCGCACCTAGAGCTTCATTTTAATATGAAAAGTTCATGTGTTCGTGGACGTTGTGTTTTGGGGCTTTTGGGCTTTCTCCTCTTCTGGAGTTGAGGTAGGGATTTTCTTAACGGTGTGTATGTGGTTTAGCTTTGTTATATGTTATTTTGTTAGTTATGGGTTTTCCAAAAAAAAAAAAAAAAAAGAGAAAAGAAAAAAAAGAATGGATTTGGATATATGTTTATTATTTCAAAAATTTGGGAAAAAATATTTGTTTTCAGCTGTGGTTTGGGATTGGTAACCTAGCAGTTGTTGTGTTATGTATTTTGAAGAAAACATTTGGTTTTATCTGGTTTTCAAAGGTTAATAAAAAAACTAGGGTTTTGGGTGCATTTATGCAAAGAGGATGGAATTAGAATGGTTGTGGGATTTTTGTTGAAATGAGGTTTGTTTGAGAAAAGTTTCGGAATTACTAGGAAATACCAAGTATTATTTACTCTTTTGAAATGGTGGCTTTATTAGAAACGATATGAACGGTTTTGAGAAAATTGTATATTTTCGGTGGAGATTGACAAGACTCGTGAGGAGTGTGAATGTTGTTTGGGAATCATGAGATTTTTTATAAATCATTGGGATTCTAATTTGGTTATGATTTTGGAATATTATCATTGTTACTGTCTTTTAATTAGATATAATTATTGTTGGCAACTGATGAAGGGTTGTATTTGCTGTTGTAGAAATTGCATGTGGATTAGGGAATGGAAACATTTGCAAATCATACATTGCATTGTGCATATCATGGATTTGTAACTGGGGATTTCAATATTTCAAAAATGTACAGTTGTTTTGAGATGCATGTATTGTATTATTGATAGGGTAAATAAAATCGTAAAGTTAGGAGGAGCTGTTAAAGTAGAATTAAGTTGGCCTGTGTGTCCTTGGTGTAAGACCTAAAACCACCGCGGTGGGTGCCGAGCCTTTCGGTTAATACTGGTAAAAATGGCATAGTGACTTGTATAGTTACTATTATGAACACTAGCCTTGGAGATTTATTCATTATATTTACCCCTTGATTGTTCTGAATGAATATTGTTGATTTGGAAAGATGTTTTGGAAATCTCTCATCACATTGTTTCAAAGAGAGAAAATACAGGTTTATCATATCATTTCACGTGCATTCATCTTATGACATTGTTAAGATTCATACATGTCATTAAGTTTATTTCTACTAGGCTTTATGCTCACTCTACGAGGGAACCACTTTGAAGTGAACCGTTGGTCCTCTGCCAAGGTAATGACTTGGGAGGATCTTCGAGTTTGAGGATCATATGTATTGTTTTCTTTGGTTATTTGTTTGTAATTTAAGCCATGAGCTTCTTTGCATTGAGTTGTGACTCATTTGTTTTAACCGGGCAAGGCCCAGAAAATTTGTAACCTTTAAGGCATTAACCTGTAATAGTTGAAATTTTATTCATTTTAATAAGAATTCATGTTGTAGGACTAAAAGATTGTATTGAGGCATGTGTTGGAAAGGATGATGTATAACCATATTGATGTTGTGTTCTGCATGTTAGTAATACTACGGGAGTAGAATATGTATTTATTTTGGGGCGTTACACATGTATTGTAATCTATTGTATGTAACCTTTTGAAGAATTTATAAGAAAGATATATATATATATGTATTTGTTTATGGATTTGGATAACAATTATAGATTAGTAATTATGAAATGGGTTATAAATATCGGGGCATTATAATTGAGTTTCTGTGATGTTATACATATAATATATTTCTTTAATTATAAATATCATTTTTTTTAGTTTTAATTATTGCGTTTTAATGTTATTGTCAAATTTTTGATTGTGTTGTAGATCGGGTAGGGTCGGGAGTAGGGGTTACATTTGCAAGTTTAGCTGAGGTGGGAGTGGGGGCAAGTGGTAGAATTTTCTGTTTGAGTAAATTTGAATGAGTTATAGTAATTGATTAACCAACTAGCCTAGCCTAGTTGGCCGCCATGCCATTCTTTGGGCTTAGTCCCAAGGAGATCATGGGTTCAATTCTGGTTAGAGGGGTTGAATTAAGGGAGTGCAAGCACTTAGGTGCATTGCTAAGGGTGGGAAGATTTTTTCCCATAAGTGTTACTCTAACAACTAACAACTAACATTTGCCGATCAAAAAAAAAAAAAAAAATTTATAGTAGTTGATTGTCCTATATTATTCATTATATTACAATTATACCTTTAATTGAAATTACTTATTTCTCTCTTAGAATGTCTTCATGAGTATGTAAATTTCTAAGTTATTACATTTTCTTGTTGGACTCTCAACTTTGGTACGTCATCATCTTCTTTTTATTTATTTATTTATTTGGCATAGTGGTGATGGTTTATGGGAACCCATTCTTATCCCTTCTCTACTATCATAAAGACCTCTACCGCTCTTATCAATGTTTCATGGCTCGACCAAAAATAAAAGTGATAATGGAAGAGAGAGTTCTTATATATTTTTTATATACTTATTTTGTTTATTTTTTTAAAGCTTTTTGTTTAATTTTTTTTCTTACATCCTTTTCATTTTAGCATGTCCATGATGGCTATATATTCAAGTAGTGGATCCGACGATGATGACAATGTGATACCTATATTTTTAACTAAACATTGCTTTGATTATATACTTTGTTGAAAAAAGTTTGGAATTTTTATCTCTACCATGTTTTTATTAGACTAATTTACTTTTGTATTTTTCTGAATGAAAAGCTCGATTCAAGAACATGCAAGTACTATTTTTTTAAAACCAGTTCTAGATTTCAGTTTTGATTATTTTGTTGTGTATAATTTTTTTTACTTATCTAAAATAAATTGTGGTTACATATAAATTGGGAGAGAAAGAGGGAGAGGTAGATCAATTGCATGGGAGTGATTGATTTTTATTAGTGTCAAATTGTTTTATGATGAGATTCATTGAAGTACTGGGACTGGGCACAGAAAGAGTCATCCTAGTGCCTTCAGGCATGGGTAATTCGCTAGTATTTTATTTTTTTAAATCAATCCTTAATTTTTTTTAATTTGATTTATTTTAATTAAGATCTTGATTTAATTTTAGGCTTGGAGAAGATGAGAAAAATTGTCTTTTTGTTGAGTTAATTTCATTTTATTTTTTTAGAAAATTAGGTATACTTAAAAATGGTGTGTGTGATGTACCTTCTGTTAGTTTGGATGGAAAAACTATGACACTTTAGTCTAAAATCACATAAAGACTTTCTGGCTAAATGTAACGCCCCAACTTCCGGGCCGTTACAAAATGGTATCAGAGCTTAGGTCTAACCCTTACCCACGTGTTTCGACTTCAAACGATTTGACGATCACTTACGAAGGGAAGTGGTTTTAACTTTGAACAGGGCAACGTGTTGAGCATTAGATACAATATAGAAGTAGGGGATACTGTTATTTCTATGAGTCTTCTATCGATTGTCATACCCTCATCTCATATTTGTAACCTTGTTTGATGTCGTTCAGTTTCAAGATTAAGTCATTACCATCTGGTCTTACTTTATATTTTTCAATTATACTATTTGCTAGATTGACAAACTTGAGCTTTGATTATGCCATCTTGTATGAGAATCTTTTTGAAAGTTGCAATTTCTTTGTTCGGTGACGAATCTTGAATATTCAGTTTGAAACGCGGATGACCGACACAGTTTCAAGTTAAATATCTAACTTAGTCACTACCTTTATAGCCTTGATGACATAAAAGTCTTAAACCATAATCCATCTGTATTTCAGATGATCCTTGTATTAATTGATGCAATTACTATAACCGCTTCATATTCTTCCATCTTTACTTCGTATTCATTTTATTAATCAAGTTTTAAAAGTCTTGTAGTTATTATTTTGCCTATATATACATATTGTGGACTTGCCTTTTTCCATGCCTTGCCTTTTGGAAAGGGTTTGAAAAGAAGGCCTCACAGTTCAGACTCCCGCGATTCTGAATCTAGTCTCACAAGTGCAATGTGAAACTGATAATAACCAAAGAGTTCAAATCCGGCAAACCTTTTTGGAAAATTGATTTTAAATCAAATAATGCCAAAATTGGACTGCTTTGCCAGACTATAGAGTCGCTACCTAAATATGTTGTTTTTGGAAAAATTTATGAAATGACATGAACTCCACTTTTTGCTGCAATAGAGAGCAGATAGGGGCAAAGCAGTGTATTTTCATAGATGTTTGCACATTTTGCCTGTCTTCTTCATGGGGAAATCAAAGGAGGGACAAAATTTGATTTCACAAACCATCAATCAAGCAATTTCATTGCATCATGGTTAGTGTAGCCAATTGTGCAAATTCAATCAATACAAAATGAGACTCAAAATGCCACCACCCTATCATGCATGATCAAGGATGATGGTGACCAAGGAAAGTGGCACATTTCATCACTTTCGAGTATGAAATGTCCCATTTTCCTTGTGTTCAAATTAACGTTCGATTCGAACACATGCAATGCAACATGAAAGATGCTTATCTTACCTCTTTTACTTGTTCATTTTATTTACTCATTTTAAATTACTGATTCATTATTTAATCGATTAAGGCCAAAGGTGAGTGTCCTCTAAAGTGAAAGAAGTGTCAACCAAGGGGTAGTTCAAGGCATGAGAGAAGCTTCATGCCGTTAGTAATGAACCCTCAAAAGAGGATTAAACCATTATGCATGAGCCTCAACCTCAAGCTTAAACAACCCTCAAACAAACGAAAAGGTGAAGCAAAGAGGGAGGTTGTAGAGATGTTAAGTGCTGGAATTAGGCATGAAAAAGCATTAAAACATACAACCAAGACACACAAATGATGCTCAAAGCCTAGGAACACTAAGCTAGTGAAGGAAATTCCACCACAACCATACAAAACAAAGCTCAAATGAACCAAACAGCCCAAAATAGAGCTAAAACAGGTCAAAATAGAGGCAAAAATATGCTGGATTAAAGCTAAGTTAGGCTAGAAAAACATGCTAACATGTGAGGCTAACTAGGCATGCAAGCAAGACACAAGGAGGGGAGGCTAATCCCTCTAATTTTGGACTTCAAAAGTTGGTTTTTACCACTGAAAAACCTCTGAGATTCAGTGGTTAAAAGGGCCAAAAAAGTTGTTTTGAAAGTGATGAAAAGATGGCACAAAAGCTTAAACAATTAAGCAACAAGAAGGGTGGATTACTCCTTAACACAAGATAGCCTTAAACCATCATTTTAAGCCTAAAAAAACAGAGTTTTTTATAGTTGAAAACCAGCCCAAAAACTATACAAAAGGATGGCAAAACAAGTATTCAAAGCAAGCATACTATTCAAGTGAACTACCTCTTGAAGCTCAAGCACAAATTAAGCAATAACCCAAGCTTAAACCTTCTTCTAGAGCACAAACAAAGCTCCAAGAGACTTCAGCTCCAAGGTGCCCAAGTTTGATCAAGAGTTCATGTGCAAAAGTGTAGAGAAACTAGACTTTAAGGCATAAAATAGAGAGAGAGAGAGAGAGAGAGAAAGAGAATTCTAGAGAGAGAGAGATTTTGGGTCTAAAATGTCTAGCCCCCCAAAATGGGGGAAGAACCCCCTATATATAGAAAATCAAGGTTTGAGCTTAGATATATCCTACCATACATGTGTATGAAGATGCAGCTCAGTGAGGAACAACTGGCACAGTTGGCATACACATATCAAAAAATATATGGAAAAAGAGACTGGTGGCCGATCGGCCACATCCATGGCCAACAGGCACAACTAATGGCCGACAGCCTTGGGGGGTGGCCAACAGGTCACCAATAGGTCCAGACACCAAGTTTTGGTCCAAAACAAGGTAGAGAAAGAACCAGGTTCAAAGGCTCAAAGACAGGGCATTCCGTCGAGGACTTCGAGCGCTTAAAACGAACACAAACAAGCACAATCATCGAGTGCACAAACGATGATGTCTAAGTCTTGAGGACGGTCAAAAATGGGGTGTCTACACATATATATATATGTGAAGTTGTGTTGTGTGCTTCCCTATATTTGTTATTTACTACTTGATCTTATTGCTTTAAACACTATAGGATAATTAAACCATAAATTTAAGATTAGTTGATTACCGTTGAGAATTGCCTCCATAAGTAGACTCCAACTTATGCCTCACCCCGTGCTATGAACAGAAAGAAAAAAAAGTAGTGAACCACACTCGAGCCAACGGCTACACTAAGACAAGCGATAACACACGAGCTCGCGAGCAATAACACAATAAGAATGAAGTATCATGTAATTGAAACCCTGAGAATGGACCAATACCCGTGTCTGAAATCTTGAGCCACATTGGAAGCCATATTTTGGAACAATTAGGTCAATAGAGAGGGAAAATGCAAGAAAGTTCGAATGGGGGCTAGACCCTATGATTAGACGAAGAGGACGAAGACCTGTTAGTAATTAGAGGTAACATTGTACTCTATAATTCTTGGGTTCACGCTTTATTTGATTATGGCACACCACTTTTTTATTTTATTTATTTATTTATATAAAAACATCATGTGTTAAATCGTTAGGTCTTGAATGTGAACCTTTAAAAATTACTTTAAGTATCGAATCATCTTTGGGAGGAAGTGTCAGTGTGAATTAGAAGTGTCAGGTTTACACTTGATTTGCGACCTTGTGGTCATGGATATGTTCGATTTTGGCATAATCTTAGGTATGGATTGGCTATCTACCCACTGAACGGTGATTGATTGCTACCAAAAGAGGGTATGACTTACACACCTGATGGGAGGTGTTTCCAATTTAAGGGGATAAAGAGGAGTCTTTGAGCACGACAAATCGTAAGATGCGGTGGCATAATCAACTTGCTGGGTGTTCTAGTTGAAAGAAGTCAAATTTTTGGGACACGTAGTCTCTGAGCATCAGATTGCAGTGGACCAGGCCAAGGTAGAAGTAGTATTAGATTGGAAGTAGCCAACCTTAGTATTTGAAGTTCATAGTTTCTTAGGGTTGGCCGGTTATTACCGACGGTTTATTCAAGATCTTTTTTTTAAGCTAGCCAAGCCGATGATTCGTCTAACGCAAAAAAAGGGTTGGTAATGTTAAGTCTTATGTAAACGGTCTAAGCGAACCCCTAGGATGGCGTGGATGTATTCAGACTCTATGCAATGGTTTCAGGCTGTAAGCAAGCCCTAGGCACAATTTGGTATGGTGTGTGCAGGGTGTAAGTGAGCCCTAGGCATGATTTGGGTGTAAGTGAGCCCATTTGTTTGGCTGTTCCTTTTGAGGTCCATTAGTGTCACTGCCACATATATAATTGGTGTGGGCATTGGTGGTAAGGTCTGCAAAGCAGCAAAATGGGGAGTTCTGAATAGTCCAGTGTCTAATCCTTGTGGTTGGGAGGAAGGATCTCTTTGGGGGATTCTAGATGTCTAGTCTAACTACTAATTCAAGGAACCTTATTGTAGTATTGTATTATGTGTTACCCGATTTGTTCTACATATGGTTGATTGGTTGTTAAAAGGTAGGAGGGTGTGTGCATTCTTACTGGGCATTCCAAGTTCGTATCATGTCATGCCAGGTGATGAAGCAGTTTACAGTGGTTAAGGTTATTTCCAAGGTAAATAAGATGAAGTGTTGGAGTTGTGGTTCATTTGAAGACTTAGACTAGTTGTTTTCTTTTTTTTATTTTATTTTCCTTTTGACTTTTGGTTTGACAATGTTTTGTAATCTGGTAATGGAACATAAACGAATGATCTATGATATTAACTCTGGTTATATATGTATATTAAGATGATTTGGTTATCTATCCTACTTGTGTTGTGTTATTGTACTTATTTGACAGCCCAAAAGTTGGGGTGTTACACTATATTTTAACCATATGGGTGTAAAGTCCTGAAGCGTCAAATCACAAGGAAGTATAATGAATTTTATCCATTAATCAATTATCAATTACATTTGAAATGCAATAACCAATGAGTAAAATGATATGCGTATTTATATATTTTACAAATTAAAAAAATTGTGTTAAGAGTTTCAAATTCAAAAATCTCATAACGTTTTTACTCTTATATATATATATAATAAAGCAGGAAGGTTTTTGAATCTTCAACATATTTTTGTCCTACTAGGACATTTGGATGGCTCAGATCTGTTCATATTATAAAACAATGACTGAGATATATTTTTCAAAAAATGTCCTACATATACATTTTCTATTTTTCCGCTTCTCTCTCTCTCTCTCTCTCTCTTACTTTTTCATTTTCCGACCCATCCTTCCATGATCCCATCTTCCTCTCTCTTTTATTTTTATTTTTTTATTTTCTTCCGTTTTTATTTCTCTCTATTTGTTTTTTTTTTTTGCTTTTTTCTTGTTCAATATATTTTACACATATTTCCATATTTTCATATTTATTTTACACATATTTCCATACAAACAATTTCTATATAATTATATAAGTAAAAGCAGTATTGTATGTATGTCAGGCACATCTATTTATCTAGCTATATATTATATAAGCAGAAGCGAGTTTTCATGAAGAGTTTTGTGAGAACTCCAAAATTTTATAATAATTTCGTGATTTTATCAAATTAAAAAATAAATTTAAATAGTGTTGGGATTACAATTATATTATAATCCTAACATTATTTACACCATGCCTTCAGGCACGGGCATACGCTAGTATGTATATATAAGCGAATTACTTGTGTCTGAACAATCTGATACTAACCAAAATCAATCAATCAATCTCATGTAATTGACTTATTCCTCCTAATTCCCCTCAGAATTTATATGTAATCACAATTTATTTTAGATGAATTAAAAAATTATCGTAAACAACTAAATGATCAAAACTGAGATGTTGAATTGATTAAAAAACAACCTCGACTTGTTTTTGAATCATGCTCTTAAGAAAAATACAAAGTAAATTGGTCTAATAAAAAGATGATAGAGAAGAGAACTCCAAACTTGTTTTAAAAAGTGTATAGTCAAAGTAACGTTTAGTCAAAAACATAGGTATTACCATTTCCATCGTCATCGTTAGATCTACCAGTTGAATCCATGACCATCATTACCATGCTAAAATGAAAAAGATTTAGGAAAAAAATTTAAACAAAAGTCTTAAAAAATAATAAAAAAGAAAATAATTTTAAAAAATATAAATATATATATATAATGTGACACCCCCAATTCTATTCTAAGAGTTGAAATTTAGGAAACGCCACTAATAAGTCATTTAGTCAATAACCAAGTAAGATCCTAAGAAAGATTGGATGAGTAAATATAGCCTCCCTTCTAAGTCTAATTTCCTTAGATAGCAAAAATTTTTTTTTGACAGATCTTAACAAGGTATTAACATAAAGACAACATAAGTTGACGGGGAAATAAATGATAAGTTGGAACAAATGATATATGTACATATATAAACAAAGTGATAATTACAAAAGTTATGCCTTGGTTAGAAAACAAGTAGTTCTGTCAATTATACATTCCTAAAATATGATTACAATATGGGCTTAAACAAAATAAGTTCTAATTTCTTCTAAGATAGACATACGTTCTCGAAAGTTTCTACCATAGCGTCATCTGGGTAAAATTCTTCAACACCTGGCATAAAAAACTATGAGCTTAGAATGCACAATAAACTTACACACACCCCGTCCTTGTAATACCCCGAAATAAACACAATACCCCAACTACAATATTAATAAATGACAACAATAAGAGGACAATTATCTTCCATTAATTCCCAATTAAGCTTACAACAGAGTAACATATGCAGATATACATTCATGAGCCTATCCCTGAATCTATAGCATATGTTACGCAATTTAATGAACATCAAGCAAAAAGCAATGCCCTAAAGGCTTACAGTTTTCCAAGACGGTGCTTGGTTACAACAAAATGGATGAAAAATCCAATATAGTTAAAGCCCTAGGCTTGTACAAATAAATACAACAAAAATACACAAAAATGAAGCTCTTGCTTTCAAGTCCTCTGAAGCTATTGCCTTGGCGGAGACATATCATTAGCATCTGAAAATGATTTTCCCACATAGGGTGGGCCAAAGCCCAGTAGAAATAATCCAACACAATATATGAATCTTAACAAAGATATAAGGGTGAGATGCATATGCAACGCTAGTAACAAAACATTTTATATCTCTTTCAAACCATGCAATGATAGGTTTATATCAAAGTTCATAAAACATTCTCTTTTTAATGGAAAACAGGGCAGTGAATCATACCTCTAGGAATCTCTAAACCAAGTATCCCATTCCACGAAAATTTCGTCCGTAGGAAACCATAAACCGGCACCCATATAAACGTAGGCTATAGAAACACTACTATTGTCATTTTACGGATATTTTATCCACTGGATCGGCACTCGTGTATACGTGTAATTTTCGAGACTTTCATCACACAATCCAGCTTATTTGATGTAACAACAGCTTCTTCCTGGATTCATCCATTTTCTCAAAACAATATACATTTCCACGAAATAAATATACAACAATGCTCAATGCAAATAGATGAGAAACTAGTTTTCAATTCTCCTAATTCCGATGCAATTTCTGCAACAATCATATCTATCCTCCAGCAAGAGCCTAAAATAGGTATCTCTAAGCAAATAGATAATTTCAATACAAATAAACTTTCAAAATTTCAAGATGTGAGTGAAAATACATATCCAACTCCACCATCCTCATCCATAATAACCCATTATCACCGTTTCAATATCAATTCCATTTATCAATACAAAATCAACATTTGAGATTTCTAGGGCAAAAACCCTCTTTGCTTTACAAAACCACTCCCCAAGGTAAAACCCATCATTTCATCATACTTTAACAATAAACATCAATTGGTAATCATTTCCAACAAACCATTTAAAAACCCCTCTTTTAGAAAAGTAACAAGAGCCATTCAACTGATCAAACAAGTCATTTATACGAGGCATTAGGCATTTGTTCTTAACAGTTACCTAGTTCAATTTTTGATAGTCAACACAAAGTCGCAATGTGCCATCCGTCTTCTTGGCAAAGAGGGTCGGTGTTCCCCGAGGCGATGTACTAGGGCAGATAAAACCCTTATCTAATAATTCCTGGAGTTGAATCTTCAACTCGCTCAACTCAGCGGGTGGAAATCTATACGATGCCTTTGGAAATTGGTGCCGTGCCAGGCACTAAGTCAATAGAGAACTCAATCTCATGGTGAGATGGTAAACTAGTGAGATCTTTAGGAAAAACGTTTGGGTATTCACAAACTACTCTTGGTAACTCAATTAGAATGGTATCACTCTCAACACCCAAGAATGTAGCAAGTAGGAGACTAAGCTCACTCCGATCACACGAATCACATACTGGCAACAAGGCTCTATTAACTCTATCACCTATGAAATAAAAACAATCACCACTCGAGGTACATACAGTAACCCTCTGACGGTAACAGTCTATAACAGCCCGATAAGATGACAACCAATCCATACCCAATATAATGTCAAAACTCGACCTATTAATCAACACAAATGCAAAAAGAAGTCGGTGACCAAGAACCTCTATTTCACAACCCCGACACCCCTAGTCTAACACAACCACACCACCAACTGGTGACTCGGCCTTGAGTGGAGATGCTAACTAAGCCTCTTCTAACCCCAATGCCAATGCAAATGCAGATGAGATACAATAATGGGATGAATCTATATCAATCAACACATTGGTAATAGAATTACATAACAAGAAGTTACCTCTCATTACCGAAGGTGCTGGCACTAAATCTGGTGTGGTAACAACATACACACACCTTGTAGATCTCTGCTCTACCTGCTCACCCCTTGGAGCATAAGTCTGATAAACAGATTGAACCGAAGAGGCTCCCTAATTGGACCTCAAGGCCTGTACTGACTACTGTGTGTCTGCTTCAAACCCGACGCACCAGGTATGCCACCCAACTAATGATAAAACCTCTTCACATGCCTTGACTACCCATACTGATAACTTGTAGGCGGTTGCTCTTTCCCTTGACTTTGGTTCTGAGAACGAGCCGCAAATGGAGTAGACTGTTGTCCTCCTCCTTATGGGCAAGCTTTGTGACCTAATTAGCCACACTTGAAGCAAGTGAAACCTCCTTGATTACCTCTCCCTGAACTTGAACTCGGCACAGGGAAGGTGGATCTAGACTGTGTTGCCTGGGACTACTGTGGGGTGGAACCCCTCAGTCTCTTGTTGTCTTGGTTCCCTCCTTGAACCTCGTGACCTCTCTGCCTGGAGGCCCTGATCTGCTCCTCCTCCGTTTGAATCACTATTTCTAAATGAGTTGCCGCCTCCACAAGGCAACCATAATCCCTAATCATAGATG
The DNA here is from genome assembly GCA_036172215.1 of Camellia granthamiana. Classification (NCBI taxonomy): domain Eukaryota; kingdom Viridiplantae; phylum Streptophyta; class Magnoliopsida; order Ericales; family Theaceae; genus Camellia; species Camellia granthamiana. The sequence goes on along the minus strand of CM069909.1, from coordinate 22,018,485 downwards.
CGACTACCTTGAAAAGGAGTCCGGTTCTCAATCACTTCTCAAATTCCAAGCAACGACATTCCTCCGTCACTACCAGCTTTGGTGTAAAACTCAACAAACTAGTAAAAGTAGCCTCAAACTTGGCCGCGAGTGTGTTCAACTGTTTGAGCTTCAAGAACTGCTGCCTTAACTTCTCCCTAACAGTGGGAGGTAAAAACTTGTCTTGGAAGGTGTTGACAAAAGCCTCCCAAGTCCCTTCAATGTGTCCCCACAGTAACTTCCACCATCAACCTGCATCTCTCTGCAGCTAGAAAGATGCCAAGGTCACTCTCAACCCATCATCCTTGATGCCAAGCATCTCGAACGTCTTCACCATTTGCTTGAGCCATTCATAAATTCGTCTGGATTCGATCGAAAGAACTTTCTCTTCAGAAAAGATGGCCCTATCTCAGTAATATAGGTTTGGACTTGATTCTCAGCTCTAAGAATGTCTATGGATTCCCGTAAAACTCCAGCCATTTACCAGGCCAAAGCACCCATGGCCTGTTGACCAACTGGTTCGACCATATTGGCCTGACCAATCCCTTCCTCCCAGTGTCGGAATTTCATCCGGCAACGACACCTCTTGCCGTCTAGGCCTGCTACGCCTACTACCCCCACGTCCAAGTCCTAACATCCTAATAAAGGTAACACCAGAGATTAGCACATTTACAAATTTGCCGAAGCTAACTCACTCGTGTCCTAATACGATGGACAACAAATAATTCACTCCACATAAGCTCATAATCACATAAACACAAACTAACTTCCTTTCCAGATAATGATTGTTCCGCAACGCCACTAGTGTTCCAATTAGAAATAGTAGTGACCAAGTGCTCTTCTAACAGGACTTCTAGAAACCCGTAAACCCAATCAACATCTTAGAAATTAAATTCCACACCCACTTAGTCACATAAGCATGTTATCACATATTACACCATACATATAACCATCCCTATTCAAGTGAGATAAATCCATTGTGGTAGAAACCATTTCCCATGTACCCAAAGTATTCAAACCTGGTACACTCTGATACCAAATTGTAACGTCCCAAAATAAACACAATAACCCAAATACAATATTAATAAATGACAACCATAAGAGGACAATTATTTTCCATTAATTCCCAATTAAGCTTATAACAGAGTAACATATGCAGTATACATTCATGAGCCTATCCTTGAATCTGTATCATATGTTATGCAATTGAATGAACATTAAGCAAAAAGCAATGCCCTAAAGGCTTATAGCTTTCCAAGATAGTGCTTGGTTATAACAAAATGGATGAAAAATCCAATACAGTTAAAGCCCCAGGCTTGTAGAAATAAATACAACAAAAATACACAAAAATGAAGCTCCTGCTTCCAAGTCCTCCCAAGTTATTGCCTTGGCAGAGGCATATCATCAGCACTTGAAAATGATTTTCCAATATAGGGTGAGCCAAAGCCCAGTAGAAATAATCCAATACAATATATGAATCTTAACCAAGATATAAGGGTGAGATGCATATGCAATGCTAGTGATAAAACATTTTATATCTCTTTCAAACAATGCGACGACAAGTTTATATCACAATTCATAAAACATTCTTTTTTCAATGGAAAACAAGGCAGTGAATCATATCTCTAGGAATCTCTAAAACAAGTATCACATTTTCACGAAAATTTCATCCGCGGGAAACCATAAAACGGCACCCATGTAAATGTAGGCTATACTAGCGCTACTATTGCCATTTTACGGATATTTAGTCCGCGGGGTCGGCACCCATGTATAGGTGCCGTTTTCGGGACTTTCACCTTGGACGCACAGGCCAACTTATATGATGTAACAACAACTCCTTCCCAGTTTCACCCATTTTCTCAAAATAATATACATTTCCACGAAATAAATATACAATAATACTCAATGCAAATGAATGAGAAATTAGTTTTCAATTCTCTCAATTCCTATGCAATTTCTATAACAATCATATCTATCCTCTACCGATAGCCCAAAACAGATATCTCTAAACAAATAGATAATTTGAATACATATAAACTTTCAAAATTTCAAGATGTGAGTGATAATACATATCCAACTCCACCATCCTCATCCATAACAACCTATTATCACCATTTCAATATCAATTCCATTTATCAATACAAAATCAACATTTGAGATTTCTAGGGCAAAAACCCTATTTCCTTTACAAAACCATTCCCCAAGGTAAAACCCTTCATTTCATCATACTTCAACAATAAACATCCATCCACAATCATTTCTGATAAACCATTTGAAAACCACTCTTTTGTTTTCGAACCAAGGTGAGATGGTACCTCTAGGTGAGTAGATCTAAAGGTCTAAGTGAGAAAAAGTGAACTTTGAGAGAAAGGGAGAGAGTCACAGGTGAGAGGGGAAAAGAGGTGGAAAATAATAAGAAGAAGATGTTTTGAGACCTATTTATAGTGGCTAGGTATTAATAGAATAATATCTCCAAGGTCAAATGAAAAGAACAAGTCAAGAATCCCCCAAAAATACGGCCCAAGCCGAACAAAATCTAGAAAAAGACTCACAAGGGTCAACCCTTGCGACAGTGGTGTTGACTCTTAGAAAGAAAATCTGTGACACTAATGTTTTGCAACAGACGAGAGTCAACCCTAGGAAACAGTGGTGTTGACCCTATTTTGCAGAATGCAACTCAAAACAAAACAAAAAGGGGAGGGTCGACCCTAGGAACTCGAGATGTTGACCCTATATTTCAGTATGTAACCCAGAACAAAGCAATGATGGGAAGGTTGACCCCATCAAGACTGGTGTCGACCTCAGAAGCCAATAACAGGGTAAGTTTCAACACCTCTAAGCTTGGTGTCGACCCCAAGAGCTGAACAAAACACAAGAAAGAAGGCAGTGTCGACACAACCCTCAAGCCAAAATTGAACAAGAGAAGAGGAAAGGATGACCGCTAAGGATATGGTTCCTGGATTCAAAGGAAATAAATGGGTCGGGTCTAAGCTTGGATCGCTATAACCTCTCCCCTTAAGAAATTTTGTCCTAAAAATTTAAAATCAACAACGAAATCATATTTAAGCCAATTACAACAATGATAGCAATTTGATTTCGTCACCATGACCCATCCACCGGTCATTCATTCTCATCATTATGATAAACACATTCTCATTACTGAATATACAATTCACATTTTCAAAACATATACAATGTTTATAGTACATTAACATGACAAAATTTTCAATACAAGTTCAAACATTGACAAATAGGTCTGGATACTTCTCATGGACTTTGACCTCATATTCCTAAGTTGCTTTCTCAATCCTGTGATGTCTCCACAACACCTTTACAAAAGGAATTGTCTTTCCATGCAAGACTTGGTCTTGAGTATCTAAAACTCTAACCAGTCTCTCCTCATATGAGGCATCATTGTCTACCTCTAGCTCAGTTCAATCCAACATGTGTGATGGATCCGACTCATAGTTCCAAAGCATACAGATATGAAACACGTCATGAACCCTGGAAAGTTATGGCGGCAAGGCAAAAATGATAAGCTACTTCCCCAATCCGTTTTAGGATCTCAAAAGGCCCAATAAAACTAGGAGACAACTTCTCGCTCTTCCCAAACCTCATCAAACCCAGTCTAGGTGATATCTTTAAGAAGACATGATCTCTCATCTCAAAAGATAACGGTATCTTCCTACGGTCAACATAGCTCTTCTGACGGCTTTGAACCGTAACCAACCTCTTACGAATAATTGTAACTTTCTCTGTTGTTTCCCGGACTAACTCAAGACCTATCATAGGTGCATCACCCACCTCGGCCTAACACACAGGAGATCTACACAGTCGGCAATACAAGGCCTAAAATGGTGCCATACGAATACTGGACTAGAAGCTATTGTTAGAAGCAAACTCTACTAAGGGGAAGTGTCTCTCCCACGATTGCTTAAAGTCAAGAACACAACCCCGAAACATATCCTCTAAGATCTAGATGGTACACTCTGACTGGCCGTTAGTTTGAGGATGATAAGCGGTGTTAAAAGTCAACTTAGTGTCGAAAGCATTCTGTAGGCTCTGCCACAACCAAGTTGGTGAAACGCAGATCTCTGTCCGAAACAATAATCATAAGGACCCATGAAGTCGAACAATGTCCCTAATATAAAGGTCGGCAAGATACTCTACTGAGTCACTCATGTGCATAGGTACAAAGTGCGATGACTTAGTCAACCGATTAACTACCACCCAAATGGCATCATTACCCCTTTGAGTCCTCAAAAAATCCACAACAAAATCCATCGTAACATGCTCCCACTAGCACTCAGTTATAGGCGAGGGTTATAACAAAACTGTTGGACTCTGATGCTCGGCCTTTACTTGTTGACAAGTGTAGACACTCCATTTTTGACCGACCTTAAGACTCAGACGTCATCGATTGAGCGCTTGGTGATTGCGCATGTTGTGCTCGTTTTGAGGTTACGGAGTCTCGGTTGAGAGCCTTGCCTCCGGACTTCGGGACTCTTTTGTACTTTGCCTTGGTTTGCGAACCAGGGTGGGAGACCACCTTTTCTCCTTGGAGACCACCTTTCTCTTCGTCGGCTGATTTTCTTGACAAGAAGCTGGTCTCCTTGGTTTTTGGGCCACATTTACTGGTCTCCCACCATACCACTTGCATGCATTTCATGTGGAGACCACCCTGGGAGGCTGCCGACCACTTGAACCTTTTGACCCTGGTCAGTCGACCAGGGCAAGTGGTCGGCCGACCACTTGAACTGGTCGGCCAGCTCCCATCAGTTCTGTCTCAGTGAGTTGATTCTAGTTGTGCTAGCTTGGAGGCACAGACTGCATCCTCCATACACGTGTATGGAGGATGTTTGCCCTTGGTTTTAAGCTTCTGGGAGAAGCTTTAGTCCCTCTTGTCTATAAAGGAAGGGCTCCCCTTCCTTGTAGAGGGTTCAAAAAATTTTGTCTAAGGCATACAAGACTTCTCCCTCTATATCTCTACATCCAAGCTCAAAAAGTGCATGGTTCTTGCACCTTTGCATACCATATCCCAACCTAACCCCTCCACCATCACTCTAAGCATCTTGGAGGCCATTTTTAGAGATTGAGAGGCTGTCTTTGTGGTCCAGAGGTTGCTGGTCCTTTTGTGCTACAAGGGTAACACACTTTCCCCTTTTTAAGGCTTTATTTTGCTTCATCTTTTAGCTATACTTGAAAGCATATTTGAGCTTTGATGTAAATTGAAAAAAATCTTATTTTGAGGCCCTTAACATGTTTGTTTAAGATCATTTTTCTGTTGGGGGTCATCTACCCCCTTGCATGCTTCATTTTACCTTGTTTTGAGCCATGCCTTAGAGCATTTGTGTTGGCCTTTGTTTGGCCTTTTAGCCACTGAAATCCAGTGGATTTTCAGTGGCTAGCATGCTGTTTTGAGTGCCAAAATCAGAGAGGGGTGACCCTCTCTCTCCTTGTTTTATTTTCTAGCATTTTTGGCCTTACAAAGGAGCCCTTATTCGCATGCTTCCAAGCCATGTTTCAAGCCATTTTTGATGAGTTTTAGGACCTGCATAGGCTCTGTCCAGAGCTTGTTTTTCCATATTGGATGTCCATCTTGCATGTGTAGAATAACCCTCTTCATAGCATATCAAAGGAGCATCTCATTCTTGCATGCATTAACCATGTTTCAGTGGGTTTTTGGGCTTTATTTGGCATGGCATACCTCTGTCTTTTTCTGGTTTAGTGGCCTCTTGATTGCCTCACATGCTTGTAGTGCAAATCCTCTTTACTAGCTTACATTGCATGCTATTTTGGCCTTTGATTCTAGCACTTTTTGGCCATGCCTTAGACTGATTTTGTGCATGTTTTGGACTGCCTTAACTCTGTTTTTGGGCCTCATGGTCAAAGGATGTTTGCTATGCATGGTTGTAGTTCAATACCCTTGCCTAGCTTTGAGTTTTGAAGCCCATTGTATGCGTATTTTGAGGTGTTTCCATGTTTTGGCATCATTGTGAATCATATTTCAGAGCTTATATGTATGCCATATTCTCATGTTTTCCACTCTTTGAATGTGTTTGAGAGTTATGCATGAATACCTCATTTTTGGACCATTGCATGAGCTTCATTTCCATGCTTTGCGAGCCATCATTTTAGTCCATATTTGCTACTGTTTTGGCCTGCATAGGGACTTTTTGGGGCTGGTTTGGCCATTTGAGTATGGCTTTGCATGCCTATAGTGTAATCCACTTCACTAGTTTCAATATTTGGGCCATCTAGCATGCATTGTGTGAGGTGTTTGCATGATTCGGGACCATCTTGCGTGTCATTTCAGAGCTGGAAAATATGTGATTATACGCCATATTTCATGCTTACCATGCTTTAGTGGAGTTGCACTTTGTGCCTTAGGTTTGGTCCCTTGCATTTGTACATGTTTGCATGTGTGTTGTTGCTTTATTTTCATCATGTATGGCCACTGATTTGAGTGTGGCTGAGGCCCATTCATTTTAGTTTAAGTCCATCTTGCATTATGTATGCCATATCCATGTTGTCGCATGCTTGATCGTCGCATTGTGTATGCTTTGTTCATGTCTTCGTGCATGTCCATCTTCGTATGTGCATTGCGTATGCCATATAGTTCATGTGCATTGAGTATGCCATTCTTAGTACATAGCATTGTGTATGCTAGTTGCATGTTTGCATATCATCCCTCGCATGCTAGCATGATTAGGTTGCATTGCGTTTAGGGTTGCATGCTAGTCGTATTGTGTATGCCATGTATATTGCATTGTGTTTGGAATAGGGTTTAGTCCAAACACGGGAAACGAGGGATGTTTCGTACTCCAAGTGACGAAACGTGCCTTGATTCTCGGTCGCCGACACTCCGGATTACCCATGATGGAGTTTAGGCCTTGTTGTGTTTATATATGCATTTATTTTACATCGAGTCGCGCAATCCGACTCCTCGGCCATCATGCATCGAGATGCGTGATTGGTGACACGAGGATCGAGGACTACACTCCCTGGAGCTTGTGCAATGATGGGGAGAGTGGTTATGCACACATATGTTGAAAATACTTTGCTATGCCCCTTTCTCGCTCTTTGTTGCAGCAAACTGGAAACCAGCAGCAAAAACTGGTCAGCAGCCTTCTGGAGCTTTGTACAGTGTTCTGGGACCAGTTGCAAACAGAGGCAAATCGGGGCATCGCGATGGATTTCCCGACAAGGCGACTTGAGCATGCATGCATCCCTATCATTCGGAACAGAGCTGAGGCAGTCCATTTTGTTTAATTTGCATGCTAGTTTCCTTACTTAGTTAATTCGTTAATTAATTAATGTTGTGTAATAATTAGTTTAATTAGCTTAGATTAGCTAGCTTATTCTGTACTATTCATTCGAACCCTCAGAGGAGGGCAATGTTGTAATAAGTGTGCACGTCGTGTGTGTGTGATGCATGCCTTCCAACCCCATGTTTGCATCCATTTATCTGTATTGCATGCACCGAGCTCAGCGCATCATGCTAACTGCATTGTATTTCAATTCCAAGTTGAATACATGTATCGATTGTTGCATCTCATATGCCATCTTAGAATAGCCGAGCCTATTCTAGTTGCATTTTTGCATGTGTTGCATTAAACATCTCAGCATAGTTAGGATTCATGCATGTTTTCTAATTAGCTTCTTTTTTTGGCTTGGAGTACTCGGTAAGTGTTTATGCTTTAGTATCCTTGCATGTGTGTGAGTGACTGCCATGATAGCATGCTTACCATGAGGCTATTTGCTTATGTGATATAACTGCCTGAATGCCTGTGGGTGAAGGTTGGGTTATTTGAATTGGAACAATTCACCAATTGGGAGTTTTAAGCCCACTTAAGAGTGGCAAAATCATGTTTTCTTAAAGCCCATTTGAGGGTGGCAAATCCACGTCTTAGCCTACTTGCGAGTAGCACCATCAAACCATCTTTCAAATAAACAAACATGAAATGTTTTGTTCCAACTCAAACGATCTAGTTTATACTTGTATGTTGTGTGCATCACATAGTAATTCTAGGCTAATAACCGGAATAAGAGCATATAATGTTTTCAAAACTCAATATCATGCTTAGTAGTGGCCGATCTTTGATCGGGCGAGCGGGGATGCTCATTTCATGACCTTCCCTAATCGTACCCAAGTTCCCGAGCCGAGGCAACTTTGGTGATGACGGACATGTGGCCTTAGGCAACGAGTCGGGGTTTCCTAAATTCCCCCAAAATGAAATATTTAGGTGGTGACTCTGTATCTGGCAAAGCAGTCCATGTTTGACACTTCTTTCTAAAAATCAGTTTTTCAAAACGATTTGCCGGATTTGGACTCTTTGGTGATTTATCGGTCTTCGCATTGCACTTTGCGGGATTATATTCAAAACCGTGATATTTGAGTCCGAACTGTAGTGAGCCCCAATGAACAAAACGGGATTCCCTCCCAGGACGTTCGGGGACGTCTACAACAAGTAAGACACCTTGATACAAACAAAGCTACATCCTTTTTCATCTCCTTCCACTAAACCTGGCAGCTAAGGTCCTGATAAATTTTTGTGCCTCCAGGATGTACCACAAGGCATGAATGGTGAAACTCTCGGAGTACCTCTTTTTGACAAGACTTTGGTACGAAAAGACAGTCGAGATACCTAACACTCGAGTCAGAATATACGTTCAAGCCCTTCTATAACTCGGCTCAGAAGTGTAGGTTGTGCAACTACTGAAAACAAAGCTGTCAACTCAACGGACTCACCAAAATGCAAGTCAAATGCGCCAATCGCACCCAACATCTCCCATTCCCGGATGTCAATACTTGGCACGTTGCTAAAGGACTTTCAACTCATGGCATCGGCCACTGCATTGGCCTTCCCCGGATGATAGTGCAACTTAAAATCATAGTCCTTCATGAACTCCATCCATCTCCTTTGTCTCAGGTTCAAATCCTTCTGTGAAAATAAATACTTCAAACTCTTATGATAGGAAAATACCTCAAATCTCGCACCATACAAGTAATGTCTCCAAATTTTCAAGGCAAAGATCACAGTTGCTAGCTCTAGGTCATGCGTGGTGTAGTTTCTCTCATGTGTTTTCAACTGACTTGAGCCATAGGCCTACCTTTCCTTCTTACATTAAAATACAACCCAAACCTTCCTAAGATGCATCACAATACACTGAATAGCCCTAACCCCTCTCTGGAATAATCAACATTGGAGTAGTGGTAAGTCTAGTTTTAAGCTCTTGGAATGACTTGTCATCTCATTCGACGCAAACTTGATTCCCTTTCTCATCAGTCTAGTCAAAGGTGAGGCTAATTTGGAGAAATCCTTCACAAACCGATGGTAATAACCGGCCAACCCCAACAAACTATGAATCTGAAAGGTATTCTTAGGTTGTTCCCAATCTCATACTGCTTCTATCTTGGAGGAGTCTATAGTCACCCTTTCCCCAGACACCACATGGCCTAAGAACTTGACTTCTCTCAACCAAAATCCACACTTCCCGAACTTAGCACACAATTTGTGGGCTCTAAGCAACTCACGCACAACCCACAAGTATTCCTCGTGTTCCTCCTCAGTGGGAGAGTATATCAGGATGTTGTCAACAAAAACGACTACAAAACGGTCTAGGAACTCTCAAAAGATCCTATTCATCAAATCCATAAACATGATAGGTGTGTTGGTTAACCCGAAAGGCATCACTAGGAATTCATAACGGCCATACCGCATATGAAATATCATTTTCTAAATATCCTCTTCCTTCACTCTCAACTGATGATAACTAGATCTCAAATCTATTTTTGAAAAGTAACAAGACCCTTTCAACTGATCAAACAAGTCATCTATCAAGGCATCGGGTATTTGTTCTTAATAGTTACCCGGTTCAATTTTTAATAGTCAATACAAAGCCGCCGTCTGCCATCCTTCTTCTTGGCAAAAAGGGCTGCTGCTCCCCAAGGCAATTTACTACGGCAGATAAAACCCTTATCTAATAATTCCTGGAGTTGAATCTTTAACTTACTCAACTCGGCGGGTGCAAATCTATACGGTGCCATAGAAATCGATGCCGTGGCAAGCACTAAGTCAATAGAGAACTTAATCTCACAGTGAGGTGGTAAACTAGTGAGATCCTTAGAAAAAACGTCCAGGTATTCACAAACTACTCTTGGTAACTCAACTAGAATGGTATCACCTTTAACACCCAAGAATGTAGCAAGTAAGATACTAAGCTCACTCCGATCACACAGATCACATACTGGCAACAAGGCTCTATCAACTCTGTTCCTCACGAAATAAAAACAATCACCACTCGAGGTACATACAGTAACCCTCTGACGGTAACAATCTATAACAACCCGATAAGATGACAACCAATCCATACCCAATATATCATCAAAGCTCTACATATTAATCAATATAAATGCAAAAAAAAAAGCCGGAGATTGGCAACCTCTATTTCACAACCTCGACACCCCTGGTCTAACACAACATCACCACCAATTGGTGACTCTACCCTGAGTGGTGATGCTAATTAATCCACTTCTAACCCCATTGCCAATGCAAATGCAGATGAGATAAAAGAATGGGATGCACCCCTATCAATCAACACATTGGCAATAGAATTACATAACAAGAAGTTACCTTTCACTAGCGAAGGTGCTGGCACTAAATCTGGCGTGGTAACAGCGTACACACGCCCTGTAGGTCTCTACTTTACCTACTCACCCCTTGGAGCATAAGTCTGATAAACATATTGAGCAGAAGAGGCCCCTTGATTGGCCCTCAAGGCCTGTATTGATTGGGTAGGATGATGGCTCTATGTTTTCCTTGAACTCGACGCACCAGGAATGCCACCTAACCGTGGGCAAAACCTCTTCACATGCCCTGATTGTCCACATTGATAACAGGTAGGCGGCTGCCCCTTTCCTGACTTTGGTTCTGAGAACGAGCCACAAATGGAGCAGACTATTGCCCCTCTCCTCCCTGCGGGCAAGCTTTGTGATCCAATAGTCAACAATTGATGCAAGTGAAACATCCCTGATTACTCTCCCTAAACCCAAACTTGGCACGACAAAGATGGATCTAGACTGTGCTGCCTGGGACTGTTGTGGGGTGGAACCCCTTTGTCTCTTGTTGTTCTAGTTCCCTCTCTAAACCTCGTGACCTCTCTACCTGAAGCTCCTCATCCACTCCTCCTCCGCCTAAATCATGATCTCTAAATGAATTGCCGCCTCCATAAGGTGACCATAAACCCTAATCATAGATGTGGCCACCTTCAAAAGGTGTCCCGTCCTCAACCTTTTCTCAAATTCCAAGCAACGGCGTTCTTCCATCACTACCAGATTCGGTGCAAATCTCGACAAACTACTGAAAGTAGCCTCAAACTCGGCCACCAGTGTGTTCAACTATTTGAGCTTCAAGAACTGCTCCCCCAACTTCTCCCTAATGGTGGGAGGTAAAAACTTGTCCTTGATGGCGTTGACAAAAGCCTCCTAAGTCCCTCCAATGCGCCCCCGCACAAACTTCCACCACTGACCCGCATCTCCCTTCAGCTGGAAGGATGCTAAGGTCACTCTCAACCTATCGTCGTCGATGCTAAGCATCTTGAATGTCTTCACTATTTGCTCGAGCCATTTATCCGCTTTTAGGGGCACTTTCAAATCCCCTATAAACTCGTCTGGATTTGTACAGAAGAACTCTCTATTCAGAAAAGATGGCACTATCTTAGCAACATGGCTTGGACTTGATTCTTAGCCCTAAGAATGTTCATGGACTCCTGTAAAGCTCTGGCAAATTCTTGAGCCAAAGCACCCATGGCCTGCTGACCAACTGGTTCGGCCACATTGGCCTAACCAATCCCTTCCTCCTGCGCCAGAATTTCATCTGGTAACGGAACCTCCTGCTGTTTAGGCCTGCCACACCTACTACCACCACGTCCACATCCTGACATCCTAATAAAGGTAACACCAGAGATTAGCACATTTACAAATGTGCCGAAGCTAACTCACTCGTGTCCTAATACGGTGGACAACAGATAATTCACTCTATATAAGTACATAATCACATAAACACATACAAACTTTCTTTCTAGATAATGATTGTTCAGCGGAGCTACTAGAGTTTCAATTACAAATAGTTGTGATCAAGTGCTCTTCTAACAGGACTTCTAGAAACCCGAAGACTGAATCAACATCTTAGAAATTAAAATCCATACCCACTTAGTCACATAAGCATGTTATCACATAGTACACCATACATATAATTATCTCTATTCAAGTGAGATAAACCCATTGTGGTAGAAACCACTTCTTACGTACTCAAAGTATTCAAACTCGGTACTGTAACAAGCCCGCGGGGGGGACCTCGCTACAGTTCGGACTCCCTTTTGTTGTCGGTTCTTAATCTGAACCAAAGAGTCCAAATCCGGCAAATCGTTTTGAGAAAAACAGATTTTTTTGAAAAGAAGTGCCAAACATGGACTGCTTTGCCAGATACAGAGTCGCCACCTAAATATTTTTTAAATGGGGAAATTTAGGAAACCTTGACTCGGTGCCAAAGGCCACGTGTCCGTCATCACCAAAGTTGCCTCGGCTCGGGAACTTGGGTACGATTGGGGAAGGTCAGCTATGAGCACCCCCTCTCGCCCGGTCAGAAGACCGGCCTCTACTAACCATGATATCCGTTTTTGAAAACGTTATGTGTTCTTATTCCGGTTATTAGCCTAGAATTACTATGTTATGCGCACAGCAAACAAGTATAGACTAGATTGCCTAATTTGGAAATAAGCATTGCATATCCGTTTGTCTTAAAAAAACACTTTGAATTTTGCTACTCGCAAGTAGGCTAAAATACGGATTTCAACGAGTATTTCCAACTCAAACAATCCAACCTTCACCCATAGGCAATCAAACAGTAATATCACATAAGCATTTAGCCGCATGGTAAGCATGCTGTCATGTTAACATTCGCACACATGCAAGATGCTAAAGCATAAATACTTACATCGTACTCCGTGCCAAAACAGTAAACTAGTTAGCAAAACATGCGTGATCCTAATTCATGTTAAAAATGGCTAATGCAACGCATACAGAATGTACTTAGGATAGGCTCGGCTAACCCTAAAATGGCATGTGAAATGCAATCATTTGATGCACGTATTCAAGTTAAATTTGAAGTACAAATGCAGTTAGCGTGATGCGTCGAGCCCGGTGCATGCAAGACAAATGTATGAATGCACGCATGCATAGCATAAGGTATGCTAATTTAATTATGCCCTAATCTACCATCATAAGCGGGTAAATAAAAGGGAAGAAAGACGTGGGGTTGGAAGACATGCACGCACACGCACCCACACTTATTACAAATTCGCCCTCGCTCGGAGGGACCAAATAAATATACAAATTAATTAACCTACAAGCTAATTAATTATTACAGACCACTTAATTAATTAACAAATTAAATAAGCTAAGGAAAAGAGTAGAAGGCCTCGGGAAGCGGGTCCAATGCAATGCATACTCGGTCTTGCTCGGAAGTGCACTGCCATGCATAAACTGCCTCTGTTTTCCCTGCTCTGCCCCTCTGAAGGCTGCCAAAGTCTCTGAATTGATTCCCTGGACACTGGGAGACACCACCGGCTGAGTAGAATTTCCACCGGCAGTGGGATGTGGTCATCGGCACAAGATGCATCCATCGGCCACCAATGGATTGCCGGTTGGCATTGAACACTGCCGGTCGGCAAATAATGCCTGCAGAATCTGTAATTGGCAGCAGCAGAGGGCAAGGCATAGCATGGCAATGTAATCCAAACAATGTATGCACCAACCCAGCTCCTTATCATGTGTATGACTCAAAGGGGCATGGTCCTTGGTTCTCGGACCACCAATCACGCATTTCGATGCGTGATGGCCCAAGAGCACCAAGTTGTGCATGTTGATTTCAAATGTAATGCAAACCAACAAACAAAAGGCCCAATTCCTATCATCAAATCAAGGAACAAGGCATGTATGCAAGATGCAATGCTACTTAGGCATGCAAGCTAAGGATGCCACATGAGAATGCAATGCACCTTATACACTAGGCATGCAACCTATACAAGCAAACATGCAAGTCATGAGGCAATGCAAACCAATGAAAAGATGGACTTAAACATGATTTAGGCAGCTCTAATTAGGCTTAAAATCAGTGGCCAAAATGCTCAAACATGAGGGCTAAACACACATACACACATGCACATGTTAGGACCTAACACTTAGGCATAAACAAATAACCTCTAAGCACACTTAAAAGAGCCTAGTCAAGGACAATTAGCATGCATAGGAAGCTCTGAAAATCATGCTATAAGAGGTGCCGAACCAACTTAAACAAGACAAATATTAGCATGCAACCAAGCCCAAAGCCTAAGGCTCACCAAAGAGGCAATGGACCACACTTAATGTAATCACACATGGCAAGACTTAAATGACCAAAACAGAGTTTTAGCACATAAAACCAAGCCCAAAGGACCACTTAGATGGCATCTAAATGACTTGAATTCAAAAGCATGCACAATGACCAAACATGGGGCATACAACACAAGCTTTCAAAGCATTAAAGAGGTGTCCAAGGCAAGCAGACAAGCATGTTAAATGGACTGAAATAATGCTACAAATGGTGTCAAACCACTAAATCAAAGCAAGCAATGCATGCTATACAATTGCATACTTAAGCCTACAAGCTAACAATGTAAAGGAGCTATACAAAGCATGCTATGGTCGACCAAAACAGCCATGGACAGACCTTAAACATGGCAAAATAAACACAAAACCTTCACAAGGCTAAGCCTAAAACATGCTAGAACTATGGTTTACAACCTAAGGCATATTAAGGCAACAACAAGGCATTACATGGCATGTATGTTAAACTAACATGGTGTACCAAAACCAACACACAACAATGTTATATCATGGCAATATAAGCATGAAATACAGCCATGGCATGATCAACAAACCTTTAAGCATGATGCTCCCTTAAGAGGCCAAAATTGGTCCTTTTCAAGGACAACAAGGAGAGGGGGTGGCCCTCTCCTTCTTGAGACTTCAAGGCACCATCCTCACCACTGAAATCCCTCAAGATTTTAGTGGTACGGAGGCCCAAGCACCAAAGTCTCGAAGCTCACCAAAAATGGCACAAAATGGGGCCTCTCAAGGCCTAAGGGTGGTCAAACACCTCCAAACCACAAAACACCCTAAACAAACAATTTAGAGGGCCCAAAAACAGAACTTTTTTGTGTTATACACTAAGCACAAAAACAGTTCTAAGATAGGCTAACAAGCTATGCAAAAATGGGGATAAAAGGGACTAGTATCTCACCCTTGTAGACCTCTTCACAAAAGATGATCTTGTTGCCTCCTTGAGCTTCAATCTAGCCAAGAACAGCAAGAACAAGCCTCAGGTCCCTCAAGAACCAAGACAAGGTGAAAGACTATGTGTTTGTGTGCAATAGTAAGGACCACTACACCTAGAACACACACAAGAGAGATATAGAGATAGGTTATATATGGAACTCAAACCCTAAAACCAGAGCTTCTCCCACACTTTTCTAACCAAAATTTCTTTAACTCTCAAGCCAAGAGAAGAGCCCTCCTCTTATAGGCAAACAATCTTGTAAAGCTTGCTCAATAAGCTTACAAGAGGAGCATCCCTCCATACACGTGTATGGAGGGGAACAAAATGCCACACAGCTGTCCTAAAATATCTGCAAAAGCAGATGAACAGTAGTCGGCTGCTCAAAATTGCCATTTTGACAAAATTGATGGCCGGTCGGCCAAAAAGAGTGCCGGTCGGCCAAATATATGGCCGATGGGCACAAACAGCAGCCGGTGGCCTCAAGCCACGGCCGGTGATGTGTGGGGAGACCTCACAAGGCATCCCCTGCCCTTCCAAGGCAAAACACAAGTGTTTGGTGCAAAACCAGACACAAAACGGTCGAGTTCGGAGATCCTGAGGCAAGGCGCGTAGCCGAGACCTCCGGGAACTCCAAACGAACACAAACATGGATAATCACCGGGTGTTCAAACGGTGACGTCCAAGTCTTGAGGACGGTCAAAAATGGGGTGTCTACAGGTACGCTCTGATACCAAGTTGTAACGCCACGAAATAAACAAAATAACCCAACTACAATATTAATAAATGACGACAATAAGAGGACAATTATCTTCCATTAATTCCCAATTAAGCTTACAATAGAGTAACATATGCATATATGCATTCATGAGCCTATCCCTAAATCTATAGCATATGTTACACAATTGAATGAACATCAAGCAAAAAGCAATGCCCTAAAGGCTTATAGTTTTCCAAGACGGTGCTTGGTTACAATAAAATGGATGAAAAATCCAATACAGTTAATGCCCTAGGCTTGTAGAAATAAACACAACAAAAATACACAAAAATGAAGCTCTTGCTTCCAAGTCCTCCCAAGCTATTGCCTTGGTGAAGGCATATCATCAGCACCATAAAATGATTTTCCACATAGGGTGAGCCAAAGCCCAATAGAAATAATCCAATAGAATATATGAATCTTAACAAAGATATAAGGGTGTGATGAATATCCAATGCTAGTGAAAGAACATTTTATATCTCTTTCAGACGATGCAATGACAAGTTTATATCACAGTTCATAAAACATTCTCTTTTCAATGAAAAACAGGGCAGCGAATCATATTGTGGACACCCCATTTTTGACCACCCACATGGCTTGAGCGCTTTACTTGGTACACTCGATGATGAAAGTGGTATTATGCATGGTTCGAGGTCTCAACGAAAGAGCGTTGTTCAAGCTTCGAAACAACCCTAAACCTTCCATATTCCCATTGATCATACCCGAGAAATCGCTTTTTACACCTTGTGCCACCATGTGTTGAGGCTAAAACAGAAAAATAGGGGAATTCATTGAGGCCCATCCATGCCTCATTGAAGGCCGGCCGTGGCTATTTAGGGCCGGTCGGCTTCAGTAGCGAGCAACATTGTTCTGGGTGGGAGGCCGCCAGCTGTCCATTTTTGAATATATTTATGATGGTTCTTACTCAAATTCTATAAATATGACCATATACCTCTATTTTGGGGGTTGAACAATTGAGAGAAAGCCTATATACATAGAGAAAGCTCCTTCTTCCTCCTTCCATTGCAAGCTACCTTTGAGTTAACCTACCTTCCTTGTACATCTATATACACCATACACAACCTTGACACATCATCTTAGAGCCTTGGTTGACCCTTGAGAAACATAATTCAAGCTTGAGAGTGTGTCAAGAGTGAGTTTGATCATCAACCAAAGCTTACACCATTTTAAGAGGTATAAGCTTGTAACTTTTGTTCTTGCTTTTGTTTACTTCATTTCTACCTATTTCTTGTATTCTTAGGTTGTTTTGCATCCGTTTTAAGTGTTGGAACTTGAGTTTGGATAAGCTACCAAAGGTGGTAAGGTTGATACCCTTACTTGCACCTATCTTCATAGTTCAACCCTTGGTTCCTTTACACTCTTTTCCTTTGATTTTTCAACTAATTTTCAGAGTTGAACTAAGGCGAAAAACAAGGTTTGAAATCTTGAAATTGGAGGGGTTGGCCATCCCTCCTTGTTTTTGCTTACATAGCTTTAGTGTCTTTACTTTTTGTTTAGCTTTCTTGAATTCTTTTCATGCATTTTCGGCCACTGTTTTGGCTTATTAAAGACTGTTTTTGGGTTGTCCTAATCTATTTAATTGATTAGTTCCTTTGTTGTAGCATTGATCTTTGTACATAGCTTGTATTATGTTGCTCTTAGCCTTTCTTTGTCTAACTTTCATGGTTATAACCTCATTTCAAGAATCAACTTGCCACTCATTTCTTTCATTTGAGAGTTGTTTCAATCAGTTGACGGTCATTCAACACATGAACTAGAGATTCACGCTTAATGGCCTAATTTCTATGGAGATTCATTGTCAACGGCATAATCTCTCTTTCATGTTGAGAATTACTTTCTGCTCGACGCTTCTCTCCGTTTAGAGGATTTAATCATCATTTCAGACAAATGGACTAAAGAATGGAAATGACTAAGAGAATTGGTTTAAAAGCAACCAACACACATAAAGAAAATGAATAATCTTGCCCGGGCTTAGCTAGACGTTATGCCAAGTTTATCGAGTCAAGAGTGGTCATACACTAATTCATGGTGTTTTGATGATTCTTGAAGCGTCTTTACTTCCTTTTTTTGAGTTCATTCCATGATAAAGATGAAGCAGTGGTCATATTCATTGCATTAATTGATTTTTGTCCAAAATTGTATCTGAAATCATCAAGCAATCAATTTGCTCATTGATGGTTTTGGAAACAATTCTAACCTTCGCTCGAGGCTTTTCCATGACAGAGAAGGAAGGAAGGGACAAACAGAGCTTAAACAACTCTGTCTGCATTGTTTTCACTTCAGAACACAAAACAGAGTTTTGCACAAAATTGAGGCACAACCAGCCTTCTTTAGGCCCTTCCGGGCTTCATTGAGGGCCGACCGGTCCTCAATGTTTGGTCAACAGTGTATTTTTGCAGAAAACAGAGGGTAGTGGTTGAGGTGAAATAGAGCAAGCCTGGACCAGATAGACCTGTTCTTGAACATTGTGCACATGTATGCATGCAATTCTTACGCATCCTCGCTTAGATTATGATCGTTGTTGTAATTAATTTAATATTGTTTATTGTAATTAGTCTCGTTAATTATTAAGTGTTGTAATTATTATTATTATTGTCCCTTTGTAATTGTTGTAATTACTTAGCTTAAATAGCGAGTTTATTTATCTGGGTTATCCTTCTCGTAATAGCATAGTTAGCTAGTTAATTAGCCTCGCTTATTTATTCATTCAGTTTTGTAATAATTAGTTTAATTCAGACTTTTGGACTTTGATTTGCACCCTCTTGCACGAGGGCCATGTTGTGATAAGTTGTATGTCTTCCAACCCCACGTCTTTCTCCCTTTTACTTACTTGTTTACAATGGTTAGCATAGGGCATCACGTTTCATTAGCATTCTTATGCTTTGCATCCATTGTCTTGCATGCATCCAAGGCTCGGCTCATCATGCTAATTCAAATGTTCAAACTCATTACTTGAATACGTGCTCTCTCGCATGTCTTGAATGCAATCATATGCCATGCTCATAGTCGAGCCTGTAAAATATATAATGTGTGTGTTGCATTAGTCATATTGCATAAGTTAGGAATATGCATGTTTTTCTAACTCTTACCCCTATTGTGGCTCAGAGTACTAGGTGAGCTTTTTATTGCTTTAGCATCTTACATTGAATGCTTGTATTGCCATATCCAAAGCATGAATACCATGAGGCTAATTGCTTAAATGATATAATTGTTTGAATGCCTATGGATGAAGGCTAGTTGCTTGAATTGGGATGGCTTGATTAATGTCCATTTTAGCCCACTTTTTCAAGTGGAAAATTCAAAAAACAATTTCGAAACAAAACATGAGATCAAGTGTTCCGATTCTTGCAAACTAGTCTATACCTTGTGTGTGCATCATATAGTAAAAAATAGCTAATAAATCAAAACAAGAGCATATAATGTAAATAAGAAACATATCATGATCAGTAGAGGCCGATCTTTGATCGGGCAAGTGTGGTGCTCAATTCATGACATTCCCATCTCGTACCTCAGTTCCCGAGCCGAGACACTTTGGTGATGACGGACTAATGGCCTTTGGCACGAGTTTCAGGTTTCCTAAATTTCCCAAAAATATTTAGGTGGCGATTCTGTAATCTGGCAAAGCAGTCCATTTTTGGCATTTGATTCAAACATTGATTTTCCAAAAAGAATTTTCAAATTTGGACTCTTTTGTGTCTTCCCTATTTCACATTGCACTTGTGAAATCAAATTTAGAACCACAAGTGAAGTCCGAACTGTAGAGCTATTTGTCTTCCGAAAGGGGGCACGAAAAGTCGAGCTACAGTTTCTGGTGACTCTGCTAGGGACTTAGAGAACTTGACTTGAAACTCATGATGTGAATTTTTATCTATACTTATACGTTCTTTGCATTTGCATTTGCATCGATGTGCTTAAGTAACTGTTTTTGCCGACTGCTATTCCTAGATGGTTTTCTGGAGGCTCACCCAAAAGGCTTGCCAAAAGGCTGACTGGTCATGGGCTCTGCCATGTTGGAAACATAACCCTTGGATTTGGATTACCGCTGTACCACTTGATCCACCTTTCACTTCTCAGTGTTAGGTGTGAAAGGTATATTAGGTATTCTTGCTGAGGTACCCTTTTGACCATTCGACCTAGTTGCATATAATGAAGCTATAGTGACTATTCCAACTTTGGATAGGATGCTACCCATTTGTAAGATGTTGTGAAACTCGTTGTTTGAATTAGTGTAGCCTAGATCATGCCAAAAATCTATGACAGGGTAACCCTACCCCCTCATAGGGGTGTTTTGGTTCTTTTTTTTTTTTTTTTTGATTTGTGCTTTTACAATGAGATTGTACGGGATGGTTCATCTCAGTATAAAGTTTGAACATAGTGATCAGTAGGGATTACAGTTCAGCTATGTGTTTCAATTATTGTGAATTGGGGCCGAAGTGCTGTCCGATTTTGATTTTGTTTTTCTTTCTTTCTTTTTGCTAGGTAGTTTACCATCATAGCTTTAGAAAGACCCGATATTCCCTAAGTTGTATGGACTCGTTTTGGCAGGCTGTGTAAAGCTCAAGACCTTGTTAGTGGTTAGCCTGTGCTAGTCTTGCTTCCTTCAATCACTCGATGGAGAAGAAACAAACGATTAGTAGCATCAGTACAAAGCACACCACAAACACCTACCCGTTCTCAGTCGATCAATTCACCAGCATCTAGCTCATCCAGATTAGCAATGGCACAGAACACAACACCGAATGCAGAGGAATTCGCTACCATGATGACTGCCATCCAAACGACTATGTACATTGTAAACCAGAGGATAGCTGCACAAGATGAAGTCAATGCCAATCTATGGTGTACATCTGGGACATCAACGTCAATCGTGTATCTGATCCCTACTGCTTAGCCAAACCCGGATCTACCTCCACCAGTAGAAAATCTACTAGTCCCCAATCCTCAGGACATATATGGACTTGCCTTTTTCCTCGCCCCCTGTCGGAAGGTTTGAAATGAAAGGCCTCACAGTTCAGACTCCCGCGGTTCTGAATCTAGTCTCACAAGTGCAATGTGAAAATGATTTTAGAAAATCGATTTTAAATCAAATAATGCCAAAATTGGACTTCTTTGCCAGATACAGAGTCGCCACCTAAATATTTTTTATTTTGGGGCAATTTAGGAAACCTTGACTCGTGTCGAAGGCCACGTGTTCGTCATCACCGAAGTTGCCTCGACTCGGAAACTTGGGTACGAAGGAGGAAGGTCATGAATTGAGCACCCCTGCTCGCCCGATCAAAAGACCGGCCTCTACTAATCATGATATGATTTTTTTATAAACATTATGTGCTCTTGTTCTGATTATTAAACTAGCTTTACTATGTGATGGACACAAGCAAGTATAGACTAGTTTGCTCAATTTTGAACAATTCAACTCATGTTTATTTGCGAAAACGGTTTGAATTTGCCACCTCAAGTGGGCTTAAAGTTTGCGGATTTGCCACCAAATATAGTGGGCTTAAAACATGATTTGACACTCAACAAAGTGGGCTTAAAACATGATTTACCACTCAACAAAGGGGGCTTAAAAATGTACATTCGTTGAATTGTTCCAATCCAAACAACAAGCCTTCATCCACAGGCATTCATGTAGTTAGGCATTCATGTAGTTTAGCATTTAAGCACATAGCCTCATGGTAAGTATGCTAAACATGGCAACATTCACACTTATGCAAGTATGCTAAAGCATAGAAACTCACCGAGTACACCAAGCCAAAACAGAAACTAGTTAGAAAGATGCATGATCCTAACTATGTTAAGTGTTTAATGCAACACATGCAATAATACAATTAATGGGCTCGGCTACTAATATGGCATACGAAGCAATTTGAACAACATGCGATTTAAACATGTATTCAAAGAATTATTGAAATGACAATGCATTTTGAATGATGCGCCAAGCCTCGGTGCATACAATACAAAATGAATGTATGCAAGCATGCGATATGCTAATTGAAACATGTCCCTAATCTAACCATCAAAAGCGATTAAATAAAAGGGAGAAAGACGTGGGATTGGAAGACATACACACACGCACACACACTTATTACAAGATTACGCCCTCGCGAAGGAGGGTCAGAATGAATAAGAGCTAAGAAAATCTAAGCTAAGCTAATTGTAGCTTGACTTTTTCGCGCCCCTTTCGGAGAGGTCGAATTGGTCCTACAGTTCAGACTCCTGTCACGGTTCTGAATCTAGTTTCACAAGTGCAATGTGAAACTGATAAACACCAAAGAGTCCAATCTGACAAATCATTTTGGAAAATCGATTTTGAATCAAATAATGCCAAAACTGGACTGCTTTGCCAGATTACAGAGTCGCCTCCTAAATATTTTATTTTGGGGAAATTTAGGAAACCCTGACTCGTGCCAAAGGCCATGTGTCCGTCATCACCAAAGTTGCCTCGGCTCGGGAAGTTGGGTACGAGAGGGGAAGGTTCTGAAATGAGCACCCTGCTAGCCCGATCAAAGATTGGCCTCAACTATCATGATATGTTGTTTTATAAACATTATGTGTTCTTATTCCGGTTATTAGTTAACATTACTATGTGACGTGCACAAGCAAGAATAGACTAAAAATTGCAAGAATTGGAACAAAACAACTTATGTTTGTTTTTGAAAACGGTTTGAATTTGCCACCCTTAAGTGGGCTAAAACACGGATTTGCCATCAAACATGATGGGCTTAAAACATGATTTGCCACTTCGCAAAGTGGGCTTAAAACTCACATTTTGTTGAACTGTTCCAGTTCAAGCAAAAAAGCCTTCATCCACAGGCATTCATGCTGTTTAACAAATAAGCACATTGCCTCATGGCAAGCATGCGAAACATGGCAACATTCACACTCATGCAAGTATGCTAAAGCATAAAAGCTTACCGAGTACTCCAAGCCAAAAAAAAAAAAAAAAAAAAAGTTAGAAAGAATGCATGATCCTAACTATACAAGATGCCTAATGCAACACATACAATAATGCAACTAAATAGGCTCGGCTACCTAATCATGGTATATGATACAATTTGATAACATGCTGTGAAACACGTATTCAAAGAAGTGTATTGAAATTGCGATGCATTTTGAATGATGCGCCGAGCCTCGGTGCATGCAAGACAAATGAATGATGCAAACATGCAAGCATAAGGTATGCTAATTGAAATATGACCCTAAAATAACCATCAAAAGCGGTTAAATAAAAGGGAGAGAGACGTGGGGTTGGAAGACATGCACACACGCACGCAAACTTATTACAACATTACGCCCTCACGAAGGAGGGTCCGAATGAATAAACTAAGCTACACTAAGCTAAGCTAAGCTAACTAGTCTAATTAAACTAATTTAGACTAATTATTACAAACCAAACGAATAACTAGTACACTAATTACTAATTATTACAATACTTTACTAATTAGCAAACTAGCTAATCAAACGTATACTAACTAATCATGCAAGATATTTAAACTACACTACCTCAGCTTTACCTCAGGTAATGGAGGATGCATGCACTCGGTGTTCGCCCCGAAAAGCCCTCCGGTTTGCTCTTGAGAGGCTCTATTTGCAGGGTTAAGCTTACTCCAAGAACTTTCTACTCCACCTTACCAAACCAATACTGAGGACTGCACCAGTGGCATGCCGGCCATGAATGCTTGCTGCTGGCTTTCTACCAGCCAAGAATGAAGCACTGTCGGCCACCAATGAGCCACTGCCGGCCACTGGTGCTCTGAGTCACCACACTGCAACAGAGCACAAACAATGGAAAATGGAGGGTTTTCCAAGGCTATGTTTGTACTGTGCCCCTCCTCATCATCTCAAAACATCAAACGAGTGGCATTCTTGGATCCAAAACCACCAATCAAGCATCTTCAATGCATGATGGCCAAAGATCCAAGGAGTATAATTTCAATAAATGCACAAAACAAGACTCGAGACCATCACCTTATCATGTGTGATCAAAGGCAATGGAGACCAGGAGGTTGGCTCATTTCATCACTTTAAGTATGAAATGCTCCAATCTTCCTTGTGTTCAATATAACATCCGATTGAACACATGCAATGCAACACGACATGCTTAACTTGCTCAAGTTTTACTTGTCATGTTTTATTTACTCATTTTAATTACCGATCCATTCTTTAACCGGTTAAGTCCAAGGTGAGTGTCCTCTAATGAGAGAGGGGTCAACCAAAGGATGACTTAAGACATGAGAGAGATCATGCCGTTGGTTAGTAGAAACCCTCAAAAGAGGATTAAAACCATTAAGCACAAGTCTTAATCTCAAGCTTAAACACAACTTTCAGGCTAACCAACCCTCAAAGCAAATGAAAAAGTGAAGAAATGATGGAGGTTGCAGATATTTCAGTACTGAAATGACAAGCAAAATGATACTACAACATGCAAGCAACTCATGCACAACATGTTTAAAAGCCAAAAACACCAAACTAGTGAAGATCACTACACTATAGGCATGCAATACAAAGATCCAAAGGTACAAACACTTCAAAACAGTCCTAAATAGCTTAAAAGGAGTTCTAAAACATGCTTGAAGTAAGCTAAAAAGGGCTACAATAAGAGGCCAACACATAGCACAAACTAGACTATTAAGCACAATTGCACTATAAACATACAAAGCAAGCCTCGAGTGGCCAAACCAGCTCAAAACAGAGCTAAAGCTAGTCAAAATAGTAGCAAAAACATGGTTAGATTAAGTCACAAAATGGTAGAAAAACATGGTCACATGTTAAGCTATCTATACTTACAAACAAGACACAAGGAGGGGAGGCTACCCCCTCCCATTTTGAACCTCAAAACATAATTTTTACCACTAAAAATCCCTTGGAATTCAATGGTTAAAGAGCCAAAAAAGTTGTTTTAGAAAGCTTTGAAAGATGGCACAACAACTTAGCAAGCAAGCTACAAGAAGAATAGACTACCTCTGACTCCAAACAAACCTCAAACCACTATTTTAAACCATAAAAATAGAGATTTTAGAGGCCAAAACCAACCTCAAAATAGTATACAAAGATGGAAAAACAAGTGTTTAAAATAAGCTTAAAACACAAGTGTTCTACCTCTTGAAGACAAGATACACTTTAGGCACCAAAATCAAGCCAAACCAAACCAAAATCCTCTTCTAGAGCTCAAATAGGACCTCAAGCAACCTCAACACAATGGCGATCAAGTTTGATCAAGGGCTCATATGGAAGAGTGTAGAGAATTTAGGCTATAAGGCACAAAATATTTAGAGAGAGAGAGAGAAATTTTTTTGTCTTCAAAATTTCCAACCCCCACATATGCAAGAGGGGGCCTCTATATATAGAAGATACAAAATCCCCTCAAAGAGATCCAGCCATACACGTGCAAGAAGATGGCTCAATCTGTGCAAACAGCTGGCACAAAATATCAGAAAAATATCTACTGATACATTGATGGCCGGCAGGGGCTCATTGATGGCCGGCATGGCACATCAATGGCCAGCAGGCCAAGATCCATGGCCGGTAGTGCCCAAGGATGGCCGGCAGGCCATGAACAACAACATGCTGAAAGGGCCCACACATGGTCCAAAAATGAAACAGAATGGATGCAAGGTTTGGAAAACTCAAACCTGTGGCGTTCCGCCGCGGATTTCGAGTACTTGACGAGAAATCAAACTAATCACTGGATGTACCTGCAAGAACATCCAAATCTTGAGGACGGTCAAAAATGGGTTGTCTACACTAATTTAATCTAATTAAACTAATTAGACTAATTATTACAAGCCAAATGAATAACTAGCTAAGCTAATTGCTAATTATTACAACACTTTAACTAACTAGCAAACTAATTAATTAAATTACAACACAAATGCGAATAAAGTAATCATGCAAGGCATTAAACTATGTTGCCACTGCTCCACCTTGGGAAGTGGAAGATGCACATGCTCAGTTTTCGCCTCGAAACGACCTTTATTTTGCTCTCAAAAGGCTCTGTTTGCAGGGTTGAGCATATTTCAGAACCTTTCTGCTTCACCTTACCAAATCTTCACTGTGTTTTACACTAGTGGCCTGCCAGCCATGGAGGGATGCTACCGGCCATTTGCCGGCCAAAAGGGAGCACTGTCGGCCAGAAATGAAGCATTGCTGGCCATGAATGATGCAATGCCGGCCAGTGATGCATTGGGTCACTATGCTGCAACAGAGCACAAACAAAGCAAAAAGTGGCCTTTCCAAGGGTTTGTCTGCACACCTTGTCTCTCCTTTTCATGGGGGAATCAAAGGAGGGACAAGATTTGGTTAACAAAGCCATCAATCAAGCAATTTCATTGCATGATGGCTTGTGAAACCAATTGTGCAAGTTCAATAAATGAAAAAACAAGACTCAAATGGCCATCACCCTATCATGCATGATCAAGGACAATGGAGACCTAGGAAAATGACACATTTCATCACTATTGCGTATGAAATGTCCCATTTTCCTTGTGTTCAAATTAACGTCCGATTTGAACACATGCAATGCAGCACAAAGAATGCTTATCTTGCGTCTTTTACTTGTCAATTTTGTTTACTCATTTTAATTACCAAATCATCCTTTAATCCATTAAGTCCATTGGTGAGTGTCCTCTAATCGAAGGAGTGTTCAAACCACAAGTTGATTTGGGCATGAAAGAGGCATTACACTGTTGGTAATGAACCCCCTAAGGGCTTAAACCATTAGGCGTAGCACCTCCACTTAGGAAAACAAGTGGTTTGAAACCACTTTCAAAGCAAAAACAAAAAGTGAAGAAATGAGGGAGATTGCAGAGATTACAAGTACTGAAATGAAGTAGAAAAAGCACTAAAACATGCAATCGACTTGAACCAATGATCTTTACAACCTTAAAACAACAAGCTAGTGCAAGGAATTTACACTACAACTATGCAAAACAAGACTCAAAAGACTTAACCAGCCCAAAACAGAGCTAAAGCAGGTCAAAACAGAGCCTAAAACATACTGCACTTGAGCCACAAAAAGATAAAACATTAAGCTAAAACATGAGCCTAACTAGGCATGCAAACATAACACAAGGATGGGAGGCTAACCCCTCCAATTTTGGACTTCAAAATGAATTTTTTTACCATTGAAAAACCTCTGAAATTCAGTGGTTAAAAGGCCCAAAAAAATTGGTTTTAAAGTGATGAGTAAAGGCACAAAAGCTTTACAAACAAAGAAACAAGAAGGGTGAAGCACCCCTTAACTAAAAAGGGGCTCAAACCACCATTTCAAACCACAAAAATAGAGCTTTTTACAGTTCAAAACCAACCTCAAAACAGTTGAAAAGGATGGCAAAACAAGTATAAACAAAGAAAGTGTTATACCTTTGAAGTGAAGCACAAGTTGGCCAACAATCCAAGCCAAAACCACCCTCTAGAGCTTAAAGAAGGTCCCAAGTTATCTCAGCTCAAAGACTAGCAACTTTGGTTAAGGTAGTGTATGAAAAAGTGTAGAGAAAACAAGCACTTAAGCACAAAATTGTAAGAGAGAGAGAAATCTAGAGAGAGGGAAAAAATTTATGTCTTCAAATTTTCTAACCCCTTCACAAAATATCTGGAACAAACAAAGGTGGTCGGCCGACCATCAGTGGTGGCCGACAAGGCTTCATTGATGGTCAGCAAGGCACATCAATGGCCGACAAAGGAGAAGTGGTGGCTGGCAGCCTCCAAGGATGGCCGGTAGGCCATCTGGAACTTCAGGCTAAAAAGAACCAGGCATGGTCTAAAGATGAGACAAAATGGATGCAGGGTTTGAAATGCTCAAACCTGTGGCATTCCGCTAGAGACTTCAAGCGCTCGTCGAGCAATCAGACTCGTCACTGGATGTACTTGCAAGAACATCCAAGTCTTAAAGGGCCATCAAAATAGGGTGTCTACAGTTGCCCCTCTTTAACAAAACTCAGA
Organism: Camellia granthamiana; assembly: GCA_036172215.1. Classification (NCBI taxonomy): domain Eukaryota; kingdom Viridiplantae; phylum Streptophyta; class Magnoliopsida; order Ericales; family Theaceae; genus Camellia; species Camellia granthamiana. The sequence continues at coordinate 21,990,372 of CM069909.1, read as the reverse complement.
AGTCATGATATGACGTGAGTGAATGTCAAAGCCCCGAGACAACCCATTTTGGCAAGGCCGTAAGACATGGACAAACAATCAAGTCAAAAAAAAAAAAAAAACAAAACAAATGGTTGCGCCTGCAAGCTGCCTGCGTAACCCTTTGCAAGGAATCAAACCAGTGTAGTTCTGGGGCAAGATGCAAATGATATGCATGATGCAAGAACATAACTTATGATCATGCAATGAGACTGTGCAATGAAACATTTAAATGCAAACGTAATGCAATGAAAATACCACAGTTAAACAGACCACAATAGGGCATAGCAATCTCAATCATAAGAGGGAGTAAGCAAACACGCCATGCGTAGGAATTAAGAGCCAAACCACATTTCATGCAGAAAGGATGTAAGAAAATTATGCAAACTTAACTACACGACACGCAGGAAAGACGAAGAGCAACAAAATCATCGGGCGTACCCAAGATATCAAACAAGATCCTAATGTGTTGCACACATGAGAAGGAAAAGGGTGATGTGAACACCGGGACGCACCCAAATGTTTTTAACCAAAAAGAAGCGGTGTAAACACTGGGACGCACCCGAATGCTTTTAACTGAAGGGCGGTAACCGAAGGAGGTGGTGAACATCAGGATACACACAAATGTTTTTAACCAAAAGGTGGTAACCGAAGGAGGTGGTGAACATCAGGACGCACACAAATATTTTTTAATCGAAAGGCGGTAACCAAAGGAGGTGGTGAACATCAGGACGCACACAAATGATTTTAACCAAAGGACAGTAACCGAAGGAGGTGGTGAACATCAGGACGCATACAAATATTTTTAACCAAAGGACGATAACCGAAGGAGGTGGTGAACATTAGGACACACACAAATGTTTTTAACCAAAGGACGGTAAACACCGGGACGCACCTGTAGACCGTCCGAACTCACTCCGTGCGCCCCCCTTTTGGAGAGGGCGCAAATTGTAGTTCTAGCTACTACAGTTCGTACTCCTGTCACGGTTCTGAATCTAATCTCACAAAGTGCAATGTAAGACTAATAAATCACCAAAGAGTCCAAATCCGGCAATTGGTTTTGAAAAACCAATTTTGAATCAAAAAGCGCCAAACATGGACTGCTTTGCTAGATTTTAGAGTCGCCACCTAAATACAGTTCGGACTCCTGTCAGGGTTCTGAATCTAATCTCACAAAGTGTAATGTAAGACTGATAAATCACCAAAGAGTCTAAATCCGGCAATTGGTTTTGAAAAATCAATTTTGAATCAAAAAGCGCCAAACATGGACTGCTTTGCCAGATTTCAGAGTCGCCACCTAAATATTTTGTTTTAGGGAAATTTAGGAAACCTTGACTCGTGCCTAAGGCCTCGTGTCCGTCATTACCAAAGTTGTCTCGGCTTGGGAACTTGGGTACGAGAGGGGAAGGTCCTGAAATGAGCACCCCTGCTCGCCCGATCAAAGGACCGGCCTCTACTAACATGATATGTTGTTTTTGAAAACACGTGCGTTCTTATTTCGATTTATTAGCTAACCTTACTATGTGATGCGCACAGCACACAAGTATAGACTAAATCGCTCGATTTGGAACAAAACATCTCATGTTTGTTTTTTTCGAAAATGGTTTGAAAGTGTTACTCGCAAGTAGGCTAAGACGCGGATTTGCCACCCTCAAGTGGGCTTAGAAAACATGATTTGCCACTCGCAAGTGGGCTTAAAACGCACATTTTGATGAATTGTTCCAATTCAAGCAATGAAGCCTTCATCCACAGGCATTCATGCAGTTAAACACTTAAGCAGTTAGCCTCATGGCAAGCATGCTATCATGGCAGTCACTTACACACATGCAAGGATGCTAAAGCATAAACATTCACAGTGTACTCCGAGCCAAAATAGAAGCTAGTTAGTAATCATGCATGACCCTAGCTATGTCAAGAATGCCTAATGCAACACATGTGAAATGTAACTAAGATAGGCTCGACTATTCTAAGATGTCATGTGAATGCAGCTTGATAACATGTATTCAAATTGGTATTGAAATACAATGCAGTTAATATGATGCGCCAAGCCCGGTGCATCCAAGACAAAATGAATGATGCACGCATGCAAAGCATAAGTATGCTAATTGAAACATGTCTTAAAACTAACCATCAAAAGCTGATAAATAAAAGCCAGAAAGACGTGGGGTTGGAAGACATGCATCATACACACGCACACTTATTACAACAATGTGCCCTCTCGACGGAGGGTCCGAAAAATAAGCTAAGCTAATCTACGCTAAGCTACTTATTACAAGTAAACTAATTAACTAATCCTAGTTAATTAATTATTACAACACAAATTGAAACAAATAGCTATGCTAAGCTAATTAGAATATTACAAAACAAATCAAATGACTAGTTTACACGAACTAATCATAAGTAATGAAATGGCCTCACGGGTAAGGAAGAGATGCATGCTCGGTCAGCTTCGCTCGGAAATCCACTACCGTGCCTCATGATGCCTCTGTTTGCACTCTTTTGGACTTCTAAAAATTGTGCCAACTTCCAAGATGCTTCTGATTCACCTTAGGAACATGCTGAGGGGTGGTCAGCCAAGAGGGATGGCCATCGGCCAAAGTTAATGGTTAGTTTTAGGGCATGGTAGTGTAATTTCTCCTTTTGTTGCAACAGAGCACCAACAGAGGCGTGGTAGTGTATTTGCAAGGAAATGTGTGTGCAACCACACTCCTTATCATGTCTCAAGCTCAAAGGAGTGTAGTGCTCAGCTCTCAAGCCACCCATCACGCATCTCAATGCGTGATGGCAAAAGAGTCAAGCTTGCACAATGTTGATGAACGCACAAGTAACACATAGGACTTGATGAACCTTCACCTTATCATGCATGATCAAAGGTGTTGGTGACCTAAGGAATGAGGCACGTTTCATTACTTTGAGTATGACACGTCCCTCGTTCCTCGTGTTTGGATTAACGTCTAATCCAAACGCAATGCAATGCAACAATATCCTAGACACAATGCAATGCAACAACATGCTATCTACCAATGCTAATGGCATGCACAAGATTCTATCATGTGAATAATGCATGCATGGCATGTTTGAAGGCTAAAGCATCAAAGCAAGTAAAGAGCATCGTTCAAGAGGCATGCAACACAATGCTCAATGGACTTAAACCACATATGGACAGACCTAAGAGGGTCCAAAACAGTGGTCAACACACCAAAACTTAGACACAAAAGGGCCAAGAGCACATGCTCATGTGATGGCTCATCAACTAGGCATAAGGGTCAACTCTTAAAAGCACTTAAAGAGTGGAAAACATGGAAGTGTGGCAACACTATATGCTCTGAAATATCATTCTAAATGATGCTAAAACATGCAACTACCATAAATAAGGCATGCTAGGAGGCTCAAAGCTTAAGACTAGCAAAGGTACTTGCACCATAGCCATATCAAGCAAGCCCCAAAGGGCCAAGATGACTCAAAACAATCCCAAGGTAGGTCAAAACAATGCCAAAACATGCATGGAATGAAGCCAAAACAAGCTAACATGGTAAGCCAAAATACCAAGCATGCAAGGGGCAAGGGGCAATGAGCATGGTTACACTACAAGTGTAAGAAGCAAATGAAGGATGCTCTAACCAACCAAAAACAGAGTTGTATCATGGCAAAATAATACCAAAAACACACTGAAATGACATCCTAAAAGCTTAGGCAAGATGGCATACATATTGGCTCATGTTTAAGGCATAAAGCATAACTTTCCAAAAGCATTGAAAGAGTGACACATGTGAGTGTATGACAATGAAACATGCTCTCAAATCATATATCAAATGATGCTAGATCATGCAAATAGCCCAAGCAATGTATGCTAGTGAACTTAAAACACAAAGCTAGTGGGCAAGATTGAACTATGGCTATACAAAGCAAGGTCCAAATGACCAAAACAACTTAAAAAAGAGCTTAAGCATGGCAAAACATGAGTAAAAGCTTGCTGGAGTGGAGCCAAAAACATGCTAGAATGAAGGTCCAAAGCATGATGCATGTTAGGCTAGTGAGTGGAATTGCACTATAAGTGCAAGAAGCATGCAAGAAGTAACCAAACCAACCCAAAACAGTGTTATATCATGTTAAAATAAGGCCAAAAACATGCTAAGATAGAGCCTCAAGCAGGTAGAAAAGCATGCTACTTTGATGAGCTATCAACACAAGCAAACAAGATACAAAAGAGGGGGACCACCCCCATCTATTTGGAGCCTCAAAACACACTTTCCACCACTGAAATTCGTCTGGAATTCAGTGGTTAAAAGGCCAAGAGAAGGTGATCTCAAAGGCCTAAAGAGATGATACAAAACAAAGCAAAATAAGGCACAAAAGGGGGTAGACCACCCCCAACACCAAAGAGGCCTTAAACAAACATTTCAAACACTTGAAAATGAAGTTTTTTACAGTTGAAAGCTAAGCCAAAAGAAGCATGCATAGATGGCTAAGTACTTAAGCAAAACAAAGCTTAAAAGAGGATATGGGACTCACCCTTGAGGAACAACAAAACCAGCAGCTTTTCTAAGCCAAAACCAACCTTAGAATGCTAAAACAAGTCCTATGGAATCTCAGCTCCAAGGTCAAGAGGTTTGGCTAAGCGTTGTAGGCAAAATGTGTGAAGAACACTCACTTTCAAGCAATATAGAGAGAGAGTTCTTGAGAGAGAAATACATTTTATCTAATGCAAATTTTCAGAACCTCTGGAAAGGGAGGGAGACCTCCCCTCTTATAGAAATCCAAGTCTCAAGCTTGTTGAACAAGCTAGAGGCTTGGTGCAATCCCTCCATAATGTGTATGGAGGATGAATTCTATGCTCATCAGTTGGCACAACTGGCAAAGAAATATCTGAAAAAGCAAAGAAAAAGGCCTCGGCCAAAAGATATGGCTGACCGGTCATTAAAGGTGCCGACCGGCCAACACTGATGGCCGATGGAAAGAGTTCAAGGCCGATGGGCAGGGGGCCTGGCCGATGGGTTGGAGGGCTGGCCAAAAGGCCACCCCCTTCCCTCAGAAACAAAACCACAAGCCCTTGGTCCACAAGCAAGCACAAATCAGACAAGTTAAGAGGCTCTAAGGCAAGGCGCATAGTCGAGACCTTCAGAAACTCAAAACGAACACAAGCATGGATGATCATCGAGTGTTCAAACAATGACGTCCAAGTCTTGAGGACGGTCAAAAATGGGGTGTCTACAACACCTGAATGGACTGTACATACAATAACGTTTGTTTGTGCTGGCTCCACTGAATGAACCGCACATACAATATCGTGCCTGTGTAGAAAAGCGTGTTATGTAATGACAGTGCATTTTCTATGCATGAAACAAGAATAAAAACAACTCTATGCAACAATAGAAAAATGCATATTCTATGCAAGACAACAATTGAGATATAATGGCATGTTCTCTGCGAACCAAACAATTTGAGAGCATATTCTACGCATGATTCAAAGACAAATGCATATATTCCATGCATGGTTCAAGAGCGAAAGCAATAAACATGTTCTATGCATAATGCAAGAGCGGAAGCATATTCTATGCAACTAAAATAAGAGCATACTTTATGCGACAATATAAGTGGAATGCACGTTCCATGCAACAATAACAAAAACATATTCGTCAAAACCAATTCAAGAACAACTTCCAATTTACCTCTCGGAAAAGTTGCAATATGTTAAAAAGGATACACCTTGCTTATGTCAAGGAGTGACGAACATCATGCACTGGAAATGCAATTCTGAGCTTCCATAGAGGCATTCTGAACTCAATAATCAACAACCCCTTCAATGTTGAAATCCAAGAACACAAAACAGAACCAGGGACACAATCGAGACCCTTGGAAACCTGCCGGCCACAAGAGGGGGCCGCCGGCCACTGGTGTGCCTTGCTGGCCATCGATGGCAGTTTAGGGCAAAATGGACTTTTCAAGCATGCGCCTTTAAATACAAGCCACTAGGGCTCATTTCCTCACACCCTCTTGACCGAAAATGCTCTCTCTCTCTATGTGCTTTCTCTTCAGGCCTTTTACCCGTTTTCCAATGCCCCACACAAACTTTATTCGCTAAATCCTTCTAGTTCTCTTCGCTTTGAACCGATTGAAATTTGATTTCGACGCTTCTTTTCTCATTTCCACCATTCTAGGTCCATTCCCCTCGAGTTTCTCTCGAGTTCTGTGCACTTCTCCTGGCTTTGACTTTTTCTTCCATTTTCTCTCTCTTAGGGTTGACTTTTTCTAAGTTTACCCAATTTTCTTCACTTTTCTTCACTTTTCACCCATCTCGCACCTATTTTCAGATGGCAGACAATTTTCCTATAACGGGGCTCCTCCCGAGCTTCCCCCGATAGACTTTAAGGCAGACATTGAGGCCGAGGCCGAGCCGTTATCGTTGAGTGTACGGCCTTTTGATCCAGCGAGATATCATCCTCGGACACACTTATTGCCTACTACCGGAGGCATCAGATGTTTTACTAATTTTGCTGAGGACGTGCCAGAGGACCTCTTATTGAGGGAGCCAGAGTCTCATTTATCAGCCACTGCCATTGAGGTACGAACTCTATTTCTATGCATTTCTGTCTTTAATTGTTCACATTTCTTGCATTTCTTTCATCGAACTGTGTCTCATACACTGCCTTGATCTGATTGCATCTCATGCACTTCCTTGATCTGATTACATCTCATGCACTGCCTTGATCTGATTACATTTCATGCATTGCCACAGGGTGAGTCTCGCGCCTTTAGGGGCTATGGTGCGACGACTGCTCGAGATTGGTATGATGAGCTCCTAGCTAGAGTTCATGACGAGGTAGGCTTTGGCCTCTTCTGCTCAAGCTTGACTCGGGTTACCATGAGCCGTCCTCTCCTAGGAGCACTGGTGGAGAGGTGGTGGGACACCACCAACTCCTTGCACTTTTCCACCACAAGGGAGATGACGATGGCTTCTTACGACTTTGCCATGATCATCGGCTTAGGCATAGGGGGTGATCCGATCCCTCCTGACCTAGATGTGGAGGAGTGGAGGGCAGCCTGGCTCGAGCTGCTTGGGGCACATCCACTGATATACCGGTTGGGCATGGTGTGATACACTTGGTTCGAGGAGCAGTTCAGGGGGACCGAGCTCGAGACGGTAGAGGAGACAGAGCAGTATGACAGGGGCTCCCTGATGTTCATCTTCGGTACCACCTTGTTTTCAAATAGGTGGAATATTGTGGGCTTGTATTTGTTGAGTGCCTTGGTGACTCTTCCTCGAGTTTAGTTTATTGATTGTGGTGGAGCCGGCCTCACCACATTATATGGATACATGAGTTCTTCCTCCCGTCTACGAGGGAACTTAGTTGGAGGCTACTGGCGAGCCTGGGAGGTACATTTCTCTGTTCCCCCTTTACACTTTACATTTTTGCTCAGCATTTCTTACTTTACATCCGTTCAACAAATGTGCTTTCTGCTTTGCATTTTCTGCATCTGTTTATACTGTGTGTTTTCTGCTTTGCACTTTCTGTATCTGTTCATACTATATTGATTACATACCTCTGTATTTGACTTCTGCAGCTATGGGTGTACGCATACTTCCTGACTCTTTCCCCAAAGCTTGTAGATGAGATTCCATTGATGGTCTCCTTTTCTCGAGTATACGACGGTCAGCTCCGTCGTAGGATTCGTGAGCCCTTCATGTTTTTCCGTCAGTACTTTGACACGGTTGCGGCGCACGAGGTAACTTAAAACACAGTCATTTTTTCTTTACAGCTATTTCAATTCATATATTAGCAATTGACAGCGAGTAATAACCAGTTCACTTTCCATTTCAAATCACATGGCAGCCTTAGGCCGCGATACCGACAAAGCTTCAAGCCCAGTACCATGTGGCTTGGGGCATTTCCCGCTGTCATATTCTTCTTGGGGGCCCGATTTGCCAAGCCTGGTTCCTAGACGAGCGCTTCGTGCACCAGACCATGGACTTGCCTGCTCAGTTTATACCGATGGCACCGCCAGTGTCCATGAGAGCGACAAACAAGCTATCTGACGAAGAGGTGATCCAATTCATGGTAGGCTTGGAGGTAGAGTATTTCCGTGTACAGCTTGACTACACAGCCTTTATCCAGACACACTTGATGCCGCCTCTGACTGGTGTTCGCGGGGGTGAGGAAGCGAGAGAAAGACATAGAGCGACCCGGGCTAGCAGAGCCCGTGGCAGTGGGGCTTCTCAAGTGAGGAAGGGGACCCGGTGGCAAGAGCTGCCTACTGCACTCATATGTTGGCGATACACTGGGAAGGCTTATCAGATCCCGATTGAGCCCGCAGCAGCTGGGCATAGATACACCAGAGTCCATAATGCACCTCCGGTATGTACCACATTTTTAGTTTTCCCATCTCTTTATGATATTTGCTTGTTCTGGATATTAATCATTCCCAATGCATTTGCGAGCACCTCCAGGATATTTCGAGGAGCTGCTTGAGCTACTAGCCTCATTCGAGGCTATGATAGTGAAGAGGGCGGCACTGCTCGGTTTCCACAACATGCAGGTAATTTCTTCAGTTTTCTTACATTCCAGTCATCAAATTTCCACTGACACACTAAAATTGACATGAGAACTTCACCATACTGCACTGATACACTGCATCTGAAATACTGTACTTCCATACTGTATTCATACACTATTCTTGACTTCAGCATATACTCATTCTGTCCCATACTTGCATCTGATACGTATACTGTGGCTGACATATAATAACTGCCTTTTCAGGTCCCACCCATACCAGGTGCGCCAGCGGGAGCAGCACCTGGACCAGCAGTGCCTCCTCCGGCAGTGGAGAGAGAGAGACAAGCTCCAGCATGCAGCCAAGGTCGAGCTAGGGGTGCCCGAGCTGAGAGTGGTCCTTCAAAGCCTATTCTGGACGAGGACGACACTGAGACTAGCGAGGCTGAGGAGGCAGCGAGTCAGCATTCAGAGTCATCAGAGAGCGGAGATGATAACGCTGGCTCAGGTTTTGAGAGTGGGAATGCTGATGCTGAGGAGGGCTCCGAGGCGGAGAGTGGAGACGGCTCCGGTTCAGACTCTGATCCAGATTTAGACAGTGGCGTAGATGGAGACAGTGCTGTAGAGTCTGCTCCTCTGAGGAAGAGGACAAAGTGGGCCTCTAGATCCTGAGATGACTGGCACTGATCTTCGTATATTTGCTTAGTTTCTTTTGGTTTATAGTGTTAGCACATTGTACAGCTTCAGATGAGTTTTATTTTCTTTAAAAACTTGTACTGCACTTTTTGTGAAAACAACCATGATCACAATGAAAACCAAGTTTTTTCTTGAAAGAGTATTGTATTTTGCATCATGAGCACGGCATTGCATGAAAATGAGATTGATTTTGACATTGAAAACCAAATACTTGTATTGTCACAATAGTCTGAATCAGGTAACGAACCGACAAACAACTAACATACAAACAAAGCACTATACAACTCGATAAACAAAACAAGTCGGTGAACAACAAGTACAACTCGATAAACAACAAATCAATAGCTCAACAAATAAAAACAACACAAGTACAACTTGATAAGCAAAACAAAACACATAGACCTCAACAAACGTGCTAAAGCCCGAAAAGACTCGAAATAGGACTCTAAAACACACAAAACACATGCTTTCAGCACTTTCCAGCACAAAGAAGGACAGCAGGCTAGGAAAGAAGACTGCTGGCCATAAAGGGTAAATGCCGGCCACTTGCCATCTGTACCTCTTGCCGGTTATCAATGATGCCTTGCCGGCCATCAATGTGCAGGACCTCCACATTGTTGACACCTAGCTTCTACTCACTGCCTTATCTTCTACAAAGGGCTGAGCTTCGTGATTTCTTCATTTTAGTTGCAAATTCTTCGCAAATGGGGCCATTTTTCGCCGAAAAACTCTCCGGTTGGATTGCAACCTTAGATGGCTCGGAAAAACAAAATTTTCAGGGTTTCGGTATAAATGCATTATTCCCGCTAAGTCATTCTCCACTTTGTTTTCCATTCCTTCATGCCGCGGCTAGATGTTGGAACCTGATTACACACGTCTTTAGGTTCGTGAGCAGTCGAAGAATTTCATATGCTAATGGAATCCCAGCGCGATGAGGAAATCTTACCTCAGCCCCGTTTTGGTCACATCCAAGCTTTGGGAAGGATGTGTGGGCTCACTTTGCATGAGGCTCGATCCTTGGTTCGCAATGGAGAGCTAGACATCCCCAGTTTGATTCATCGATTTTTTGACGCTAATGACCGAGGCGACCTTCTTTGGCAAGGTTTTCGACAACACGCCCTTTGTTTGTGCATGCTAGCACATTTCCTCCTTACCCCTAGTTTCGGCAGGTCTGGCATACGACTAGTTAAAGTAGCCTAAGGTTTGAAAGAGGGCAAGAGTTGCATGGGCTTGGTACTGGCTGAGAGTTTGATGGGTTTGGACGCCTTCCATTAGCGAGAGACAACCAAATTTGCAGGAAGTCCACTACTTCTTTAGGCAATGTTTCCCACCCTTTCTAATATGCGTTTCTCACATCACTTGGCACTCATGCTCTGCTTTTCTCTCAAAGCCCTTTTCTCACTCTTCTCTCAACATACACCTCTCTATTCTTTAATCTCTTTTTTCTTTCATCCCTCCCCACATATGGCTCATGGACAAGTTGAAGATAGTGGATTCTTGCCCTGCATATTCAGCACGGGCTATTTCTTTTGCCAACGGCTAGTGGATTTCCTGAATGAGGGATGGTGGTGCCATTGGATGTGCAACAGGTCTGCTGTTGACATTGCTTGGCATTGCCCCTGGTTGGATCTGCCCGAGATGAGCTATAGCATGGCTCGGCAACCTGGCATTCAACTGATTGGCCTGACACACTGTGTTTTCTACTTTTTATTTCGGTTCAGGCGTCAATTCGGACATAATCAGACTTGCCCAAAAGAGGGGGTAGAGTACCTGGCTTCGTTCCCAATTGGCTCGACATCCCACTACGTGGAGGACGAGAGAACTTCTGGCTCCTGCCCCTAGTTTCAACTGTGCACATTCTGGTGAGTGCCTAACTTGGCTTGAAGATGAGGCATAATCTAGGCCCACTGTAGCATCATAAGCTTCCACTACCACAAGTGGGGGACGCAGGAACGCCTGACTTATCTATGCCGCAAGTTTATTGCTTTGATCTTACTTTTTCAAGTTTTATTTTTGAATGTAATAAAGGCAACTTTGATTTGTATCAAGAGTTGGAAAACTTTGTATTGAAATTAATGAAATTGAAGCTGTGGGCACTAAAAATTTTCTTTTTGGTCAAAAAATGGTCTAAGTTGTAAAAAGATTAATTTGAACAAAATCAGCTTTTATCAAAACTTTTCAAAACCATTTTCGATAAGGATCACAATTTGACACACATGGAATCTATCCTCGAGACATACAACCCTGAATCCAAAAAAATGGAAAACTGCCCCTTGTTTGAATAGTACTACTCAACACTGTAGTCAGCTCTTCTCTCAAAGGATCACAACCGAAACTTTCAAATAACAAACAGACAAAGATGCTTTGATCAAACACATGGACACAATTGATTTGGAGGTGTTTACGGGCAAACTTCAGAATGAAGTTGCCTACGTATCCCGAAGATGGGAATCAAGCCTTACGTAGTTCGGTTCAGGTTCACTTGGGTATTAACACTCCCCTTTTACGCTACAACTTTTGCCAAGGCCACCCTTTCTGGGTTTTCAACCTTACAAGCTCAGTTTTTCTTTTTTCCAATTTTTGGTGCTCTAACTTTTGCTTAGGTCGCCCTTCTAGGTTTTCGGCCTAGCGAGCCTCTCAGGGGTAATATTTCTTCAACTTGTCCATGTTGGTCGTTTGGGAAAATTCTAGGCCATCCAGGTCCATGAGAATAACAGCTCCACCAAACCAAATGGTTTTGATAATGTAAGGACAGTCCAATTGGGTCTGAACTTGCCCCTAGGGTCATGGATGGGAGCTCGGTTGTCTTTCAATACCAAATCCCCTTCCTTAAGATTCCGAGACTTAACTTTCTGTTAAAAGCCCTGGCAATCCTACGTTGATAACCCTGAACATGATACAATGCTTTCAGCCTTCTGTCATTGAACAGCATTAGTTCTTCGAACTTGCTCTACTGCCAATCCGCCTTTGCTATCTGACACTCAGCCATAACCCGCAGCGACAGTTGCTCTATTTCAATTGGCAGAACAGCTTCCATCCCATAAACAAGAGAGTACAGAGTTGCCCCAGTAGATGTCTGAATTGAAGTTCTGTAGCCCCAGAGAGCAAATGGCAACTTGTCTGGCCAGTCCCTGTAGGTCTTAACCATTTTTTGCAAAATGTGCTTGATGTTCTTGTTGGCGGCCTAAACAGCTTTGTTGGTTTGCGGCCGATATGTAGATGACTTATGAAAAGCCATGTTATATTTCTCCAACAAGTCGATCACTTCTTTCTTGAAATGGGAGCCATTGTCTGAAATGATCTCGTTCGGGACTCCATAACGGCAAATGATGTTATTTCGGATGAACTTAGCCACATGCCCTGCCTTCAACATTGCATAAGACTGAGCTTCCACCCACTTTGTAAAATAATCAATTGACACTAAAATGTACTCGTGCCCATTTGACCCTTTCGGTGTAACTGCTCCAATGATGTCAATTTCCTAGATTGAGAAAGGCCATGGTGAAGTCATGTTGTATAGCTTTGATGGCGGGATATTCATGTGATTTGTATGAATTTGGCATTTGTGACATCGCCGAACAAAACCAATACAATCCTCCTCTATGGTAGACCAGTAGTAACCTTGCCTGAGAATCTTTCGGGCTAACATTACTCCGCTCATGTGCACTCCACACTCTCCCCCATCGATGGCCTCCATTAGGCGCTTCGATTCTTCTGCGTCAACACACAATTTGTGCATTCCCAGATGACCCCTCTTATACAACTTACCCCCGTAGATGATAAATTGAACGGCCATCCGCCGTATTGCCCTTTTATCTTTGGCATTTGTCCCTAGTGGATAAACCTCCTTTTCCAAGAAGTTCCAGATATCATAATACTAGGGGTTTTGATCTTACACTTCATCTATTGCGGCGATAGACTCGTAGGCCGACGCATATCTCTATTTAATGATGATCGGACGCATCCGGACTCCAAATGGGATGTCTATCATAGAAGATAGAGTTGATAAAGCGACAGCGAACCTAGTGTTCTCTCTTAGTAGATGAGTGAAGGTTAGCTTCTCAAACTTAGGAATCAGAACGTCCAAGGTCTGGTGATAGATTTTCATCTTTTCTTCTTGAACCTTCCAATCTCCTTTTGCTTGAGACACAACCAGGTTCGAGTCCCTAATGACGTCCAACCTTTTTGTCCCTAGCTCCGGGGCAGCTTCCAAACTAGCGATACACGTTTCATATTCTACTTCGTTGTTGGATACTTTGAACCAAAGTTTGAAGGCTAAGGGTATATGGGAATTGTTGGGTGCTATCAGCAACACACCTATCCCATAACCGTACTGGTTAGATGCTCTATCAAAGTACATTGTCCAAATCTCTTTCTCGACTTACAGATTAGCTTGATCTGGGAACAGGTATTCTACTGCTTCATCCCCTTCCACTGGGTGATCTACCAGGAACTCAACTACCACTCTCCCATTGACAGACTTGCGAGTAACATATTTCAAATTAAATTCAGAGAGAAGAAGAAACCAACGAGCTAACCTACCCATAAGCACTGGTTTCTCAAAGAGATATTTGATAGGATCTAATCTCAAAACCAGAATTATGGAGTGAGCTAACAGGTAATGCCTCAACTTCTTGGTAGCCCATACCAAGGCTAAGCAAGCCTTCTCCAGTGGGGTGTAACGGGTCTAATAGTCCAGCATTTTCTTGCTCAAATAGTAGATGGCTTTCTCCACTCTATCCTCAGACTCTTAAGCAAGCATGCATCCCATCGTTGTGTCCGTTACTGACAAATACAAAATCAACGGCTTCTCTAGCTTTGGCGGTGACAACACATATGGGTTACTTGGCCTGCTCAAAAGCAAACTGACATCAGTCATCCCATTGGAATCTCTTTCCTTTCTTCTGGAGACCAAATAGCGGTTCACAAGTCAAGGTTAATTTTGAAATAAATCGTCTTATGAATTGCACTTTACCTAGAAAACCTCGCACCTCCTTTTCAGTCCTTGGTGGTGGCATTTATAGGATGGCCTTGATTTTGGAAGGATCTACCTCGACGCCCCTTTGTGTGATCAAGAAACCCAGCATTTTCCCTGCTGTTACACCAAAAGTACATTTCTGCGGGTTCAACCTCAATAGATATTCTCTGATCTGTTGGAAGAATTTTTCCAAGGTGGTGTAGTGGCCCTCTCTTTCCTTGGACTTGACAATCATGTTGTCCACGTATACCTCAACCTCTTTGTGGATCATATCATGTAGAATTGTGGTTGCAGCCCGTTGATAGGTAACCCCAGCATTCTTTAACCCAAACGGCATCATCCTGTAGCAGTAGGTTCCCCAAGGCATGGTGAAAGTGGTTTTCTCTATGTCTTTGGGTGCCATTAGAATCTGGTTATACCCGAAAAATCCATCCATGAAGGAGAACAACGCATGGCCTGTGGTGAAGTCCACCAATTAATCGATGTGCGGTAAAGGAAAGTCATCCTTTAGACTGGCTTTGTTCAGATCTCTGAAATCCACACACACCCGAATTCTGCCAGCTTTCTTTGGCACTGGAACAATGTTGGCCAACCAAGTCGGATACTCAGATACTAGCAAAAACCCTATGTCTATCTACTTGGTGACCTCTTCCTTAATCTTCAAAGCCCAATCCGGGCGTATTCTTCGCAGCTTCTGTTTGATGGGTTGGTCCTCGGGGTCAAGAGGGATCCGATGCTGTACAATCTCAGGATCGATTCCAGGCATGTCTTCGTAGGACCACGCGAAAACATCTTTGAAATCTTTTACTAAAGCGACTAAGCGCTCGCGCTCCTCCGAAGACAACGTGGACCCGATCGGGACCAGACGCGGATCCTTCTCAGTACCCACATTAATTGGAATGATTTTATCAGCAAGGGGTTTTACAAACCTCTCCTCCTCTCGATCAATCAAATGTTTCAAAACCAGAGGAATGCCTTCCTCATCGTTTTCACTAAAATTT